>SWBF01000021.1:0-324730 GCA_023848595.1 Aureobasidium sp. EXF-10727 | reverse complement strand
TGCATCATGTCCTCAAATGCATCATGTCCTCAAATGCATCATGTCCTCAAATGCATCATGTCCTCAAATGCATCATGTCCTCAAATGCAACATGTCCTCAAATGTATCATGTTCTGTTTCCTTCTTTGCATCCCATCCCAGATGCATCATGTCCCTTCGTTCTTCTTGCATCCTCTCTGTAATTCATCATGTTCTGTTACCCGCCGCCCCGTCTCGAATCTTCATCCTGTCCCAAGTTCGTCCTGTTCTGTTCCCCTCGCCTCGTCCACGATGTATCATGTCGCGAGATCAAGACATGGCCATACGGACGTCAAGATAATGGCTCAAGTCAGATGCATGATTGCGTCCACGTCTAGATCGTCGAAGTCGTGGATGGTTGGTGGTTCGGTGCCGAGGTGTTGCTCGATCTGCTCAGTGCTGTTCAACTTGTTTCTCTTACGACCTGTCTCCTTGTGAGGGGCACCCAAGGACAGCGACCACTTGCAGAACCCGAGCAAAAGCGGAGGCATACGTTGGACGGTCTGCTCGGCGACGATAGTCTGTACGGCGGCGGGGGACTTTCTCGCACTGGGCCTGACATGTGCCAGTCTCCACCACTTTGTATGTTGTGGGATGTCGTCCAGATACACTGCTTCTGGATAGTGGTAAGCCTTCTCGGCGTAGAACATGTTTAGAATGCTTTGAGTGAACTGGGCGTGTGGATAGGACTTGTTCATCAGCTGGATGAACTCAATCTCCAACTTCTGCTGCTCTGCAACCGGTTTCTTGAATGGTTGCGAGAAGATACCGATCAATTCGTTGGCTCTACGAGCTTCCTGAACAGTCAATAGTCCGAACTTGTTCGCGACGAAGTCCGGAAGATCGTTATTGTCTTCGTGCATCTGGTCTGCGTTGACTTTGGCGGGTGTGGTTTGCGACGTGTCGGTGCTTTTGGTTTTCTTGCGACGAGTCTGCGTGGTGTTCTTAGTCGTGTTGGCCTTCTGGGTCACGTTGGGCTTCTTTGTCGGCGGTCCGGCTGAACCTCGTTTCGCGTCCCGTTTCTGTTTCTTGCTCATGAGTTTGGTCAAGCCTTTTACAGACGCGTCTGTCTTTGCTCTCAGGCAAGGCTGCATGGCATCGACCATTTCCTGTACCACGGTCAGTGATAAAGCGTGGTGCGCTGAATGTTGACATGTCTCACATCGAACTTGTCCCAGCTCAAGTCTTCCCACGACTTTTGCTCGTTGATGACATCCAGAAGCTTTTTGGCCATGTCCCTTCTTGCCTCTTTGAGAGCTCTCTTCGCAGCTGCGACTCCATCCTTGCCGCCAGCAGTCGTTCTCGGAACCTGTTTGATAGCCAACCCGTTGCACCAGTGAACTTGATCGATTGAAAGGACCGTCATATTGAAGCCCAAGGTGACGTTAGCTCTGCCGTTTCTCTCTCCAAGCTCCATCATCGCAACACATCCCATGTTGTCAATGCTTTGACCGAGGATAGCGACACGGTGTCTCTCTTCCAGTTTGACACGCTTCTGTCCCTCTTTGACCTTCACAATCTGGACCTCCATGACGACGACGCCTTTGTGAACGTGTTCGTGGACGAGAACCATATCAGGTTGAGGATTGGTTCCATTGCGCAGGCGACGAACGTCCGCGATCGCGTCCACTGCGAGTGGCTCTTGGGCCAACAGGTCTGGCAAAGGTTCGGGCATGTCGGTCCGTGATGTGACGTGTCCGAATTATTGTAGGATAGACCGGTTTGATGTCGTGATAATGTGGCGCCAGAGAAACAAGACCAGTCAAGACTGAAGCAGCAGAGCCGAAGGCGGCATTAATGTGTAAGATGGATGGAGAGAAAGGAAGAAGGAAGAAGGAAGAAGGAAGAAGGAAGAAGGAAGAAGGAAGAGAAGTTATAAGGATCGTGAAGTGCTAGGTGCGAGCCTTGAGGTGAAAGCTCGCGTACCAGTGACACTCTATCTCCGGAGTGAAGAGACTGAAGAGAGTGAAGAGAGCGGAGGACAGAACAGAAGAGAAAAAAAGGCTTGAAGGTCGTGAGCCAGTAGTGTCAATAGTGAAGTGAAGACTCGCGTCTGAGCGCGCCATAGTGTGTGTTCTCGAGAACGGAGGGAGCAAAGACAGGTTAGGTAGGTAGCAACTTTTTGAATATAATCAGATAAGCTTACTGACGGAATACACGGAAAGAGAGCCGGTGGCTCGAGCGCAACTTTTCCACCTTCCTCGTCCTGACTCGCGGGCCAACACCTCTCCACTGTCTTTGCGACCCCGCCTTGGCTCTCAGCAGCAGCCAAACTCAGGTACACCAACAAAGAGTATACCCGAAATATTGGGCGACTCGTATCTGATTTCTCTGTCTTTGACTTGGTCCATTCCTCTTTGCTTCCCTACATCGCGTCATACGCTTTATTCCTCGTCCAGATTATGGTGGGCGTGCCGCGGAGTACAGGGTGTGCGGCGTGTGTAAAAAGACGGATCAAGGTACATCATCACCCTTTGGGATACTACCAGGACCCTTCACGTCTGACCCAGTTTCCGAACGCGACAGTGCGATGAAGGACGGCCGACCTGTCAAAAATGCGAAAAGTCTGGACGCCAATGTCCAGGCTATACCCGCGAGCTGCAGTTTAGAAACAAGATGGTGCAAGTCGTGTCGAAACGTGAGCGGCCTATAATCATCAACTCGATATCCACAGCCTCGCCAACGGATTCGAGCACTAGCAGTGGCAGCTCGCTGGCTACACGCAGAGATTCCGCTGTCGTGACGACTCCACCGGAACCAGCTGTAAAGTCGCTGCATCTACCTCGGACGGAACAGCTTCAAATTATGGCTGCGTTGATAGACGGGTTTGCACCGCCTTCAGCAGAACCGAAACAAGGTCCTTCCATGATACGGGACTGGCTCTCTTTTGTGTACGGTCGTATTGGCTCAACCACTCCCCTAGATCTGGCTATGCGATCAGTCGCCTGTATGCAATTCGGACTGCGAAGGAAGGATGAACGGATTATCAACGTCAGTCGCGCATACTACGGTGGTGCACTCCAGACGTTGCGGAAGGCTCTCCTAGCTCCTACTACAGGACAATCAGAACTGCAGAGTACGGTGATGCTGCTCACATTTTACGAGGTCAGAGGCCGAGGTTCATCTATGATCCATCGTGAGCTGACCACCATCCTAGCTCATGTCAAACAGAAAGGAAGACGAATGGGTACGACATTCCGGCGGCTCAGTCGAGATGATGCGAATAAGAGGTCCGAAAGCATACACAGATCGGAAGAGCTTCGACTATTCCATGTATCTCGTGTGCAGATATTATATCGTAGGTGTTGAGGTCCAGAAGATATCATCCAGATACTAACCGGACGCCAGGTCATGGAAGCCTTTTATAAACGCAAGGCCTGCTTCCTGGACAATCCAGAGTGGAACACACTAGCCCGCGATCCTGACTCCGTGGAGGGAGACATTCGGGAGTCGATGTTCCGGATCCATGTCCAAATACCAGGATTGATTCGCAATGCTCAGTTGACCGCTGTTGGACAGTACGACGCCTTTGAGCTGATACAAAAGACCGTAGAACTACGCACGACCGTCAAACGATTATACGACGAGTGGATAGTAGCTCTGAAAGCCACAGACAACATGCCAATCGAAATTCCTGGCGAGGATGAGCTGTTCCCGGTGGTCTATCACTTCAACAATCTAGCCGTGCACGGCTTCATGTCGCAGCACTGCTCGACGATAATCCAGCTGAACTCTGTCTTGATCCAGTGTGGGTTGCCAGGAAAAGAAGAATATATCCAGGAGTGTCGGCAGCAAGCAGAGCAACTCTGCAGATATGTGCACTTCGCTCAAGGACGAGTCCTTGGATCCATTTTGCTCCACTTTTGGCTCATCACTGCCAAACGACACGCCGATGAGAAGTACCAGGGATGGATCGCAGCCAAGCAGGCAGCTATTCAGAGATGAGAAAACCTGTCCACGACATCAACGGAGTCCGAGTCCAGAGCGTGTATTCCTCGCGAATCTTCTGTCTCGAGTGATTGAGGATAGGTTTCGCAAAAGTGTTCCAAGAGAGAGAAACACAGATAAGGCACTATGGAAACCAGTGGATTTAATATTATATCCTCTTTCCGACAGCCAATGATAGCTGCTGAGAATGTTATGTATACGCAATCCTTGGCTTCGCTAATTCGGCTCAAAGCGGAAGCATCCTGCGAACGAAAGTGTAAATGTCCAAGCATAAACACAATAATAGTCGATCCCCAACTATGCACACTATTTTCCTGTCTCGGGTTCTTGAGGGATATTATAGGCACGTCGCGTAGATCAGATGGATATCCACTGTGTACTCAGAAAAGTGGCGGGACCCTAATTCCAGACAACAGACAAACTTCATGCGTGAAACAACAGGACATCGATAGTGTATATCAACGATATTTACTGAGCTATCGAAGCAGAGAAAAACTACAGAAATCGCAGCGTCAAGTACCAATCCCAAAAGCAAAACATCACCCTTGCACCATCAACCCCTTAGCCACATCACTAACCTGCCTCTTATGCCTCAACCGACTCTCAATCAACTCAATCGCAGCAACCGAGTAGCGTCTCTCGAACCCTTTCCCAGCTTCCTGCTCTTCGACCTCCGCTTTGGGAGACACAACAGGCGATATTTCTTCACTGACTTGCTCGCTCCAGTCCAGAGGAGAAGACCAGGTTGGTTGTGTGAACAGCGGCTTTGAGTTTATGGGTAATGCTGGGTCTGGTGGGTTGGCTTTGGCATAGACAAAGGGGCTGAATGGGGCGGCGAGTGGGCTTATTGCTTTGTGTGATGCTTTTGGTGTTGGGGTGAAGTCTTGGGCGGAAACATTTGTTAGAGTGGTATGTATGAGTGTTGGTGGTTGGTGTAACATTTGGGTGTTTATGGTGAGAGGAGGTGGATGTTGGAGCTCGTGGGAAAAGGTATGGTCGCTCTGATCTTGCGTCAAATCGAGGTCGAATGGCTGAGCGTACAAAGCTGGTTCTGAGAACCCAGAGTCAGGACTCGAGGGACGGGCTTGCAATCGATAGGTTTCTTGTGTAGGTGTCGTGTCTTCGTACTGTGAATCATGGTACGTAGCCCAAGCATCACCATATTGGTTTGCCTGCCAGGAAGCCTCGACGTGAACGCGTGCTATTTGTGACTGACATATCGACAGAGAGTGCAGAAGGGAATGTAGAACACGTTCCAAGTCCTTGAGGTACTTTCGTTGCGAACTGGCTATCCACTTGGCTTTTCTCCTGTCCTTTCGTTTCGTGTCTGGGCTATCTTGTGTTTGTTGAGCTTGTAGTAGTAGTCGCTCTACATCTGCAATGTGATGTCTGAGCAAATCGATCTCATTGAAGAGATGGGTCTGCTGTGTCCAGAGAATGTAGTATGAGCCGTGGTATGCCATCCTGAAGGGTATCGCTATTATTACTGCCGATGACTATCGACTGCCAGCGGACTGAAAAACTCGATGCGGCGATACGAAGTGAGCGCGGGTGCTCGTCAAGATGTCTGATGCACTGGAGCTCAGTAGTATTCTATCGTCCCGCCCACAGTATTTACGAAGCACAACCTCGAAGATGATGCCCACCTTGTCAAGTGCGGAGATCCAAACCCATTTGTCCGGCATAGGAAATGCCATTTGATTGTTGATCGTGGCTTACGGCTAGGCGTTTAATCCTTTCATGACTCCGACCACTCTGAGCGGCGGCTGATTGTGACATCAACTGTAATGGAGAGTAACAAAGGACACGATGTTCCGGGAACAAGCCAGCCATGGCACTATCATGATGGTACCGTTTGGAGAACATCCAAAGCAAGTCTTGATCAGTAGTTCAAGAGCGACAAAAAACAGAGAAAACAAAATATAGAGACTACTTACATCTCCGTTGCAGTAAAACGATTCTTAGACTGTGTTATTACTTGACATGCATCAACCGGTGCTGGCAAATCGACGCTTATCGAGTCACAACAAAGAATACGAGAAAGGAAGCCTCGAGAATATCAACAAAGCAGGTGCATTCCACAGCCAACGCGCAGCCGCGAGAGCAATGCCGGCAAGTAAGAACTTCGGGATTCACTGTATTGCCAGCGGCAGGTTCGGAGCTCAAAGGCAAATATTGTAGACTTTCTACTTCAAATTTGCTTTGATGGATACTCACCGCAAACAAGCAGTATAGAAGGCGTGTTGGAGCAAGCAGGCATCGCATTATCTTGCAGCCGTGAAGATCCTGTACGCACTACGCGTTCTGATTTGTCGGGCCACCATTCACATCATTGTTTTGAGACATTCCGAAGACAAAAGTGTATGGCGTTTATGACAAAAAGTGAACAGGACGGACAGGTGAGCACGCTGGGTAATGGTTTCTCTCGCGTGCATGGTCTGTGCTGGGTCCAACCTCCTCGATGCTCTTCACGTCCTGGCGGCCAGTACAGACTCAGTCAAGCTATCATGTTGGTCATTATAGATACGTTTGAGAAATTGTTGAGAGCAGAAATATTCACTCCAGCGATGATCGTGATGATACCCTCGCACAGAATCGCAGGTGGGGCAATTGTGCCCATGCTCGGAACCTTCCTCGAGTGCACTTTCTCTGCTCTGACGACTATGTGTTAGTGAATCGGCACTGTGCGACATCTGGAAGTTTTGGTCAGCATTATGATACTAGTCAACAGGGTTCAGGATCATTCTAGATACATTGTGGCCCAGAATGTGCTGGCTGGTGGGCAAGAACTGCTGGCAAAAGAAGAGGACGACAGGTATGACGAGGTCCTAGACTGGTTTACGAGACCCGACATGACTGGTTGACTCCGCGATGATGAGCCGCTCGAGGAAGAACGTGAGTATTGCCTCGAAGAAGAGATGGTCGAGCGTTTCGTAGAGAAGCTGCCGGAGCGTACGGAAGTCAACAACGCCAAGGAGGATGTTGAATAGGAAGAGAATATTGATATTGTGCTTGACGTTGACGACGACGTCGAAGGTGATATCGGCGCGTACGTGATAGCTAGGGTCGGTGACGCCGTCGTAGTTGAAAATGGTACAGGCGGACAAGACGACGTCAATGGATGTGGGCAAGCCATGCCTGCCGAACTGGAGCTTTGGGAAGCTGATGATCCAGATGAGAAGGCGGACATCAAGGTCGAAGAAATTGGTGTCGTGGTCACAATCTTGTACGATGCTGGCGTTATGGTCGCTCCGCAAGTGCATATTGATACGCAGGTGCAGACAGATGCACACGTGCATGAGAATGTTGACGCGTGTGTACAAGATGCCGTCGTTGCAAGCGACAGCGATGGAATGGCACCAGGTGGTAGTGTACTAACCAGAGCTGCCGTTGATGGCTGTGGCGACGACTGCGTTGGTAATTGCAACGAAGACGACGTTGATGAACGCAACAACGCTGAAGTCGACGGCTGTGAGAGTGTCGACTGCAACACTAGCGAAGGCGATGCCACGGAGTTCGAGGAAGAGCACTTTGACGACGTCGATAGAGGTGTTGCAAGAATTGTGGGCGAAGACGAAATTGCCGGCGATATCAAGGATAGGGGCAGTGATTGGGCTATGGATACGGCGCCCTGATTCGCATTCTGCACGGACGGCGGTAGTGACGGCTGTCCTCTGGGTGGTAGCGCTGAGTTTGCATTCTTGATGATGTCTGCAGCCTGCTCTACTGTCAGTAAGTGCGTGGCAGAAGGTACTTTTGCGATTCTGACCTTCTCGGCTATGCCATATACCACAGCTTGGAGATGGCTGGCAGGGATGACAGGCATGATCGACGCATCGACTAACCTCAGGTTCTGAGTGCCATACACAAGCAACTGTGGATCCACGACTCCGCCCAAATCAAGAGGTAACATGGCACAAGTGCCACTTGGATGGAACTCTGTTTGTAAATTGGCCTTGATGAAGTCTAAAATTTGCTGGTCAGTCGCGTTCGGACTAGGGTTGAGTTGTAGGGGCTGCAGCAGTTTCATCGAGGTCGTTGCGAGCACTTGGCGATTATACACAATCGAGGCCAGTAATACGTCAAGATCCACTGGGTTGGAGCCGTAGCGAGGATCGACCAACGGAGGATTAAAGGGACGTGACGAATTGAGCTGCACGAATGGTGAGTGACATTCTTCAAGATACCAAAGGGGGACATTGCTCACCTTGACAGTGCCACGAGAGAACGGCCTCATATTCACATTCGAAAAAGCACCGTAGTTGAAATTCAGCAGCTCGTACGCCGCTCGCTTGGGGTCTTGCAATGCTTTGATTAGCAGCTGGCGCTGAGCATCGAAGCCTGCGAGTACATTCGGATGGATGTCTGCCGGAAGATAATCCATGACTTTCTGCGTCTGGGCTCTGGTGACGATTGAGAAGGATCTGTTGCTCAGAATCGAGAGGGCAGGAAATGCATTTCCATCTGGGGGTCCAGCTGTCCATGGTCCAGTTCTATTCGCTTGGTACATGGCACCAAATTGGTTCATCAGTGTGTAGTTGGTTGCGATCTGTACACTTGTCAAAGACGTTGGTTTCTGGTAGGGGTCTATTGATTTTGTTAGGGCTGCTTTCTGACAGGAAGTTATCTGCTTACAAAAGACTCCCACGAGGGCGTGGTCTTGAAGATTCATGCCAACACCTGGAAGGTCCAGCAAGACGGGGATCTGGAGTGGCCGTAGCTCGCTCGAGGGTCCAAGTCCTGAAAGCTTGAGGAGTTGGGGTGTGTGTATTGCCCCCGCAGCTACGATAACCTCTCTAGTGGCTGTGATGTTCTTTCTCGGCACGGAGGCTGCTGAAGCGAACTAAAGGATGATTAGTGATGGTTGAAGAGTATGTCTCAGTCACTGACCTCGACTCCATTGGCGCGCAGCAGGCCTCCTACAGACGTCACAGGTGTATTGGTCGGCGTTCGCTTTTGCGGAAAGAAACGAAGACTGACAGCCTTGAAGATAAACCACATGGGCCATGCTCTTCGGTGTTTTGAGGTGACGACGTTTTGAGTGATGTTGGAGAACAAGCCGTCAGGCCTGGAGAATGAGCTGCCCTGTCCCACGCTGTCATCGCCAGGAATAGGCGTCGTTGTGTTTGGGTTGCCAGATCCTCCGTCGAACAAGATGCGGGTGACGTGTTGGTTGGTCGAAATCCAAAGATTAGGCCTCGTGACGTACGGCTCGAAGTATGCTGAGCGAGCATCACACCTTGTTTGGCCTGCCGGGTTGAGTGACAGTGGTAGAAAGGATGCGCCAGCGGTCGTACCGTCGTTGGGGTCGTAGGATACTGGCATGCGGAGCTCGTTCAGCGCCGAGAAGAAGTTGACAGTCTCATTGTAGATGTGATTCGAGAAGCTGACGTTGACAGGTCCGCTGTTGCCGTGGACGAGTGGGTTCTGATTGATGCCTACTGTATTGGCGGCGTCACTCTGTGCGTGAGGTGTGAAGGTCTCGCTCTGGCATATCTCATGTCAGCATCTGGGCTCAACGACGTAGCTTGAGCTGCTTTACCTTGCAGAAGTAGGGAAGTAGCTCCCAGAAACTCCACCCAGGATTGCCGAGAGTCACCCAGTCATCATAGTCGCCAATGCCGCCTCTGTTCTACAGCATGGCGTTGAGGACGGTACCACCACCGAGAACTCTGCCTTGTGGCAGTGCACGACTTCTTCCGTCCAGATATGTCTGAGGTGCAGTCATCAGGTTCCAATCCAGAGAGCTACCGACGCCTTGTCCCGCAAAGAACGGTATCTGAATCCAAGGCTCATTGTTGTCTGCCGGACCGGCTTCGAGCAACAACACATTGACGGCAGGGTCTTCGGAGAGACGATTTGCGACTGTCAGTCCACTTGGGCCGCCTCCGACGACTATATGGGTCAGCTACTGGCACTTGACTGTGGCGATGTGGTTGTGGCTTACCGATGTAATCGTACGAGTCGAGCAACGGGGAGTTGAGAGGAAGGCCATCAGCTGCATGCAGAATGTAGAGTAAAAAGAGAGGGAACAAATTCATGTTGTTCGAAGATACACTGTAAAAAGGTAATGCCTGATGTATGTTATGCGATTTGTGCTGGCAAAGTCTCTGTAAATGTCGACCCGAAGGACAGGTTCAGTGTGGCGTCGTCATCAGGTCAAAGGCAGTGGCTACCGCGATAAAGAAGGTAGGCACTCTCCTGCATTCTTTCCTCGACAGCAAAACTCACCCATCCTCTGCGAATTCTGCTCGGTCATAACATCTACAATTCAGATACACCTCGGCTTTTCGCCTAGAGAGGAAAGCGATGTGATGAAAGAATCTACAAATGAATCGACATAGCAGAAAAATATGAACAACAGACTTCCGTGAAGCGCAACCTGGGTATAAGCAAACACTATGATGACCTCCCCATGTCTCAAGGGTCTTGCCCGAGACTGACACAAACTCCAATGACAAAAAGAAAGAACTTTGCAGTATTTGGCCACAAAATCATGGTGCTTCAACCCTCTCATGCCTCTCTGGAGGGTTCGAGGGTAGCTCAAAGACAGGTACACTGAGGTCGCCCTCGTGAGCATAGTATCCTTTGTGGTAGCCAAACTTTTGCAGAGAGGCTTTGGGTTGTTGAGGCACAAATGTTGATGCTGACGCAATAGTTGTCATCGTTCCAGACTTGGAAAGTGTCGAGAACGAACGCCTTCGGTAGCTCCCAGGAGGACCCATCGGCTCCAAGCGCTGTTCAAACATGTTTTGAAGAGCATGTCTCTGTCTTTCTTTTCTCAGCACCAACAGAGCCAGGAGCAACGCAAATGCCAAAGGAAGTCCAACTCCCAAAGCAACTCCAATCATCGATCCTGTGCCATACTGGTGGCTGTTCTCGTTGGAAGGGGCCGAGTAATTGGATGTGAGAGCTTCAATCTGTGCTGGGCGTAGTACCAGAGCATTTCCATCGGTCATAGCGAAGGTCGATCGTGTGCTTTGACACTGGCTGTTGTTCAAGCCGCAGACAAACGTCCGTGAGTTTGCATCGCAGGCTGTCAAGCCAATAGCACTTGATTCGTTGACTAAATACCTGGTCAGCACAGTCCTATGCTTTGCAAACATGATTAAAGATACCATCATGACAATAGCGAGCACACTCTGGGGACGCCCATGCTTGATCGGTACACGAAGATCGTGACACAACACCGCCTCCGAAGCACAACCCGTTGTCCATGCAGAAAGATCCGGTAGGGCAACATGACGAAGCCTTTGCATTACTGTTGCATGGTATGTCGTCGGAGGTGGTCAAACCATCTGGGTAATAGCAGGTCTGGGCCGAGACGGCTCTCAATAGTAAAGAGGCTACAGCCAGAACGCGGAGTCTTTTCATGAACGCCATTCTGGATGTTGGTATAGATCAGAGGATAGACACTCTAAAGAATGGAAGGCAGCCAAACGGCTATCGATATAACAGCAGCAAGTCGACAAAGGCAATCAAATCAAGTAGAGAGAAAGAGTCAACACATGAAGAGCGACAAAGAGACAACATAAGGTAAATCGAAGACGTTACTTTCCTCAACCTCCTGTATCCGCAATCATCCCGAACGGTTGTGCTGGCTAACGGGCTGCAGCCCCGAGCAAGGGCGGGCTGATTTGATATGTTCTACAGGCGCCGCCATTGTTGAACGACGGGAGGCCTGGGCTGAAGATGCCATGCGGTGCCCGGGCAAGATCGAAGTCAGAAACCCAACCACCCCTGTCAACCCCCACAAACAAAAATCCATCGATCGTCGTGATTCGCTGGTACCGATGTCTCCTAACCTAGTTGAGCGATAGCTTCGATGAAGCGTCGGGGATCATCTTTCTGACATCTCTCTCTGTTCGTCAAAGTCCTTCAATTTTCCATCTCGGTCTGTGTACTCGTCTCCATTGTGTTGATTGTCAATGATCGCGGTTTGCATGCACCCGTGCATGTCTTCTCTGCATGCAAGAAGCCTGACGCAACTCAATCTCCAGAAAGTCGCTGACGCCGCCGTTTCTCAGGGGTGCATGGCGGGCGAAAACACCTGTCAACTTGCATTAGACTGCATTCTTTTGCGCTCTAGTCTTGAAAACACTGCAAGATGGCTTGCGCAACAGCGGGTGTGCCGTGCGGCTTTATCGCTTAGATTTAAAGAGGAAAGGTGAGTGATCAAACTCTTGCGATAGGTTGCACGCGCGTTTCGAGAAAGGAGCAATGCTTCGAGCACGGAATGGGTATTTCTGACCCAGGAACCTGGCTTCATTGAATACTACTCCAACTGGTGCAGCTGCATGAACAGAGCATCATGTCGATTGGGAGTAAATTCACCGTGCGATTTGTTGAACATGATAACGTACCTCGACGATACACACATTTCCGATTTGCTGTAATAGGTACACATGTAACGTGTTCGAGCGACGATATCCGGTTTGGGGACATACGATACCTTTGGTCTCAAGGCTTCGCTCTGCTACAATGAAATGCATTACTACGTCCAGCGATACGGTTACAGTATGGAGGCACTGCAAAGCCAACTTGTGCTACTGTGTAGCCTGAGTGAGCGTGGTCGCCCTTGTAACCAGCCAAGATTTGCTGAAGACGTTTGTGAATTACCATGTAGCAACCGAAGCCCCTGAGGATGGGTTGGACCGGCAGAACAACAAAATTGTGATCATGAAGATCATGCTAATCCAATCCATAATCGTCAATGTGAATGCCATGTCCATAGCACGACGGTATCAGCTATATCCTGTTGTCAGAGCTCAAGCGGTATTGGCCGATTTGCTTTCAATCGAGATATTCATGAACAGATATATGTGCTCAGACATTCCATCGCAATGGAGCTGAACGAGACACAGTCGAAACTTCGGTGACAAAAGCACTGCACTATGATATGGCCGGTGATTTACTTGCAGAATGAGAAGAGTACGACTTCAATAATAAAGGGTCAGGGTGTAACCTCTATCGTAACGCAGCTCAAGGTCTTCGGAGCAATATCGCTTTGCCCATCGAACATTCTCCCAGATTGCAGACGAATCTGACAGCAGACATGCGTAAATGCTGATACCTTCGTTGAGATAGTATACTTGTATTTTGTGTTCACTTGTGGAGAGTTTACCTGTAAACCAAAATACCGAATTTGCTGGGACAACTCGCCAAGAACGAGAAGCGTAAACAACACCGCGACGAGTGATGAAATGAGGGACGGCCATACGATTTGGCTCTACACGCACTGGGCGTTGTGTTCAGGAAACCCTTCGAGTGGCCTCACGAGCATGTCATGTTACAGACAAAGTGTGTCTTGTTTCTTGTAGATGATGATGATCATCTCATACCGAGGTAGGTACTCTTGGCGCGATGCTCTTTCCACAGCGTCAAGTTTCGGCGTTGCTCAAGCGCTGTCCTCAGCGTGTCATCTCACGAAAGCGCTGGCCGATATTGCTTACAGCACACCACACCGCCTCACTCTGTGACGCTCGCCAGCTCATACCACGGACTCGTGAAGGTCGGACGCACGAGTGGCTGAGCCTTTGATGTCATGAAGCTTGATTTGCAGCGGGCGGCAGGCGCAGGAAAGAAGAAAGCCCAAGCCCCGAAACGAAAAAGCCAATAACGACCAAGGTGACGATGAGAGGCTTGCCAAGCCAGGAGTCTGCGGTTGCGATGCAAGCTGGGCGAGTCTGGCGGTCGAGCAGGGAAATGAGTTGCAAGAGCTCGTTTGCACTACCACCGACGTAGGGTGATTACCTCTGCCATTGACCTTCTCCCCTCCTTCCTCTTCCCTAAAACCATGCCACAGTAGTTCCAGCAGCTGCAACACGGCGAGCAGTCTGTTCCGTCGTCAAACGGACCTCACGCATCATCACTCGTCGGTATGTACCTTTGTTTCAAACGACCCACTTCTTCCCCAGCTTCTCGTGGGCACAGCCACGCTCATCACATCAGAGACTCAGAGAGCATCCCCCAGCCCTGCGTCCAGGCGAAAATCAGTTACGCAAGGACTGTCCTTTCGCCGTGTTGTTTCGCGCCTCGGACGTTCGAGAGAACTCCAATTTACCAGATTGATAGCTGCCATTTGCCGCTGGCGGCACCTTTCGTCCTGGTTTTCAAACTTCGGTGCTAACATCACTCTGCGTTCAAGATACAAGGCCTTCCTCTCTCATCATCCACTTTGTAATTCCCGCTTCCGTTCCTTTTTTTTCTCTTTCGCCTTGCCGTATCTGCCTCGGTAACATCCATCACGAGACCTTGATCCTTGGCGACTTCTTCTATCAAGCATTGAAATGCGTAAGCCTAGATTCTTGTCTATCTTGTCAAGTTCGACACCACTGACAAGCCTTTCCAAGATTCAATCAAGCACCAAGCCCGAAACATTGCCTGGAGACAAGCCGACGGCGAGGCCAACTACAACCCTTTCGCCAGGCGTTCTCGATCTTATGTTGGACGACCGCAAGACGAGGAGAACAACTTGCAGCGTCGCCATACCGCAGACCAAGTCATGTCCGATAGCAGTATCAGGCGCAACGATGCGCGCAATGTAGATGATGCCGACTTTGCCTACCCCCACCATGCCAACACAGCGCCGCCCGAGTCTAGTACCTCTTCCGACACGCCCACATCCAATGGAACCCTTGTCGGCCAGTCAGATATCAAACCGTCCAGAGAAAAGGAAATTCTCCCACTGGACAGAGACAACTCTCGCTCCATGTCGGACAAGAACGTCACAGAGCCTGAGCACAAACCACGCAAGCGCCTGGCCCTTATGAATCTGCTCGGTGCACCTGACCGTACCAAGACGGACAATTCTGACCTTGAACGCTCCGACACTGGCGAGAGCAAGAAGAAGAAGAGACGGCCGAAGATCAGCATCGTCAGCCAGTTCAAGGCTACTCTCCTCGGCTCATGGGTCAACATCCTTCTCGTTTGTGTTCCTGTCGGTTTTGCTCTTCGCTACACCCACGCCAACGGATATGCCGTCTTTGTCGTCAACTTTATTGCCATTATCCCCCTCGCCGCCATGCTGTCCTTTGCAACAGAAGAGCTTGCCTTGTATACTGGTGAGACGCTGGGAGGTCTTCTCAATGCCAGTTTTGGTAACGCGACCGAATTAATCGTCAGTATCATCGCTCTGGCACAGAACAAAATCCTCATCGTCCAAACGTCTCTGATCGGCAGTATGCTGTCCAACTTACTCCTGGTCCTGGGTATGTGTTTCTTCTTTGGTGGCATCAACCGTGTCGTCCAGCACTTCAACATTACTGTCGCCCAAACAGCCTCCAGTATGCTTGCTGTCTCGATTGGCTCATTGATCATCCCCACCGCTTTCCAGAGATTCGGTAACAATCCTGCCGGTGGTGTTGCTCCCATTTCACGAGGAACTGCTATCATCTTGCTCCTTGTCTATGGTGCCTACCTGATCTTCCAGCTCAAGACTCACGTCGAGATTTACAACACCCCAAGTCAGAAGTCTGAGAAGAAGAAGGGTTCCACAAGAGAGAAGGGTGAGACTCTGATGGGAATTGCTCGTATCGGTGCCGGTACTGCTGCTTCAGCCGGTGGCCAAGTCAACCAGTCCAACCTCGTCTACAACGAGGACGAAGAAGAAGAGTCGCCTGCGCTGTCTGTCATTGGTGCTCTTATCACCTTGACTATTGCGACAGTGTTCATCGCTTTCAATTCTGAGTTCATGGTTAGTGGTATTGACTATATCGTTGAGCACGGCCACATCTCTGAGGAGTTTGTCGGTCTCATTTTGGTCCCCATTGTGGGAAACGCTGCAGGTATGTTGGGTCACATGCTTATAATGGAATACCAAGAAACTAATCACATCGACAGAACACGCAACGGCTGTCACTGTCGCGATCAAGGACAAAATGGATCTTGCCATCGGTGTCGCCGTCGGCTCAAGTATGCAAATCGCTCTTCTCGTTCTCCCTCTCATGGTCGTCATCAGCTGGTGCGGTCTGGGCAACGACGCCATGACTCTGGACTTTGACGGCTTCCAGGTCGCCGTTCTCTTCATCGCTGTGCTCTTGGTCAACTATCTCATTCAAGATGGCGAGAGTCATTGGCTTGAAGGGATCTTGTTGATGGCGGTGTACATCATCATCGCTGTCAGCGCTTGGTTCTATCCAGCATCAGGAGATCTGGTTGGATAAGTTGTTTTCTTTGTCACTTCCTTACCTTTTGGCGTTTGAATTGGCATCATAGCGACTGCCGTTCATTTTTCGGCATTCTACTGTACCATTATTATTCCCTTGATACCCTGTTTAATCTTATCAATTCAGTTTCCACAGAGAGCGCTGACATGTGAAGATTTTAACTCGTTGCTTTGCAGTCTTTCGGCCATGTATCAGCCAAGGCAACCAACATTGACATGTTCTTTCCCCATGTGTGCATCGGATGGTTGTGCCCTGTGCAAAGACATTCATCGGTCTTCAAAGAGAAGTAAGCATCCTTCCAAGTTTTACTATCGTCGTCTTTGTCGACCGCTTCATTCAAGCCGCCCTCTTCAGCGATCTCGACACCTATCGCCGCTACTCCTCTACTTTAACATCAATTTCCTTCTCAAGCTCCGCGACTATCCCATCTTCTACAACCTGCGCTCTCTGTCCCTCTTGTCGACTATTCAAGCTAAAAATTCCTTCACATCTCAGACCTAGTCATCCTGTATAAACTCTCCTCTCTACCATTTGTTTCTACACCTCGACATCAAATTCCTCTACCAGCTTCAGCCCCTTCCACTCATACACTATCTGGCTGCTCTCAGAGCATCTCTACTACTCCAAGTAAGCTTCCTCTCCAGCCGTGTCCTACATGATCCTCCCTCTCCACTACCTTCTCCTTTACCACAACATCAACTTCCCTTTTCAACCTCAACCCTTCCCATCATACAATATCTGGCTGCTCTCGGAGCCTCTCTCACTTTGAGCAAGCTGCCTCTCCAACCGTGGCCTATATAAACCTCCCTCTCCACCACTTCTTCCTCTACCACAACATCAACTTTCTTCTTAAACTTCCATCTCTACTTCCACCTTCCTTTCTCTCTATTCATCCTACTTACATCACTCAGCTGCTAGCAGGGCGCGCTTCTCACTGTAGGTAAGCTCTCATTCAGTATTTCAAGCCCAGAAGCCATATATAAACTCTCTTCGCCGCCGTCTGATCCTCTACTACAACATCAACTTCCGCACCTTCCTCAACCAGTTACGTCGTCACATCACAGCACATATTCACAGATCTCTTCACCGCTTGAGGCCACCTCACTCTTGCTCCCCAGTGCTCTATAAAATCCTTCCCCTCCACCACTCTCTCTTCTACCACAACATCAACTTCCTTCTCCAACTTCCTTCTTCAACATCCAACTCTACTCCCACAACTTCTACTGCTACCTTCTCTATCCCTCACACTCACACTGTGTAGTTGCTCGCAGAGCGTGCTTCTCACTCTTGGTAAGCTCTCCCTCAGTATTCCCAGCCCAAAATCCTATATCAAACCTCCTCCCGGCCGCCTATCTCCTCATCACTCTCCACACCTTCCTCCACTTTCCACGAGTTCACATCATCCAGTACCTTCACAGATCTTGTTTATCACCTGAAGCTACCTCACTCTCATTACGTTGAGCTCCTGTGGCCTATATAAATCTTCTTCTCGTCCTCTTCCTCTTCCACCTTTACCTCAACATCAACATCCATCTACACCCTTTCACATCTCCAACATCTGTCCACTTCGTCCACATACAACATCTTCTTACTCTATCAACAGTACACAGAGGCTCGCCGCCGGCGACCAAGCTCTGCTTTGCAGCGCGAAACATCCGCTTAACCAATCCAAACACCATTATCGTAAGTAATCTTCCTTCACCGTTCTCACCTAGCACCATCTCGTGGCACCTCACGACGCTCCCGCAAGAGCAGAGGGACTGTCAGTATGCTATAAAAATGCACAGTTATGTCAAGACTGGAGCCGAGTCCAGGGAGAGCTGGTCTGAGATGCTGACTCTTTATAGAATCATGAAACCCAAGACACGCGAACCATTCGTCCCCCCTGAGGGCGTCGAATACATCGAAGTCGAGAACGAGCCTGTCAATAACAACACAAGTTACTCGACCTACGCAGACCAAGAAGATGTGAAGGTCAAGGTCGAATCTACTCCTGAGCCATCAATTCCCACTCCAATCACAGCTGCTGCTCTGGGCAACAGTATCCTCCAACCACGACAGACCGCGACACCTTCAGAAACAATGGACAGCGATGCACTCAACGCTATCCAACAGGCCATGTTTGCGCAGTTCAACGACCACCAGGGCGACCAGGAGAGCCAGGACGCCGAGCAAGATGACACAAACACCGAAGAAACGCAAGACCCGCTGGAGCAAGAACTACGCTTTTTCCAGGACAGGGCAGAGTATGAGAACAAACAGAAGACCGGAGGAGTCAGTCAAGAAGAGACAGTCACCTTCATGAAGAAGGAATCGGCATACAACAAGCGAAAGCGTGACCTGGCCGCCCTTGCGGATGAGGAAGATACGTTGTTCGAGCCTCTCCACAAGAAACCGAAGAAGAACAAGAAGAAGACCAAGCGCAACGCCATGCCCAATCTCAGAGGCTATCTTAACTTCTGGGAAAATGCTGATGCTGCAGAAAACATGAATACGGAGCCTGCCTACGAGGAAATCGCCAAGGGAGGTGGTGGTCGTGCTGCTGCCATGCTGGGGTTTAGAATCCGAGTTGGTAAAGAAGCTGCGCGTCTGGATCTGAAACGACTCGACAATGCTTGCAAATCGTTCACCAGCAAAAACGGGCTCGCCAGGGGCAACAGAAGTATTCTGCCCGTGACAGGCGGTTGGAAGGTCAAAGGAATGATCACGCCGCTCAAAAATTACCAGGCAATCAACTGTGGCTGGATGAGGACCCGTGAGATGGGTTCCAGCGAGCCTAGAGGAGGTATTCTCGCCGACCAGATGGGCCTTGGCAAGACTGTTACATGTCTCGCCAATATCGTCAACGGACGACCCCTGAAAGGCTTCCCCAGTCATCTACAACCAACGTCACACACTACTCTCATCGTCGTTCCGACTAACTTGCTCACTCAGTGGAAAACAGAAATCAGACGCCACACCAAAAGAGAGACAAGACGTAGTGATTGGGGGCTTGGCATGGTCAAGGTCTTCAGAGACAAGCAGTCAGCGGACCTCGATCCTGAAACCTTCGCGAGACACGACATCATCTTGACAACCTATTATGACGTGAGAGTCAGTTGGCCGGAATGCACGTTTCCTGAAGGTCTCTCTCAGGATGAAAGAAGGGCTTTCTGGTTGGAAAACTGCTACAACAAGAGAGGACCCCTTCACAAACATCGGTTCCTCAGAATTGTTCTTGATGAAGGCCATCAAATTGCCAACCCAGAAACCCAAACCGCCCAAGCTTGTTTCAACCTTGTTGCTGATCACAAGTGGGTCTTGACAGGCACGCCGTGAGTAGATGTTCTGACGTGAACATTGAACATGTGGCTAATATCATTTCTAGGATGATCAATGGAAGCAAGGATCTTTACAGCTTGCTCCACTTCATCGGAGATCCAGCAGTACAAGGAACGAAGTTTGAGTCTTTCAAATCTCGTTTCTGCAACACCAAGAACCCCGCAAGTCTGGACGCACTTAGTCAAGAGATGGTAGACAGTGTTGCCTGCTTTACCCACCAAGACAAGCTGTTCGATGCCAGGCTCATCACGCTCCCGAAGCCTCACAACAGATCTCTCAGAGTCAATCCGACGGAGTTGGAACTCGAAATTTATCACGTCGTTCGTGCCCGATTCAAGCAGAGAGCACAAACACTCGACGAAAACGGACAGCTGAGAACGAACAAGTACCACATCTGGGCGATGTACACTTTACTGCGCCAGATGACCGCTCATCCATTGCTGATTCCCACTAGAGTTTCTGACTACTTGGAGCTGGAAGACTTTGAAAAGCTCGAAAAGGCGGTCCAGAAGCAGACTGCCACCGGCGCCAGTGCGATCAGTACGCTTCACGCTTTCAGATCTACCATGCGTGCGCGCCGTACCCGTGCCGAGGCACGAGCTGCCAACGGTATCACACTTGATACAGATGCACGCTCAACCCCCATCGATGAATTCGACGAAGGAATTGACGATGTGGAAGAGCTGAGAGTCCCCGACGTTATCAAGAAAAACAAGAGCAAGAAGGGCACTGGAGGTGCCCATGGCAAGAACGTCGCCTATGAAGGCTACGTCGAATCTTTCAAGCGCAGCACCAACTTTCACATCCTTGGCGATCGCGCCCAGTGTTGCAAATGCAACCGTCCTGCTACCGATCCTGTCATGACTGCATGCTACCACTTCTACTGTCACCTACACCTGGAAGATATGATGCACGAAACCGGTGCCAACAAGCTCGACCGTACAATCTGCATCAAACCCGGCTGCGGAAAAGAGATCACCAAGACATCAAATGTTGATGCAAACACCGGTTCGAAGCTCAAATGGCTCGATGCAGGCGGCAATGTCCTGCCCTCTACTAAGACTCTAGCCGTCAAATCTCAGGTCCTAAACTGGCTTGACCCCAAGAGCGGTGGTGATCCCAACGCAAAGTGCATCATCTTCTGCCAGTGGAAGGCGTTTTTGAACATGCTGGGCAGGATCTGTGAGACCGAGAAGTGGGAATATGTTACTCTTCACGGTGGCATGAAAAAGGAAACACGCGACGAAAACATCGACAGCTTCAAAAACGACCCCAAGATCAAGATCCTGATCGCCACGTTGAAGACAGGAGGCCAAGGCCTCAACCTCACCTGCGCGAGATATGTTCTAAATGTCGACCCCTACTGGAACACTGCCGCCGAAATCCAAGCTTTCTCAAGAGTTTACCGTATCGGTCAAGAACACGAGACTGAATTCGTCAACCTGACGCTCACCGGTACCATAGACGAGCACCTAAACGCCATCAAGGAGCGCAAGAAGAAGGAGATTGACCAGGTAAATGCAGGCCACAAGAAGCTAACAATGGCCGATTTGCTCAAAACCTTTGAGGAGACCACTTCAGAATAAGCAAAAATTGAGAATATAGCAAATTTGAGAATTTATATAGCAGAAAAACACAAAAAAAATACTGTACCCCCAAAAAATATGGCCGAATTTTGACTAAGTAAACGCTCTCCGTGGTGATTTGCCCTGTTGTGATCAAGTTTATGCATTTTTATAGGTGATTATCAGCCAAATGGTAGAGCTGCAAAAAATGGCTTGAAATCGCTAAAATTTTGACTAAGTAAACGCTCTCAGCGGTATTTTTATGAATCGGATGATGTTTATGCCTTTTTATAGGTAATTATTAGCCAGTTGGTAGAGCTGAGATAGCAAAAAATAGCACGAAATAGCTGAAATTTTGACTAAGTAAACGCTCTCACTGGTGTCTCTCCCATTCTGATAACTTTTATGCCTTTTTATAGCTGACTATTAGCTGGATGATAGCGCTGGGATAGCACAAAACAGCTAAAATTTTGACTAAGTAAACGCTCTCACTGGTATTTCCCATTTTTCAGTTAAGTTTCTGCATTTTTATAGGTGACTTTCAGGTTATTTAGAAGCTTGAGATAGCACAAAATTGCTAAAAATTTGACTAAGTAAATACTCTCTTTGGCAAATTCTTTTTCTTGTAAAACTCTGTGCATTTTTATAGATAACTTTCAGGTCATTTGGGTGCTTGAGATATTACAAAATGGCTAGATTTTTAACCAAGACATTGCTCTCTCTGGAAAACCATTTTTCTAGTACAACTCTCTGCATTTTTATAGGTAACTATCAGGCCGTTTAGAGGCCTGAGATAACACAGACTGATCTATAAATTTGACCAAGTCATTACTCTCTATGGTGCCATCTCAATTTTATTACATTTTCTGCATTTTTATAGATGACTTTCAGGCCATTGAGTGGCTTGAGATACAGCAAATTTTTCTAGATCTCTTTCGAAAATTTGTCCAAGTCATTGCTCTCTATGGTAAAAATTTTGTTTGGTTGATGTTTGTGCATTTTTATAGACAACATTCAGGTTATTTAGGTGCTTGAGATAGCACCCTTCTCATTCTGATGCGCCTCCTTCTCCTTCTGGTGAGCCTCCTTCTCCTTCTGATACGAGATGAACGTCTTGTCGTATTCGCCAAACAGTCTCTCACCGCGAGAATCCTGCTCGTATCCTTCACAGATGGTTGCCGTCGGCATTGGGGATATTCCCAGTAATTCTCGATCCAGTCCCGGTCGAAAAATCTGTCGCGAGCTGGCACAAGCAATACCGGCCAAGTGATTGGAGCTTGCTTGAGGTAACATGTATGCGAGGATGGATAGTCGGTTCCATTGCCTTCCTGTAAGCCGAGATTTGATACACGACGGCACGAAAGTCCACTGGGATTTCCTCGCTGCTACTGCCACAATCCCGCAAATCGATACTGTAACCAGAATGGCTATTGCATTCTGGGAGGCAGATGCACCAACATGGCATTTCCTTGGGCAAGACGTCAAGCGTCAGATATTCCAGGATAGACGAGACGACATCAAAGTCAGCGTGACTCACTGCGAAGCTGATTCGAGGCCGGCACTCAAGCGAGAAATGCACGACGGCCAATCTCTCGTCATCGACATCCACAAACCACGGCAACTCAAGGTTCATGTCTCCAAGGCCGACAAGAGCGAAGTCGTCGCTGTGAGTATGATATACCGGCTCGAGGAGCCATGAGGAGAGCTGTGGATCCCGATGCCAGGCCATGTGGATGATGCGACCAAGCTCGAAACCTATGAGGAGGTCTTTACAGCCGTCAAAAAGGTCTCAGTGGTCTTGACGCAGGTGGCTCGTACATGACATTCTGGACTGCTCCTAGGACATATTGGTCGAAGCCAGAAGCATTTTCTAGGTACGGGACAGTGACCGCCTTGGGCCACAGAAAAGGTTTCATGACATGGCAGGCTAGTCGAGCGATCATCTGGTGCGCAACCTTTGCGGCTGCCGCATCACACCCCACACCGGCGTTGATTCCCATCAGGGAGTCGATTGCCACACAGTCTAGATAAAGTAAGTATATGCTAGGTCAAATGGTGCTTCTCCAGTCAAGACGGTACCCTCGCGATTCCAGAGGTACAGGTCTCTCTTCTCATATCTTGATCTCCATTTTTGGCACCATCGAGATGTGGTATCGAAGTGCCAAAGACTTCAAACAAGTCAATACTCTCCTTGGTAGCATCTCTGACTTGAATAGATCTGTGCCTTTTTATGGTTGATTTTGAACTCATATAGAGGACAGGGATGGCAACAAGTGATGTTGAATTTTGACCAAGTCATTGCTCTCAGTGGCACCATGTCTGAATTGATCAAGTTTATGCCTTTTTATAGCTAACTTTCAGTCAATCGGCGGAGATGAGATGGTACCAACTATCCTGTATAATCATTGACCCCTTTTGTGTACTTGATGTCCATGAGCTTGCTGGTGATGGCGGCTCCACGGTCCGACTCTCTCATAGCTTCATGGATTTTGTATACCAACCCGCCCGGGATGGCATTGGAGAGTTGTTCGTACACGGCGTTTGTTTGTTTGCGGGTCGTGTAGAACATGAGAAGCGGCTTTTGCAGGTCGATCTCCTGGAACTGGTGTTTCAGAAGGCCCATAACGTCGTCAAGGTCATTGACGACCGTCCACTTCTCGTTGATCTTGACGCCCTCCCTCTGGCGTAAACCAAGTCTCATGATTTGGGGAACGGCGTCGAATATGCCCTTGGATGTTTCGACGAGGGGCACTCTGAAGCTCGAGGCGTATACTTGGACTGGCACACGACCGATGCGTTCTCTGATGAACTCGACGCCTTTCAGCTTGCCGTCTGCGAGGAGGCCGTCGCCTTCATCCAGGCAGAGGAGCTGGGTGTTGGCAAATGGGTTGTGAGACATTTTGATGAGATCTGCCAAATTTCCCGGTGGTCGTGCAGACTTCGCGCGAGCTGCTATATTCTGTCATAAAGGTGCTTGAGGACGGCCGCCTGACTTCTTGGAGGGGACGCAATCCCCAGGATACGCAACATTGTTGCGAAATGCTCTTGTGAATATAATTCTTCCGACCGCCAGCGGGAAAGCAAGGTCGAAAAACTTCTCGAGATGGTTGACTGTGGGATGTCTTCGAGTTGAGATTCGGAGCTGCTGGGCAGTTCGTCATTGTCTGGTTTCACTGAAGACCTGATCTGAGCTGCCACCAGGTGTGTCATGGAGAAGCGGATGGCACGGTCGTATATATAGAAAAGCGATGTACAAGGACACCCAGACTTGGTATATATGGCCGGTATTGATGGTCTAGATCGTCAAGATCAAGTCTCAAGAGGGGGTCAGTGGCTCCTTATGCTTGGTGCTGAACGTGAGCATGTGTAAGGGGTGTTGAAAGGTGAGGATATAGATGAGGAGGCATGGCGTTGGATCACGATATCTGGGCTATCTGCAGCCAGCAGGTCTTCGACCCAGCTTTTGGGCGGCAGAGTGCTCGTCGGCATAGACTAAGCGGGTGTACTGTCTTTGTTACCCTCGATTCGTGTCAGCAAATCTTGTTCGAGGACACCTTGTGAGTTTTTTCATACAAAGAGCCGATGGCTGAGGGCCTGCGATTTGTGCCATCGCGTGGTTGTTATGATATGAAGTTTAGAACACTCGCGCGATGGGCAATCGAGAATTGCTTTTTTTCATAGCCGTGTCGCGAAGTCCTAAGAAAGACACCATCGCAAGAAGATCCAGCCAGTATATATTGATCTCGTTGATCTAGACAGTACTGATGTGGTCGCGCAAGATACACTGCTCCATCACACCACTCGCGGAGATGCAGGGTTGATAGGCCGATGTCTGTGTTGACCCTGCGGGTGTATATAAACTGTCAATTTGATAGAGATAGATGATGTTGTGGCTTTCCAAGAGTCTCGGGAATGCTGCGTCTATATAATGCTCAATCACAAAGCATACCATGTGAAAAGCTGATTGCCACACTCATGCATGATCACAAAGCCGCCATCTTTCAAGCAACGTTAAGACAAGGATTTTGAAGGCATCAGCAAACTTGAGAGCAAGGTTGATAAAGGCCTGCATAATGAACCACCAAGCAAAAGACCGATCTAACCTCTTGAACATAGAGTCTACCATGGACCAAGCAGAAAGAAGTACACAAAGACCTCATCAAACCAGCAAACTTGAGGGTAATTTGATTCATTGGATGGCCTGCAGCGGGACAAGGACACAGCCATGAAGAGATACAAGGACGCAGCAATCAAGCACTGACTCGAGACATTTGGGGGCCCAGTTTGGTCAAAGAAACGTACCGGTCCTGGCTTCCACAAGCATTCGACAAGAAGTGTCGGTTTTCAACTGCGGAAACGTCTCCAGGAACGCTATACAATCACGGCCTAGGAAGCATGCTGGAGATAGGTCATGAAGCTTCGTCATCTCTCATAGTAGTTGCTACAGACTGAAATCATGCCTTGACTGCACCAAGAACAGAATCGATGTGTTCGTTTTCTCTGCGTCTCTTCACATCTGGTGACCCATCAACCTCATCGAATACACGCTTTCCATTTCTCTGCCTGACAGGAGAGCTCGCCAGCTCTGTGTCTCTTGCCCGATCAGTCTGTTCTTCTGACGGTATCGTAGGGAACGGAGTGAGCCGGTCTGATATGTCACCCCACCATGTCGCGCCATATTTCCTGTACCAGTCGACGGTGGTGCGAAGACCTTCTTTGAATGGCGTCTTTTGTTGCCATCCTAATTGCTTGAGTTTCGAGCCATCCACAGCATATCGATGGTCGTTGAAAGGGCGATCCTCGCAGTGAACCACGTGTTTGTAGACCTCGTCTTTGGTGTCGTTGGAAATATCAAACTCTCCCAACAACATGGAGCAAAGCGTAAAGTTGGAGATCTCGTCCGAAGAGCCGACGTTGTAGATGTGACCAACTCGACCTTTGTGAAGTATGGTGTCGAATGCGTCGGCGGCGTCGCCAGCATAGAGATATCTTCTGGTGTGCGTTCCATCGCCATGCAGCGACAGTTTCTGATTGCGGTGCAAGAGCATGGAGAATTTGGGGATGACCTTCTCAGGGAACTGGTGCGGCCCGTAAACATTGTTGCTTCGCACGACGATAGCCGGGACCTGGAAGCTCTTGCGATAGGCTTCTACATACATCTCTGCGGCTGCCTTGGATGCCGCATACGGGTTCGTTGGGAGAAGGAGAGCATCTTCCAGTAGGTCTTTTCCATCATCTTTGACTTCTCCATACACTTCATCGGTTGATACGTGGATAAACTTTCGGACCCCGTGCAACTTGACGCATTCAAGCAAGACGTGGGTGCCGACGACGTTGGTGCTGGTGAAATCGTTCGAGTTGCCAAAAGATAGATCAACATGCGTCTGGGCGGCAAAATGCATGACTGTGTCAATGTCATGCTTTTGCAGGCAGTCCATCACATCCTCGTGTTTGGTAATGTCTCCCTTGTAAAAGGTAAAGTTTGACTCCTTATCCAATTGTGCCGTGTTGTTGAGTGTCGCGCAGTAGTCCAATTTGTCGAACGAGATGATGTTGTAGTGTCCATGGTAGGTCTTAGTAAGGTGTCGTACAACCCATGACGCGCTACAAATATCAGCGTAATTCGAGGACATCTGTAAACGAGATCGGCTAGTAGCCTACATGAAACCGGCACCACCTGTGATCATGATGTTTTTGATATCGGACTGAGGCTCAAAGCGAGTCGATCCTTGAAGGAAGGGGGCATCTTCCCAGACGGAAGCATGATTTTTCAATGCTGGAACCTGGTCAGCCAGAACATTTCTTCCGCAAGCGTGATCGAACACACTTTTCGGCGGAATTGAGCAGGGCATTTTTGTCAGAGTAGAGGCACATCGAGACGGAGAATCTTGGACAAGCAGGCATCCTGATATGATTGGAAGTGTAATACTCCTTGCATAGTGGAAGATCAAAGGAATTCATCGTACATTGATCGGTGTGTAAGGAATCCCGTCTGTGACCACATGCGCGCCTACGAGCCACGGAAGCCAGGGTAGGTATATTCGCGTTATAAGATACAGTGCGGACAGTGTGCTGTCGAGGACGTGAGATGGTCATCATACTGGATCGAAGCTATACGAGACCGTTTTTTGTAACCATCGTTCATGAAGCAAAGAACACAGGTTCGCAGAAGCTTGTCCTGAAACAAAGGAGAGAACGAAAAACGGCAAGACCGCGCCCTCTGAATTCTGCCATGATCGCCGTAATTGTGGTGGCTGTTGTGGAAAGAGGCGGGCGCGATCATCTGAGGATGATTAGGGCAGGTTGGGACAAAAGTGGTCTGTGCTCAAGAGACCCCCTGGATCTTCTCAGCTCCCTCCCTGCCTTTATCATCTTCCACACCCCTTTGCACATGCCTGACATTGCTCTCTTGATTTGTGAGGAATCCATAAAGTTAGATTCCACGAGTGCCTCGTACTCCTCCCTTTGTAGGTTCAAATATATGTCTCGGGTTACAACGCCCTCGTGTTGGTATCGCCATGGCGTTTTGGAACTGTATTCAAAAACCAACCCTATCCTCGAGCTGATTCGATTCCTGTAAAACTATCAACATCATCATGGCTATTCCGTACGAGACAGCGACTGAGACTGTCAAAATCCAAGACCCTGCATTTTTCGAACAGCAAAACGACATTGAAATGGGAACCCAGGAAACCGATGACTTGCTAAATGAGAAAGAATCACCCGACGAAGAAGGCAGAAACACGCCAGCTCCAGATAAAACACCATCGAAACTGCTATTCTGGATTGCCGTCAACATAATTGCCACCACAGCCATCGTCTTCATCAACAAGTCCATCTTCGACGACCCTTCCTTTCGAGGCGCCCAAGTCTCCTTTGCAACCTTCCACTTTCTCGTCACGTTTGCCACTCTACACACTGTATCGTCTACCAGATTTAACTTTTTCGATCGCAAGCGAGCAGCCCTTCGAGATATTTTGCCTCTTGCCGCAGCAATGTGTCTAAACGTCATACTCCCGAACTTGTCTCTGGCTTACTCGTCAATTGCCTTTTACCAGACCGCCAGAGTCTTGTTGACGCCCATTACTGCGTTTTTAAACTATGTGCTCTACCAAAAGACTATCCCGAGGAAAGCTGTCTGTGCTTTGGTGCCCGTGTGCGCGGGCGTGGCCATGGTGACCTACTTTGACGTCAGACCTGGTTTCACAAGCAAAGGGACTAGTTTCTACGGTGTCGTGTTTGCCATGAGTGGTGTCCTGATGAGCGGCATCTACACCTGTTGGATCGGTCACTATCACCAAAAGCTGCAGATGACGAGTCTACAGTTACTCCACAATCAGTCGTTGCTGGCAGGAATCCTACTCGTCTACCTGATTCCGTTTGTAGACACTCTGCCGGTCTTGAGTGAGGTGCCGCTGCATCGGTGGATCATGATTTTGATGGTGAGTTTTCGGTGGATGATCGTTTGACTCGAGCTAATTTGAGCAGAGTGGTCTTTGCGCGTGTCTTCTCAACCTCTCGCAGTTCGCTATCATCGCTGGAGCAGGTCCGGTGGCTAGTACTGTGGTAGGCCACTCCAAGACTGTGACGATCGTGACTCTGGGTTGGATATGGACCGGTAGCGCCATCAGCGGCTACAGTATACTCGGGGTCGTGATAGCGATGGCTGGTGTCATCCTCTACTCCACGGCAACGACCATGTACAAGAAATGAGACATTTTACTCAATTTAATGTCACATGTAGGAACAAGAAACATGACATGAGTTCACCAAATGCACCGTACCAATCAAGACATGAATAAGAAACATTTGTGATACCGCTAACCCACAAAAACGCCTTTGCAATGCAAATGGAACCCGCAAATATAAAACAAACGACTTCCAGCATGAACACCAAGGCTCACTCCTTATGAACTACACCGTCTACTCAACCTCGACAACTTCGGCAGCTTCTGCCATGATCGCTTCACCCTCATCTAATACATCCAGTACACGACGTAAACCCTCGCACATCTCATCCGCATGCGCGACAAGCAGCAACTTCTCAGCATTAGCCTCGAGACCGAGGTAGGTAGGCGGCTCACGCTCGGGTAGGCCCTTGATCCAGGCCTCAAAATCTCGCTTCGTGGTACCATTAGGTACGGTAAGGCCTTGTTGTAAAGCAAAGTTTTCGTCAAAGGCAGCTGGAGTGAGCACCGAGGAGACCAATTGTGACAGGACCGAAAAGTCAGAGGCACTGTCGATTTTACCACCATAAGTCTCGGTAACCATGATGCGCAGGAGAGACCAAGGAATGGAGTTGGGTGCGATGTTTGAGCGGTTAACAGCAACGGTAGTCATCCAGGTGTCGATGATGAAGATCGAGCATTCGAAGTCACTGTCGTTGAACTCCCAGAAACCACTCCAGCCAAGACGAGGGGCGTATCTCAGGCGTTCTTGAACCACAGCATGCAAGAAGGCGAGCAAGAAGTACACTCTAGCCTTCTCAACAGGTTGTTGAGATCCAGCCTCCTTGAGTGAAGCCATTGAATCGCGCATGTTGGCTCTGATGCCAGCAGGTTGCTCGTAACTCAGGACTCTTGATGCTCTTAACAAATTGACGGGGATCTTAGGAGAGCTCTCCATTGACAAGAAGAGTCTGAAGTCAGGGTGAGGCTTGAGACTGTCGATTCTCTTCTCCAGATTTTGGAGCCAGTGGGCGGCCAAGTGTACGTTCTTGACCATGACCCAAGATCCAGTTGCTGCAGCATTGGCAAGAGCGGCGTCAGCATTGGCTAATGACTCGTTGGATCCCATGGCGACGTTTGCGCAACGGGAAGCTGTACGCTCTACAAGCTGGTCGACCTTGTAACTTGCGTCGAAGCCAGGCGAAGAGGAAAGTGCGATGGGCGTATGAGCCGTGACCTCCTTGACGATACGGCTGAGATCATCGCTGACGTCAAGCATAGCAGCACCGAAGAGGGATGTGATGAACAGTTCAGCAGCAGGAACAAGGCGATCGACACGCAAGATCTTGATGAGCAAGAGATTGAGAAGCTTTCGGTCGAGCTCGTTGTCCGTCTCTCCAAGCGCAGGCACACTCTTCTCGGGGAACTCGGCGGAGAAGAAGGTGTTCCACTCATCTTCAGGTATTTGACCAAGACCATCCTTGAACTGTCTGATGGATGATGCACGTGCCATGGCTTCTTCTCTTAGTTCAGGGTTGGTTGACAAGTCGATGCCCTTCAGATCCTCGTCCAATACCTTGTCGATCAAGGACTTGTTCATCTTCAGAGGCGAAGCTTGTGCAAGGAGCATGGCAAAAGTGATGCGGTCCTTTTGCAGCAGAGTGAGGGCAGTGCTGCGGTAGGTGCTGATGAAAATTTCCTTGATGATGGCATCAACTCTGTTCTCGTGGCTTCCAGCGGGTCCACTCTTCGAAGCGCGAAGTACGGCGTGGAAGATGTCCACAAAGTACTGCAACGAGAATTGGTAGAAGTGGTTGATGTGGTGCAACTGGTCAAGCACAGCAAAGATTGCGGAACAAGACTGTGCAATGACATCGTATGACATGGTGATACGTTCCACCTCTGTCATAACACCATCCGTCTCGGCAGCCTTGACTGCGATCTCACTAGCTTCCTTCTTGAGTGTCTCGAGTGTTTGAATGACCTTGTCATCGTCGAGGATGTTTCCTTGAGACTCGTTGAGGGCGCGAAGGAGCTGCTTCTCAAGATGGCGAAGACGCAACCTGAATTCGCCTTGGGTCTTGACAAGGTTGGTCCGTCTTTCATCGACATCAGGACGCTCCGATTTGAGCACATCGTTGAGAGCCTGAGTACGCAGACTGCTTTGAGTAACCGTAAAGTTGACAAAGGTGGTTCTACTGCAGATATCTGGTGCAAAGGTTGCCGAAGGGTCTCTTGTGGTGAGGTAGAGACGGAAGGCAGGTGAGAAATCAATCTCTTGTCTTCCGAGTTGAATGAGCACACGACCACCGGTCTTTTGGTACTCCTTGTTGAGAACGTGATTGAGGATGGGATCCAGATGTTCGGCATCCTGGATGAGGATAGGGTTACCGAAACGTAGCGAACTCTCCAACTGTTTGGTAAATGAGCTGTCGAGGAAACTTGTGACGGTCAATCTACGATCCTTGCACTCGTTTTGCAAGAACTCGACAGTACGACCTGAAGGATCAATGATGAGAGGATATCTGTTGAAACGTTGTAGCATGATGGCATTTTCTGTGCAGAGGTCATCAACAGGCAATGAGTTCTGTTGCCATTGCAGTCTGTCATCTGCGGTGGAGAGGTATTCGGCCATAGGATTGTGGGTTTTGTGGTGAATGCTAGAAGCTGCGAGCTGGAATGCCCAGTCTTCGAGCATGGCCTTGCGGTACTGTTGGTCGTAGAGGCCACCATATGCGAGGAAGGCAGCAGCAAGGAAGACGTCACCAACGATGGTGTCCATTTGTGCGTCAAACGACTTGCTAGTCTCTTCCCATCTCTCGCGTTCAGAAGACAGGTTCGTGATCAAGCGTGTACTGCGATCAACCTTGGATTGAACACGAGCCATCTCGCTCTTGATTGCTTCGACCTGACTGACGAGAGCGGCATACTCAGTCTTGTAGGTGGCGATGTTGTTGTCGAGCTTCTTGATCTCGGAGAAGATTGCCTGTGCGTTGGCCTTGGTCTGAAGGGCTTCCTCTTCGAGTTGAGTAACCTCTTCCCTCAGAGGACCAACACGATCGAGAATGGCGGAGTAGTTGACTTGGGCTTCGACCCACTGGACAAGAGGACCACAAGCCTTACTGGCACGGTTCACACGCTCGAAGCTAAAGTCATCCTTGGACAAGAACTCTCTCTGCATCTTAGTACGGAGGCTGCTGGTCATTTGCCTCTCGTTGTCGTAGTTGACAATACTGGCAATGAAGTCGTCCCGACGGACAATCGACACGATGGTCTTCCAATCAGGTGCCTTATGACCGAGTAAAGTGCAAACAGATTCGAGTGCAAGCTTGACACCAGAAGGAGGGTTTTGCATGGAACGAACCTCGGTCAGATGTTGTTTCTTGATGTTGCTGACACTCTTCTGGGCCTCGATAACGGCAGGCTCGGCTTGAGCAAGGTCGTGGAGGACGACTTCTCTTCTCTCTGCGACGATTCTCTCCTGTTCGACCAACGCGTTCTGAACTTCAAGTGATGCTGCACGGCGAGTTTCGGCCTCGCGTTGGTCAGCAATCATGCGTTGCAGCTTCTCGTTAGCCTCAGCATCCTTGGTTTGCAGTTCAACGTTCTTCTCAGTCAGACTCTTTGACATGTCAGAGACCTGGACAGTGGTCTCGTGCAGCTTGTCCAGACCAATGTTGAGATGGCGTTGCTGTTCTTCCAGATCATCACGTTTCTCGTTATAGAGCTTAACAAACTGAGACAAGAAGTCAAGGAAGTGTCGAGGAGTGAGGTAAGTGGTCTTGTTCTGTTGGCGGAGAAGTCTACCGTTGAACTTGTGCATAGAGTGATGCACATGAACCATAGAGTTGACCACAGCATCACGGTGGGATACAGGAAGTTGAAGTTGACGGTAAGCGACAGGAATGCTATCGGGGGAGGCATATGAGGCCCGGTCAAGATCGACAGATTGAGTGAGCTCGTAACCAACTTGGAAGAGTGCTTGGTCAGACCAATCACCAAACCAGTTGAGCACACATCTGTTGAACAAAGCAGGACTGGTAGCTGCTTTTGATGACAGACCCTCAGTGGGAGGGTTCATCGTGAACACGACGTGAAGGTTCTGCACAATCTGCTGTGTGAACCACTTGTACAGTTCTTCTTGAGAGTCTAGAAGCTGGCCCTTGCTCTGTGCTGCTTCCTTGCAGGCAGTCATGAGAGAAGCAAATTCGTCGCCCTCGAAGAGTCCAGGAACTTCACCGTTGGCGAGCAGAGTGTTCATACGTTCCAAGAAACCAGAGTCGAGAACGTTTGATTCATCCATGATGAAGCAGATCTTCTCACCCTTGACACCGCATCTTCTGAGAACGTTTCTGAGATCATCATCAAAGTCTTCAGCTGTGTACTTGCCGTGGACCTTGATCTGGAAGACCTTGAGACCACTTGACCAGGCAACGAAGCGAGAGAGCGTAGTCTTGCCACTTCCGCTGACACCGATGAGGATAAGATGACCCTGAGGCTGTCTGAAGACTCTGTCAATGCGAAGAATGTGATCAAGAACGTCGTTGAAGAGAATAAGAGGCACATCAAGCTCTTCTTCGCAGAACTGGCGAAGACGGATGCGCAGGTAGTCACGAAGTTGCTCACGATCGACAGGCTCGTAATGCTTGGACATCCAGGTAGAGTAGAGAATGGGGCGTTGCAGAGCAGTGACTTCGTCAACGTTAGGGAAGTGCTCGAGCGCAATTCTGTCGACTGCTTCTTCAGTCCATTGCCTTTCGTCTTCGGCGATCAGTCTGTCAGAGAAGAGTCGCAAGGCTTCGTGGGCCCAAATTCTGACCAGACCTTCCAGACTGAGTGCTTCAAGGGGCTTGATAGCCTCGTACACAGCACGTACCCAGCGGGTCAACTCACGAGGCGAGTAGACATAGTGAGGCTGGATATCTGCAGTGAAACGCTTTTGCGATTCAGAGTAGAGTTGAATCATAGCTCTTGTCAGAGCATCCGAGTACCCACGGAGCGAAGGTATGATCTTGAGTACAGCGCTGTTGAATGTGCCATAGATCTGAGTAAGAGACAGTTCACCAGGGTAGTCGACCATGATGAGTGGGGCGTGTCTCAAGAACCTCAGACCGAGTGGAGTACGACCGGCATCTGTAGGGGGGTTGCAAGCACCGACAAACTGGATACGCTCGAGGCTGACCCATGTCTTGGTAGCAGTACGCCAGAAACCACCGTGTTCAACCATCTGACGAAGGAACGAGATGACTCTTTGAGTACCATACTTGTCAGGGGCAGGCAAGTTGATTTCATCGCAGAACAATACAAGCCAGCGACCGATTTGTGTGGGCGCAAGGGTAGTGCCATTGAGCGTCTTTTTGTACTCGCAATACTGTTCGAGTGTTTTGACAAGAAGCTCGGGGCTTGTGGCGCTGGAGAAGTTGAGGCCGACTACCTCAAGAGTGGGGAGCTTCCTCAGGGCGCTGAACAAAGTCATGGTCTTACCGGATCCGGGAGGACCGCAAAGCAATAGAGGCTTGTGCTCGGCAAGCCATGAATAGAGCACGTCTTCGTGGCGGACGGTATCAACAGTGGGAATAACAACATCAGTCTGAGTGATGGAGTGAGTGTTGACTTCAATGGAAGGAACTTGGTTCTGCCATGGTACCCATTGTGACTCGGGAAGAACAACATCGTAGTCGATCATCGAGCCTTGGTCCACCAAGGGTGGCAAATCAATAGAGGCAAGGCTGGCAACGTAATCGCCAAAAGTCTTGCGATCGGTCAGAGGACAGTCTCCAACAAAAGACCAGATGAGAGCAAGCACAAGCTTCTTGGACATGAATGATTCGATCTGTTCAAGCTCCAGGGAGAAGTCGGGGTGTTGTACATTATACTCGATGATTGATCTACAGGCCTTGCGCAGGAGAGAGAACAAAGTGGTGAGAGCTCTGATCTCTGTAAACTCCATGATATGGTTGTAGCCCTTGGCTTCGCTGAGAGCTTGGGCACAGAAGTTGTTCGAAGCAAGACGTTCTTGAAGTAAGTCGGCGACTTGGTTTTGCACGACTTCAACGGCAGCGGCAGTCTGAGAGCTAAGGATGGAGTCTTCGTCAAGGTCATCAAAGCTGGCGCTGCGTAGCTCGGCGAGGTGATTTGAGATCATGAGCTCGGTGGTTACAGTATCGTCGCTGAACCAGACCATACCGCAACGACTGACGGTAGCAAGAGTTGCATACTTGAGTGTCTCAACTTCAAACATGATGCGGACATTCGCAGGAAGGTTGAGACGTTCACCGTTGGGCAAGGTGAGTAATTTGTTGTCATCGAGAACACTGTTCAGATTCTCGACCCACTCAGGATCGACATCACCGTCGAAAATGATCCAGTGACGCTTCGTGTCTTCACCTCTCAGATTGTCAACGATCTTTCTGAGGATGCTGGTAAAGAGACCATCGGTCCATTCGCGAGTGGTTGCATCAAGACTGCCATAGAGGCTCTCCTTTGACATGACCTTGGGATCGATAATGTGACAGACTCCTTCGATGCCGTCGACGCGTTGCAGAGCCGCAAGCAGAGTCTTCCAGGCAGTGGATTTACCAGTGCCCGAGCTACCAACAGTCATGACACCGTGATGGATGTTCTGGATCTGATAGAGCTGGAGAACCTTGGTCATCCATGAATCGGTTGCGATCAGCTTGTTCTCGGCAGCGATATCTCTGATCGCCTTTTTGAGGTCGGCCAATTCTGCTGGCACGTACTGCACACCAGGGAAGACTTCGTCCTCAACTTGGCGCATGATGTCAACATCCGGTCGGACAAGCTTGGGCGCAATAGTTTCGCGAAGACTCTGAACAATGATTTGAGGCTCGACAATCTCTTCGGAAAGCGTTTCTCCAGCATGATCCACAAGACGTGATCTTTTGAGACCACCAGAGCTGACAAGGACACTCTTCAAGGCACGGAGACCAAAGTCGTAGTGAGGTTGGTTCGAAAGACTAGCACCGCAGCGGTCGAAGAAGGGAACGACTTGTCTTGAGAGAGGCTTGGCCTGTGAGAAACCTTGAGAGTAGAGCATGACTTCGGCAATCAACTCTTTGTCAGGCTTGGACATGGCAACACTGCGGAACAACTTTTTCAAGTTGTCGGGCAAGTTCGAACGACCTGCATAGCCAGGATTCATGGTGATGAAGAGACCAGTGTTTTGATGTACGATGAGTTGACGTCCGATCAGCTCGATCTGTGCCTTTTGTTCGCTAGTGCTCTTGCGCAAACCAAGTTGGATGTTTTGAATTTGCTGCGAGACAGCAGATAAGATACGTTCTTCCAATCTGTTGAATTCGTCGAAACATCCCCAGGCACCGACTTGCGAGATACCGAGGAAAATTCTGCCCATGGCTTGGTAGTCGAATGTGTCGTCACAGTTGAAGACCAGGGTGAAGCGGCCGAGCTGAACACCAAGAGCCTTGACTGACTCGGTTTTACCAGTACCTGCAGGCCCGTATGGCGACCCACCAAGTCTCTGACAAAGAGCCTGGGTGAGGGTGAGGAAACAACGATCGGTCAGAGGAGTACGAACGAGGCGATCAGGTACACCAAGGTATTCGAAGCCATACGCAAGGACGGCGTTTGCCATCTTGATCTGAACGCGGTCCAGCAGGTCAGCCTCGGGTTGATATTCGTAGCGCATCGAGAGAAGCCAGAGGTGATGAGTTGGAGAGTCAGCACCGGCGTTGATGAGCTTCTCCACAGTGTCTCTTTGATGCACGAATTCGGTGATGAGGTGTTCGCACTTCTTTCTGTATAGAGCATCTAGATCACCCAAGACTGAAGCAGCGAGGAGACGTAAGACCTCAACCAGACGATCAAACAATTGCGGCAAAGAAGCGCCGCCTTCACTGAGCGCTGTGCCCACCCACTTTGTCCAGCATGCTTGAGTGGCGAGTACAACAATCTGACCAGGATAATCGTTGATGAAGGCTTCCAGAGCGGAGCCATCAATACTGTCCTGTCCAGCAAGCTCATCAAAGGCAGTGAATGCGTCCGTAAAAGACTCTGCAAGAGTTTCCTTCATGTTTGTCTCCAATGCGCCTAGCCATTCATTGACTCTGGGCGTCTTTGCGAGGGAAACAAATTTCTTGAGCATGACTTGCTCTCCTTCTCGTGACGTGATGCCAGTAATGTTGGCCTCTTCATCAGTAACGACACCAGAGATACCAGCAAACATCTTCTTCAAGTGCTTGGCAATACGCAAAGTGTCGTTGCTGTTACCAATAATTTCGAGTAGGTCTTCGTCACCAACAAAGTAGAAGCGAGGGAATGACACTCTTTCGCGTTCGAGATATTCTCCGAGAGCCTTTTGGATTCTGTTCAGCTGGTCGGCGAGACGCTCAAGAGACTTTTGTACACCAGGAATGTTGAGTACATCGAGCACTAAAGGCGACTTGTAGACCTTCTTCAACACGGCCAAGAACTCGGTGTTGATGTTGTTGAAGCGGTTGGACTCCATGGGAAGAAGAGTCTTGATATCGACGTTGCCAGTAAAGACACCTTCGAGGTACACCCATTGGCGCTGCACATCAATCCAAACATCAAACAGAAGATGAACACGGTTAAGACGCTCCTCCCATGTAGATGCGTCCTCTTCAAAGACCTTGTAGTACGGTGAGTGACGCATCGCCTGCAGAGAGTTGAGATGCTCGCTGCACTTGGCAAAGAGATCGTCCCAACCACGAATAAGTCTGCATCGGTTCTGGTAGTTCACCAGTTCGAGTGTGTAGTTTTGCCATGTGTCCTTGACTTGACGCAAGAACTCTTCAAGCGCCATCTCGCCCTGCGCTTGGGTGATGACGTCCCTGATAATGACCTCACTAGGTCCAAGTTGCAAGTCCCAGATATCGCCCAGTGTTATTGAAATGGACGAATAGCGTTGAGATGGCTTGAGAGCCTTGAAGATTTTGATCCAATGTCTCTCCTTGACGGCATCTGACCTCAAGTCTGAAAGGATGGGATTGACCTTGAGGAGACCACGAAGAACACCAAGAACGTGCTCGAATGCTGCGTATTGACGCATTCTGCTGGGCATCTCCTTGGTCATCTGGATGAGCTTCTCCAGAGATTGACGAAGCTTTCTGGGTTGAATGCTAGACCATAGCTGCTCGCGAAGCTCGTTGAGTCCATCCCAGACCATCTTCAGATTTGCCCATACAGACTTGAAATCTTGAACTTCCTCTAGCAGTGAAGCAAGGCCGTAGTCGGCGCTGGGTGGTAGATTGAGCGCTTCTTTGGCTCTAGCGACCATTTCCGACTGCTCGTTGAGCTGTGCAAATCCGGTCTCGAATTCTGCCAGGGTTGAGACTGCTTCCTCAGGTGGGATTGTACCGGAAACAGGCTTGCTGTCGTTCCACGAAGTAGTCATCTCAGTAATGCGTCCGGCCACGACTCTGTCTTCTGCAACGATCTTGGCCTTGAGGGCATCTGTCTGATCCTCGATCACCTTACTCTTGCGGTCGAGGACTTGGTTGAGAGCTGTCCATTCGCCGTCAATCTGCTCGACATAGAGCCAATCGGTAGGGAACTGGTATCTCTGTCTGATCAGAGTCTTTTGTCCATCGCGGAAAGTGTTGATTTCTGGCTCCCACGCCTTGACCTTGCGCTTGCATTGCTGGACAGTGGTGATGAAAGTCACAGCCTGAGCAGTAGAGCTGGCTTCCAAAGACTGTCCTTCTAACTCCTGCCTGGCCTTCTGCAGCGCGGCAAACACCTCAGACATGCGGTTACCGAGTCTTTGAGCGAATTGTGTACGCAGCTCATGTTGCCACTGATCATACTTGGCGTTGACCTTGAGTTGCACTTGCTCGTATTCAATTGTGAGATGGTCGAATGAGCGAGTGGTTTCAGTGGTGTCAAAAGTCTCACGCTTCTTGCGAATCTCGAGCAAAAGTTGCAACCACATTGCAAGATCTTCTCCCAGGTATTCGTAAACCTGTTCAGACTGCAGATCCCATAGGGATTGGAACTGAAGCCATTGATCTACATAACCACCAATCACAGAGATCTTGTCTTCTATTGCGTTGTATGCGTTTGACAGAGGATCAACGCACAACAATGGCAGGTCGGAGAAAGTGGCAGCGACAGGGTCTTTGTTGAAGCCAAGAGCAAGCTCGAATCTTTCGGCCTGGATCTTGGGCAGACTGCAGACAATACTGAGCCAGTCATGGAGGTGCTGAAGCCAAGTAGCTCTTGCACTCTCGAGCGGAGGGTCAAGATAGATTGACTGGTTACGCATAGCCATCTCGTGCATGCAAGGTTCGAAGTGAGGTACATCGCGGTCTTGCTCGGCGTCCTCAGTATCGTCATCATCATCCTTTAGCGCAGCGAATATGGCAATCCATTGTCTCAAGGCGTGCTGTAAGCGGGACAACAGGATTAGTTGTATCTTCTGGTTCGTCTCAGCGACCCACAAGGAGAGGTTAGAGAAGTTCTTCAAGTTCAGCTGATCAACGGACTTTTGAACGATGTCGATCTGTTGTCTGAATGCTTCTTGGGTGTATGGGCATGTTTCAAGCTCTGTGAGCGCACTTTGAACGGCGATGTTGATCGACGATAATAGCGACGTCTTTTCTTGCAAATCACGAATCGCCTTGGCAAAATCTCTGATGAACTTGACGTGTTTGCTTTCCGTCTGATCCGAGGACCCGGTAGGCATTTGGCGAACATTGACTTCGTAAGCACCCGACAAGCTGTCCCATTTCAGAGGAGTACCCTTTGCGATGAGACCTTGCACTTCACTTCTCACGCCATTGACAAGCATTGAAACCTCGGGCATACTATCAATGACGTTGATGGTTTGAGCATAAGTGTTGACACTCTCCATCAAGCTGACAGCATAGGGATAAACACGTCTTGCTTCCTTTGAAGTGTTGCTGATGGCGTGAGGTATTGTGAACTTCTGCCATTGCAGGTTGCGAACCTCTTTGAAAAGGGTGATGACTTGGGCATCGAAGCTGACACTTAACTCGAGAATGTTGCCACTGGCACGATTGCGACTGATAGCAAACAAACGACCAGAGACGGAGAGTTGCCGGCGGTTGACGTCTCGCAACCATTCGTCAAACACAGGCTTGACATCAAGCTTTTTCCTGAACATGTTGCTCTCGGTCTGAAGCTTCTGGCCCTCAACGTGAAGAGCCCAATCCTTGCCGAGAACGTCCTCAACTTTGCTCATATATGCGTTCAACTGTCTCTCAATCTGTCGTGTCCGAATAATGGCACCAGAGACAGGTGGCAGGTCACGAAGCTGAGCCATGGCATGTGTCTCAGTATGACCGTAAGGATGCATGAAACGCTCCTGTAATGCTGCGATGTCATTCTTGACGTTTCCAATCAGCTGCGTTTGATATTCAGAGATTGCAGATCGAATCTTTGGTCGAACAAAGAGAGCATTGAACTTTGAGAAGACACGGAACATCTCGTTTGAGTTCTTGGCAAGCGCTAGACGGTCTCTCAAGCGAGCAATGATCGAATTCTCAACGCGTGCTGTGCGTTCATTGTATGTGGCTTCGGCACGCACCCAGATGCGGGTGCCCTCTTCAGAAACATCAAGAACATCCACATCCTTCAGGACAGAATACGCTTGTGAAATCTCATCAATTGCGTCAACGTCGCCCATTTCTTCGATGATGACAGGTCCAGAAGCGCCGTCGTTATGGATGTTATCCTGATCCTCACCTAGAACATTGGCAATAGTGTCGCGCAACTGTTCGTGGTTAACGCGGAAAGTGTTGATGTACTTTAGGCGATCCTTGGTCTGCTTGTGACGTGGGTCAATCTTGATAGGAATGAACTTCTCGCCTCTGCGTCTGATGACTTCTCTTGCAGCATTGGCAAACTCCTTGAAATTCTCCTCCCAAATGTCCCAAATCTTGTCTGTCGCCGCCATCAGACTCTGGAACTCCTGGAAGTCGAGATGCATAAGACTGCGGCCGTGGAGCAGTTCATGGAGCCTAGTGTCCAAATCACCAGAGATGGCTTCGACCAAGGGCAAAGCACGGCGAATAGGATATGCACACACTCTCAACTTCTTGTTGATATGCTGGAAGACCTGGTCGAGTGCTTCCTGGATCTTGACCAAAGTAGCGGCGGCAAGCAGCTCTTCCAAGGGAAGCTCTCGCATCAGTTGGTTGTACTTGATCACTTTATCGGCAGCTTCCTTGAATCCGGTATCGGCGTGGAAACTGACAGCAGTCGCATGACGTTTGGCCTGACTGAGCACGTCCAGGGACAGACGTACAGGATCACTATTTTGCTGACGCTCAATGCTGTCCAGAGCTGATTCCATGGATAACCAGAAATTCTTCTCCTGCATAGCCGTGCCTGTGCTGGGGTCGCGCGAACGCTGTGTGCTCTCCTGAATGGCCTTGATCCAGCCATTGACGGCGGCTTGTAGGTTGTTTAGGAAATGGGCATCAGTGAGCAAAGACTGTGGCAGATGTGCCGAGGTCGGTTTCTCGCTGCGGGCGGCGGCTTCGTCGACAGCGGCTTGTATTACGGGATGAATGGGTAGATGCAGGTCGGGCACATCAATGTTCTGTTGTAGGTTTCGCAGACTGAGCTCAAGCTCGGCAATCCTCCTCTTTGCTCCGGGGATACCAGTACGAGACTCGGCGTCTGTGTGTTTGGTGTATGCATGATTTGATTCTTGGCTCTTTGTGCAAGCGTCGAAGTAGGGAGCCAAGGCAAAGTGTACGAGGGAATGGAGAGCTTCGAATGGCGAGGCGGAAGAACCAGCGTTAGGATTCGTCGACAAGGAGGCGCCTGCACCGGGCAGGTTGATTACTGACAGCTGGCTGCTGATTGGAACGGTGGGTAGGATGGGCACTGGTCGTTTGAGAATGGCGACGCAGGATGCCGTTGATGGCGTGTAGGTGAGCTTCGAATCGAGAAGGTAAGTGGATTGCGTCGACACGACTAGACATGGTCAGTGAGCAACAGTCGAGCTTTGGATACGTGAGGCAGCTACTCACGAGCATCACCGTCCCCCTGGATGCCATCTGCAGCGTCCAGAGCCTCTTGCTGGACGTAGATGGCAACCTGGGCTTCAGAGGCGAACCTCTGACATCGCGCAAGTGTTTCTGGCAAGTTGTCCGAGCTCAAGAAACTATTGTTGGCTTCTAACTCCTGTCTGGATGCGCCAAGGGTGACATGGAGAACGGATTCCAAGTATGAGATGATTAATTGGGGGTCGATTGTTGATGTGGCCGGGGCAGCTGGTGATACAGGTCGTCCAATGGCCGCTCCGTTCGTGGCCGGGACCAGAGGGTCCTCCATCTTAGTTGTGTATTGCTGACACGAAATCCGACATGGGAAGCCAGCCGTTTAGAGGAAAGTGCTGCGCGTCGAGAGTGCGAGAGTCCGAAGAGAGTCGTCGCCCAGAGAAAGAAGTGAGGAAAGGGCGCGAGCTGGCTGTCGATGTGTCGCTTCTTGGTTGCGAATGCTATAGAGCGGCCGAGAGGTCAATGGATTGACTGCCCATGGAATTGTAGCTCGCTGGTGTTTGACGCGCCCTGAATCTCCGCCACGACCAGCAGCCACACACCGCCACACCGACCTCCGCGCGTGTTTCATCTTTCCGCAGCATCCAACGTTCGTTCACCGCACCTCTCTCATCCTTGGACTAAAAACACCACAAGGCTTGGAATTGACTACCTCCAATGTACTTGTCATTTTAAACATTATGTACTGGGTCCATATATCTTTTGTCAGGGTATCATTACTTGCACTTTCCGCTCCTTGACACCATCAAACCACACTGTTTTTGCCAACTCCGGTGATTTCGAAGAGTAGAGGATTACCTTCTACTGCAAGCCAAGCAATGCCTGTTGATGGGTTAGTCGAGCTCGTGCTCCCAGATAACAGAACTTCGTACCTGCATAGATGACCAGCTTGGTCACAACCTCGACATCATATCGCACTCGTGGTTTTGCCAGTGCAAGGAACATCTGGTGGTCTTGCTCTGCATCCTCCCTCTCTTCTTTTTCTTCCCTTCCTGCATCGCTCCCGTTGCCACTATCACTTCCTGGCGGGGTCAAGGGCAAAGTGTTGAATGGATCAGGCCTGAGAAGATCGCCCTTTTTGCCAGGCGTCGCAAGTGGCGTAGCCACCCCGAACGACTCTGAATTGTCCTCGAAGCGCCTTTGCTTCATGGTATCTGGCTCTTCTTCTAATTCGTAGAAGGATCCGCCCGGCGGCTTGGTCAATTGAGGCCGAGCATCATTTCCATCCGCGGATGAACGGCTTTCTCTGCGCTTTCGCTCTCTGTTGGCGATGAATTCACGGGCATCTGCCTCTGACTGTGGTCCAATGGAGATACCACGTTTTCGAGGATGACGGAGGTTAGACAGCATTCCTGGAATGTCCGAAGCAGACGGGATCACGTTGTCGTCTTGTCGAAGAGGCGGCACTCTCTTGTACTCGCTGCGTCATGTCAGATATGTCTACCTCTAGGATTTGGGGAGCTCTCACCTTGCTCGTGTAAAGAATCGTCGAGGCAGAGTTGCGCCACCGGTTTCGAGGAATCGGAAGAGCGGAGGGAGATATCTTAGAAGAAGTGGCTTCATCGTAGCTCTCCAGAGGAAGACGATCACAACGCCGCCAACGACACGTGCAAGAGTCTTGAACCATCCAAGCCTCTCAAGGCTGAAGAAGACTGTAGCCGGAGCCTCGCCAACGACTGCGATACTGGTTCCTGCAAAATGCCAATGGCCCAGCTGGCATCCTAGTACAACAGCAGCAAAAGCAACACTGTCGTCATAGCAAGGGCAGTTATCAGCCGGCTCAGGGTGAAAACGTACGGCAAGAAGGACGATCAAGAAGACTAGTGCCGGATGAGTCCATGATCCTGCGGCTATCCAGTCATCGAAGGGAGTACCGTACGCGAGTTGGAGTACTGCAATCAATGCACCAAGAGCGCTGCCTACGATTACGTCAAAGAAGCCATGCATACCACAGTACATACGGCCAAGCACGATAGAGATCGCATAAAAGTATCCGAGACACAAGCCAAGGATCCTCTGCGGCGAAGCAAGCTCGTCAGTCGAGGTATGCAGCTGGTATAGAAAGTAGAGGGCTACAGATACGGCGTTTGTTGAGTGCGTCGACGGGAAGCCATACTCCAGAGCAGCAGAACCAGACATTGTGATTCTTTGGAGAGGAGGAGATAGAGGTCTCGGTAAGCAAACCAGATCCTTGATCCAACCGCTCAGGAAGACACCCAAGGCAAGCATGTGCACCAAGCTGGGGAGAAATTAGTGTGACTATAGCATGTGACAGAATTTAGGATCATCATACGCTCTACCGACGCCAGTGTAGCCACACCAAAAGCATACAGGAAGGGCAGCCATAAAAAAGGTATGGGTACCGAGATTGGCCGTCATTGCAAAGTAAGAATCAAGGAAGGGAGTTCGACAGGTGTGTTGAAGCCTGGCCAGATATGGCGTTTCCCATCGGACAATGGGAAGGAGGGATTGCCTTAGACGATAGCGCCATTTTGGAAGCTTGCGGGAGTCTTTGGACGATTAGCAAGGAGGATGGGCGAGTGTTGATTCAATGACGCACAGTGGTCAAGACCTCGTAAGCCAGCATCTGGCAAGTTTTGGGACGAGGCACGAGCTTGCAGGGGTGGATGGCTAGGCGGGGTAGACACGGCGACATTAGACATGATGTTGTTGTTGTTGTCGAGGCGGTGACGGACGAGGAAAAAGTCCGAGTCGGTCTAGCTGGCGCAGCTAGCGAGCAAAGCGCGCGGCAGGAACAAGATAGGATTTGCTGGCGCAGGAAAATGACAAGAGGTGAGAAAATGGGGACGAATTTATTGACAGAGCAAGATTGAGTGTGGGGGAGGGAGCCCCATGGAAGAGTGGTCGTTGTCGTCTATCTCGCAATCGACAATCTAGAGGTTCTTGCGGGCGAGGCAGTTGCAAGACCCGATATAGCAAAAGGCGACAGAACAAGATCGGCCAGGATAGCGATCGATTAAGGTAGTGCTGAGGCTGGCGGGTCGCGGACTTGCGGTGGTGGTGAACGGGGCTTGGGTGGGGCTTGGCAGAGTTGGGACAGACGGTGCCGGGGCAACGGCGGATGCGTTCGAGTAAACAGTCCAGGCCAAAGTCGACCATGATTAGCACGGCGGCCTGCATCTCTTGACCTCGCAAACGCTCCAGTCTCTCGTTCCACTCCTCTCCATCGTCCACCGTCCACAATCCACGCCAGTCCAGCCCCATTTATACACAACCGCCAGCACATTCCTCGCATAACGACCCCACCAGAAAGTCAACTTCGCCCACCCCCAATCACCCTCCACGCCATGTCGGCCACACACCGACACAACTCGAGGCTGCAAAACGCCTCGGTCACATCTCTCCGCCGTGGCCCCCAACGAAGGGACAGCGGCCGTCGCAGCGATGGCTCCGTCACATCGTCTGGCCGCGAGTCGATTGGCACCGGCCTGACCGAGCCTCCTGCCTACTCCAAGAAGTTTGTCGTCGTCGGCGACGGCGGCTGCGGCAAGACCTGTCTGTTGATCAGCTACAGTCAGGGCGTCTTTCCTGAGGTGGGTCTGCTTGTCTCCCAGTCTCAGCACTGCAACTGACACGGCCTGCAGAAATACGTCCCCACCGTCTTCGAAAACTACATCACCCACTGCGAACACAAGCCCTCGGGCAAGGTTGTCGAACTCGCCCTCTGGGATACCGCAGGACAGGAAGAGTACGACAGACTTCGCCCTCTGTCATACCCCGAGACGGATCTGCTGTTCGTCTGCTTTGCCATCGACTGTCCCAACTCGCTCGAAAATGTCATGGACAAGGTACCCATCCGCCCTCTCTGACACGCGCACCCTCCAGCTAACGCACATCCAGTGGTACCCCGAAGTCCTCCACTTCTGCCCGACCACCCCCATCATCCTCCTTGGCCTCAAGTCCGACTTGCGCAACAAGCGCACTTGCATCGACCTCCTCAAAACCCAAGGACTCACTCCCGTCACCACCCACCAAGGCCAGGCTGTTGCCAAGAAGATGGGCGCTCTTTACATGGAATGCAGCAGTAAAGAGATGACTGGCGTCCACGAAATCTTCGAAGCCGCCATCAACACTGTCGTCGCCGAGGCCGAGGGCCTGAACCCAACTCCCCCTGCCAGCCGTGGTAGCCTCACCGCTGGGAACTCGTCTTCGCAACCCCAACAAAAACGTCCCCAGACTGCCAGCAGACCCTCGGATAATCCCACTCCCATGATTGCTCCTAGCAAGAAGAAGAAGAGAAAGGCTTGTCTGATTCTGTAATCGTCATGTCCTTTGTCTTTGAGATACCCACCTCTTTTCACCATCTTTATTCAGTGCTGCCAACTCCTCCCGCAATACCACCCACCTCGGCCTCCTCTTCTGCCCATCACAAGGTCTTTTTACGCGGCCAATTTCTGTTTCCTTTTCTGTTCCTTTCTGCGTTGGGCTATGAGACTCTTGTGCATAAATACTCGGCGTTTTAATGGCGGATTCCCCCTTTTTGTCCTTTCTCCATCAATCAACTACCCATTTTCCTTACCTCGTCACCACACGCCTTCCCTTTTGCACTTGTCGAAATGTTTAGTTGAATCCCCCTTGGACATGGTGAAAGTTCTCGAGGAATGGATTGAGAACAAAAGAGAAAGGCTCTGGCAGCTTTCATGCTCTTGCGATGAACACGATTACGGCTGCGACGAAACAAGATTCAAGAACCCACCCACCACCACCACATTGCGCTTTTTGTACCTCTTTTTCTTTTTCTATTTGGCTCGAGTATCGAATTTTAACTCTGCATTTCTTATCATCCTGTGTCCACTTTCCGTCTTTTTCCTGAAAGCACTATACAGTGTTGAAGGCACGCTGTAATCCCCATCCACTTGTGGATACTACTCTGCATGGACGAACTCGACACTTTTCAAGGCACGTTTCACAAGACTAACAATCGTTGAGGCACGGCATACACAATCTGTTTAACTTACAACCCGACACTCTGTTGCTGCTCGATCTATCAGAGCCGCAGAACGATAATGCAGCAAGCCTAAGGACTTTTGGTAAAGCGATCTTGGTTGAATGTTTTTGTTGCAATGTGTTTTTGTTGCACATTATTTATGCAATATTCTGCATATAATGTGCACGTCGTGCATATTGGTCATGGGGCCAAAACAGGGTCATACCCACAGCAATACTAGCAGAGGTCAATAGCAACATTACGGGCGACAGCGATGTCTGGATTCCTTTTCGTAACGTACGTTGGCTAGAGAAACTCTTCATACTCTACACGTGGGAGCGATACAAGTCAAAACCACGTCTTCCATGAGAAATCTTGGAATATCATCTTGGTATCTCCTCCCAGAGCTGCTCCAACATCAGACACGTAGATCGAGGTCTGTCTGTCACAGCCCAACAACCTTTAGCAACAAAAAAACAATATAGCCAATCTTCTCCGATGTAGCCAGAAGTATCCAAAACACCACCGATTCTCAAGAAAAGAAGGAAGAAGTAAAGCAACACTTGCAAAATGCTGATGGAATCCAAATACTTCTTCTCAAGCAACACCCCCTCCACCTCCACCTTCTGACAACCCAGCAGGAAAGCAATAACGACTTCCACCGACAAGGAATCGTAATTCAGGCTTGGTGAGCAGTGTAGGCGCATTGTAACCCAAGAATACTAGAATAAGTAAAGAAATATCAGTCATTGAGTATACCTCACCCAGAGAAATATATCGTTATAAGATCAGATCTTCGTCATACAGGCGCAGGCAGATCCCGAAACAGTCATGTGTCGCTAAAACGACAAGGAAAGTAGCCCATCAAACTGGTACCTAGCATCTCGTGGTGACCATCAGACCACTGTGCATCGGTCTAGCATGGACCCCTCTTCAAAGCCTTAACACCATCAGTCTCTGCCTGCGAGACATGACTATCCGAACAATTTGAGGAAGAAGATATTATTTTCGATATCAATAGAAGAAAAAACAAAGAAACAGTAAAATTTATTCGATAGAGAAACTCCCTGAATAAAACAAAGACGAGACGAGATGGAACGCAGAACAGAACCAAAGAGACAGTTACAAATGCGTGTCACCGTGCCGTGGTGATGCCATTCTGAAAAACAAAATAAAAAAAGTTTTTGCAAGCAAGACGCGTCCGTGATTCCATGATACCCAGGTAAGAGAAATGCGTTGTTGGATCCAGATTGTGCTGTGGTACACCCGTATGCCGAGCAGACAAGACAAACCGGAGAAGAAGAAGGTGGTAGAAACAACAAGAATAAAAGAAGTTCGGTGTTATCGGGGTATGAGTGGTCGAATCGAAGGTAGGAAATTGAGACAAGAAGAGAAAAAGGAGTAATTCCGGCTCCTCTTAACGAAGGCCAATCACGCTCTGGAGACGGTCGTCAGTACAGCTAAGCGCATTCAAGATCATGACAAGAAGACTCACCATTTCGAGGGTCCAGACTCTGCGGATCCAGACCTTAAGTGTGCCGTCAATGCCCTCGACATTCTCGAGGTCAACACCCTCCCACCAGCATCGGCGAGCGGGTTTGCGCCAGAACAACAGCAGCTTCTGAGCCATACCGACAGCATTGGAGTTGGCATCGCCACGGACGTCAGTGCGGAGACGAGCTAGAGCGATACTGCAAATGACGGCCTTGTTGGGCTCTCCAGCACGATGACCCCAAGTGTCGTCATGGTTGAAACCGCTGAGAAAAGGCAGGTCAGCGAAAGAAAGCAAAGATGGATGCAGCAGTCAAACTCACCCAGCGGTCAGCATCTCGATAAGATGTTGCTCGGTGGTGCCTGGCTCCTCGCTCTTACGGAGGCCGCTGAAGATGCCAGCCTGCTTCAACAAAGCGCGGCCAGCGGCACGCTTGACCTGGACCATCTCGGGGTGGCCAATGTCGCGCCTCGGGGGAATGACGTAAAAGTCGAGGTCCTCACGCAGGACGATGATGCCAGCTCTGTCCTGCAGCATGTCTCTAGCATTACCTTGCATGGGCTCGATGGGCACAGGGGCTTGGTCGCCCGAGAAGGGAGATGGGGAGTCGTCGGTGGGAGAGGTGGGGATTGTTTGGGCGACGGAGCGGAAGAATTCTAGCATGTATTGGAGAGAAGTGGGGTCATACTGGGAATGATAGATCGAGTCAGATAAATATACATCATGGTTTTGGAGGACGGATTGCAGGGCAGCAATGTCTTGAGGACGGGAGGAGGAGATGAGGCGTGGGGCGGCACTAACATCGACGGGGTAGACGTCAGGCTCGTGGTACGAGTTCATGTGGCCTTCGGGGAGGAGTCCGTTGGGGAAGAGCGACAGCAGCACAAACTCGGGGAGGGTGAGGAGCTCATCGCGCGAGAGGGTGAAGCGGGTGCCTCTGCTGGGTGTTAGCGGGTGTTGTCGGACGAGGGGCGGTGCGACGGGCATACCTCAGGTCGATGTTGATGTGCTCATCGGGAGACGAGTGGAAGGTGTTTGTGTTGATGGGAGCGGGGCCACCCTGAGAGACCTGGGTGATGATGCTCGCAGCACCTCCGGCTTGGGCCATGAGGTAGGTAAAGCCGTCGAGCGGGCTGGCGCCTTCGGTGTAGGGCGGAGGGGGTTCGCTGTCGTCGGGAGCCTTGTCCGAGCGAGGCTTGGTGTCCTGCGGGAGGGCGGCCTTTGTGTCTTGGACGACGGACGAGAAGGGCGACGAGGCTGATGACGACGGGCCTTCTTCAAAGACGGGCGGCGGCGCAGCTTCTTGGACGTCGAGAGCAGGCTCGGGCGGGAAATAGAGCGACGGGAAGTTGTGCGACGCAAAAGGCGGAGGGTCCTGGGGCTCTTCTTGTTCTGGCTCGACTTTGGACTGGACTGCAAGTGATTGGGTGTGCTGGCGTGGTGTAGGTGATGCAAGCTCGTGCTTGTTGTCGCTGGCGTTGGCGAGGGCCGAGTCGGACGGGCCTTGTTGGTGGATGGTTAATGAGCGTGAGGTCGATACAGAAGAACGGTCGCTTTCGATTGCAGAAGCCAATGCGCTGTCGGGTGCGTCTGCCTCTCACAGCATCCGTGTCGGGGATGTCGTTGCTGTGTGCTGCTTGTGTTTGTATCATGCACTTCCACTCTGGTCGTCGTTCCTGCCCCCTCCGCCGTTACGCGCGCTAACACCAGCCCGAATTGCGCCTTCCCAATCCTGTCCACTCTTGGCGCTTTCCTCTAATGAATGCCGTCAGTCTCGTCACCTCAATCTCAATCTCGGTCAACGTCTTTTCTGCTGCATCGAAACCTACCAGACGGCGCATTTGTTAGCAAAATGTCACGGCAATCCTCAGCTCTGTAGACATACAAACTCCTCAGTCGAGGTATAGTACAACATGATATATGCTGGTATTTATGCAAAACTCTACATCAGCCTCGCACAACTCTACATGATCTCATGAAATGCCCGGCAAATTTATCGTCCACGTCGTTACAAACGCCTCCACAGGAAAGTAGAATAAGCATCTAAACATCTCCACCATGATAAACAGCCTGGTGAAGCCGTACAGCATAAACCCGACTAGTGTAACAATCGAGAATACCATATGCTTCGTAAAGGCGAACCGTAGGTACAGCTCATGCCATGCCAATAGCAAAAGCGGCAAGATTGTAGAGCCCAGCGCGCAACCTCTCCATGCCCACATCTCAGTTCGTCCGGGAAACTCAAAGTTCCAGGCAGCGCAATGCACGGCTCCGAGGGCTGTGGCACAAATCAACATGATCGTGTTGGAAAAGGCTCTAGCTTGCAAGTGCTCGCGAGACTGCCTCCAGCTCCTGGCACGATAGAGAAGTGAGCTCGTCTCTTCAAGACCACACTGTGCCAGCTCCCAAGCCTCGGCGATTGTGGGTCTTCGCACGGCCTCCAGGTAGATTGGTCTGGAGACTCCCTGTGGTTTCTGCCACAAAAAGACATAGGTGAGGAATGTAGTGATTGCGAAAGCTCCGGTTGCGACTTCCAACTGACAGACGGCTAAAGAAGATGCGGCGCGCGAGATCATCTGAACGATAAGCCAGAGGACTTGACACACAGCCAGTGCTTTGGCGAGGCCATCGCTATTGCTAATCGCGTCCACGTCTTCCTTGCTCATGTTGGGAAATGTTTCGATGATCCCATACTTTCTTGCGAGGTGAATCTGTTGGAGACTCAGCGTCCAGATGTCAGCGGTCATCCTCATGGCGGTCAGCGCAATGTCTCCTGCTTTGGGGTCATTTTGGCGTTGCAACATCATCTGTTCGATGAGGGCCCCATTCTGAGCATCCGGAGTCCAGTCAACAGTTCCAAACGACGATGACAATGCAGAATGTTGTTTGGACATGATATCGAGATCCCAAGAGACCGACTTGAAACTTTTCTCACGGATTGTCACGTCGACAGGTTTTGAGAGTAAGCCCAGCTGAGAATCGACCGTCGAAGAAGCCTCGGAAACAGGTCCCCAGCTGTTTGCATGTGGAAAGCTGAGTCGACCAAGCAATGACTCCTGAAAGGGTGCAGCAATATTTTGTTTCTCCGATGATGGCTCGTCGGTGAGGCTGCATGTCCTCCAAGACTCTTGAGCTTCAAGGTTGCGGAATCGAAGTCTGAAACCTCCCATCTGCGCAAAAAAGCCATGGCTAGATGTCCAGTCGACCCCGTCGCCTTTTACTCTCTCAGCAACGAATCTGGCAGCTTTGCAGGCAGTCAGCCACTCTTCAGCAGCCACGCCGCACAGCAGCTCTGGAGCGATAAGCGTGACCAGCATCCATCGTAGCTTGATCCCTAGTTGCACCGCAAACTTGTTGATCTGCTGTCGCATACTCCGAGGACGGCATTGGTGTGGAATCGGTAGATGTTGGATTGACCAAGTGCACAAAAGCAGCACACTCAGACAGCTCCAGAGGATATCAAGAGTACCGCGTACATTGGGACTCTCGACGAAGTTCGAGTCTGGCGAGGGCAGCGTACAGTTGGTCTGGAATAACGACATGGCGTATGTGTATCGTAGCCATTTCAAAAGCAGCCATGGCTCCCTCTTTGATAAAAGAGTCTCCTGGAAAAATTCAGCCGAGTGCTATCATTTTGCAGTGGAGATCACCGAGGTATACAGGCTCGCCTGCTATGATAGGTAAGTCTGTATATGCAGTGCAATACTCTGATATTATCTCAAGGCAACTGCATGATTCGCAGAGCACTTCACGTGCTGAATGCGCAATTTATTAGAAGCAGCGTATAGTGGTGATCTCCACTGCGCTATAAAGTGATTCCGTGCCGCGGTAGCATCTTGCTGGTTTGAGATAATGATGGTGACTTTTATAGAAAGATCAACGGGCGCAGTGCAATGAGCGATATGGCATGTCTCGGAAGAATCGCTTGTTGGTTCTCCACGTGTGCTGAAGTATGTAAGGCGTACAGTTATGGAAATGCACAGTGGTATCAAGAAACAGGGCACTGTCCACTGACAGCCAATCTGTCAGCGGAGCTCTATGGCTAATTCCCTGCTTCAGAAGACGATCGTGCCTTTTTATAGTGTGTTTCCCGTTCTACACTTTGGTGGAAGGAGGACGGAGTCGATGGATGGCTGCAAGGCGATAGAGTCGGCTAGGGCGGTGAAGCTTGAGCACGGTCCAACCTCTTCCACCGTCGCGTCGGCCTCTTGTGTCAGGTCAGTCCAGAGCCATCACCGAACACTCGCAACACATACAGGGAAAAATGTTCCCACACTTCAAGATGTTCCTAGCGTACACGCTGTTGTGTCTGCCTTTTTAAGTCAAGGTACCACTGACCTCGTAAAGCATGCAGCCAGCCACTCGTCGCTCGATGGGCGCAGACATATCCTGTATTGATGTGTATGCGAAGCGATAAGATGCAGGTCGGTACCTGAATGCATAAGAGCCACATCGGACACGTCATGTTACCTTGTCGTCGTCATGGAGTGCAGGATAGGTCTCTTTCAGCCTCCAATCGAGTGGAGATGGCTGAGGAGCAAGATCACCGACGATACATATCGTTGACTATCTGCACACAGTGCAGTCAGCCAGTAACTCCCTCGTCTCAACACAACACTAAATGTCCTACTCATTTTTCAATATGTGCATTGCTCAGTATCAACTCAAGTACAAAAGAGCTGAAGCCATTATCGGATATCGTCCTCGGAAGCCCTACGAAGGTTACCCTTGGGAAGCCCTTCAAGTAGCCGGCTCCGGCCAGTGTCGTATTGGCGGTCGTCTTATATACGATGGTAACAAGAGACTCGCTGTTTATGGTGACACCGCGATGACACCCGCTATTGATGGCACTTTAGGTTAGTATGAATGAGAATATTTCATGTCATTCAAACACGTCTGACTTCAGACTCCATAAGACGACTCGGATCCCAAACGACAGCGCCTAATGTCCAACAACGACCTTGCAAAAATAGCGCGCAGAGCTCACCAGACGGAGGTCGTTTCCACGTTTGATGGACATAACATTCAACACTACATTCTGACTCCGCAAGATGTCTTCATGTGGCCTCCCAAATAGGTATGGGTCTCCTTTGTAAGTAGATAGTACTACTATCGTCCACTCTTTTAGTCTACGAAAGAGATAAAGTCAGAAAAATCAGGAGAAAAGATCGTTCTTTTGTCTTCTGTCTTCGTCGTTCTTTGTTTCTGCAGTCGGCGAACCAGGAAAGTATATAATGTCTTTTATGCACGAATATAAATACTCACCATATCTGGTCAGTGTCTATGCAAGGCACGGCCAATTAACCCACAGTACCAAGCAATTGCAATCTTAGGCCTCCGATCACGTGTCATTTCGACTAAACTACCAACAGTACAGTTGGACTTCAATTTTCCTGCTTGCCAACCACCAGGTCAAGGGAAATAATCGCACGTTGACTGGATCATCTATCACCATTCACAACATGCTGCATCTCCCAGAAGATGTTCAGCTTTGTATCTTGGAGCGACTCAGCACTGAGGCTTTGACTGGCCCAGAACACTACAATGCATGGAAAACTGCTGTCGGAACGCTCTACAGCCTATGCTTGACATCCAGAAGGATGTGCACGCTCACACAACCACTACTCTATCGAGGTTTTGTCAGAACGTCAAAAGCGAGAACGGCACTAGGTGAAAATAACATCGGTGTGAAAGCAACTGAAAAGCTGGAGCTGTTTATCCGTACCTTGTTGGAGCGACCCAATCTTGCAGATCAAGTCAGGTCTATCCGTCTGCAAGAACTAGGCGACGATGACGACGACACTGATTCAGATGATCAGGGCTTTTGTTGCGATGATGAATACGGGACACATGAGACGCCGGACCAGATAACTAGGACGCCAGATGAGGCCTTTCTGCACAGATGTCTTGACTCAACACGAAGAGTGCCTGCTCCAGATGCAGAGTTGGAAGATCATGGTTGGCACGACACATGGCGCTCAGATCTAGCGGAAGGCAAGGATAGTGCAGCGACAGCTCTTCTCTTGACGCTAGTCCAAAATCTCAGGCACTTGGACATCGAGTCTTTTCACATGACGTATAGCTGGCACTTTACAATGCTAGTCAAACAATTCTTTGGTGGTGGTTCTTGGGCCAAAGACGAGACGTCCCCCTGCATTCTCAGATTCGTAAACTCGAAAACGCTCCCACAAGAGCCTTTGCCACTTCTTCCGCGGCTAGAAAGCCTGGCTCTTCGTCGAGAGGAATACTGCGGCGGCTGGGGCATCGAGCTGTACATGTCCATGCTGTACATACCCACACTAAAGTCCTTCAGTCTCATCGGCATGTCGGACTTTTTCAGCCACCGTGCAGCCAGATACCATATGCCGCCACTGGAACATCTACGGCACCTGAGGTTCCAAAGCGTTGACACCAATCCCGATGGAGTATCTACACTGATCAACCACTGCACTCACTTACAGTCTTTCGAGTATCTTCCTCAGTTGTACAGCTCCGACGTTAGATTTGACCAGAACCTGCTCGACACCCTGGCAAAAAGAGTCAACACTCTCGAACGTCTGGAGCTGATCATGCCACTGGAAAATGAATACGTAGACGACAACGTTCGCTTCGCCGATCGATTCGACCTTCGAAGGTTCTCGAAATTAAGGTCGTTGGAAATCAGCCAGATGATACTCTTTCCCGAATCCAGCTCTGAGAATCCAAACTTCTCAGATCTGTTGCCCAATTCGTTGGAAAGTTTGGTTGTACGAGAGATTGATGCCACATTTGCCATCATATTATCCAGTTTTGTAAAACAAAAAGATCATAAGAATCTGCCTCGACTCCGGTGCATTGAGCTCGTTGAGGCGGAAGAGTCTGCCAATTCAGGTCTGAATGAAACTGGTATACCAGAGACTTTGGAGATTGATGAAGCGGCATGGCCTATTGTCCGTGCCGAGTTCATGGAAATGTGTCTGGACGCTGGTATCCGGTACAAGATCTGGTCAGAGGTCGCAAAAGTGTTTGCGGATGACGAGGACTACAAGGACTGGCCAGAGCGTGTAAAGAGCCACTTTCGGGCGGGCGTAAACTTGTCGAGTTTGTAGTATCAAGGTCCTTGAGAGATGCATGCCGCGCGACGTTTCTTTTCCCAATCGATCGATCCTTTCTTGACATTGTCCCAGCTCGACTATAGCATATAAGGGCTACGAAGGGTACGATGGTATCCGCTGCATTGAGGGTCAGAAGGACAAGTCTGTCTCGAAACCCTCATGGGGTGAGGAGGCGACAAAAGCGAGATATGTGTTTTAGCCGAGACATCCCTACTCCAAAGATACAGCGATAGAGCTGATAAGAAAAAAACACTCTCAGAGTGTTTTTTCTTTCCACGCTGCACTGTATGTACAATTTTTTGGGTTTGTCCTTAGCCAAAAGACAACCGTGTGTTTATTTGGCTTATGCTTTGTTCGTTTGCACGCAGAAGATGCTCTAGAAGCGATAAATACAAGTGACAAGTACATTGGTCATCTTTATGACGCTGTTTGTTTGAGATACGCTACGATCACGTTGCTTGTACAACGATGAAGATACCTCACAGTGAGAATACTGCTTCCAATAGAAGGAGTGTGTATTTTTCTAGTAGACGTGGCTCTGGTGCTAAGTAAGTCTACAATAAAAACACTCTGAGAGTGTTTTTCTTCAACAGGTGGTCGATGAATAGATAATAGGCAAGGATGTGATTCGAAAAATAGTTGTCATAGGACATGCACAGAACAAAGGACCTCAAACAAGGCTTGTAAGCTGTTGATTGAATGATGTAGACCATAAATCATTGTAACCGCTGATGATGATAGAGATACATGAAGCCATCTGTTACTAACACTACACTTTGTCGACGACCCGGTCACACGACGGGGTTGGCCCAATTATCGAGAAGAAAGTACCCGTGATGCCTGTCGAGAATATTGTCTTGCTTATCCGCCTAGTCCATTGGCCACAAACCCTTTCCACTCCTCGTACTACACCTCGTTTCGTTCGCCCGGAACATCGCCAAACCTTCTCCAGCCACTGGTGGTGGTAGCGGCAACAGCAGATATGCCTCGTGCGCCTCACTCCACAGCACGCAGAGCTTTTGAGTGTTGGCACAAGAACTGCACGCGTAACGCTGTGGGTTCTTTTTCGTCCACCTTGGATATTGTGCACCGGCTTCGAGTCTGACGCACCTCTTCACACTCTGCAACAGTCGCCAGTCCTTGCGAGTGCACCCGGGGGAATTCGAGATGTCGTCCATTTGCCGTGCAAACTCATTTTGAACTTCGTCCGACAGCGGTCGTCCGGCTTTGTCAACAACTTTCGTGCCTCTGACGAAGAAGGTTGGGATATTTGCATCGGGTGGTTGGATGACAGTGGCAGTTGTCGATGTTGCTGACTTGACCGTTCTCGTGGGCCTCTGCCTCTTGTTGGGGCGGTTGGAGTCGGCCTTGGGTTCTGCGCCGGTAATGCCTGCGACTGATTGTTTCCTTGGCCGACCCCTCTTCCGTTTGGGTGCTGCCTGACTGGTCAGTGGTGGAGTTGACCGGTGGTCTGGTGCCAGAGAAAGTCTGTCGTCAGAGCGTCCTGTTAGAGACTGACCATGACCCTGCGTCGGAGGTTGGTGTACTGGCATGCGTCGAAGATCTCGTTCAAGGTTACCTCTCGAGGCACTGGCCGCACGCTCGTGCTGGCCGAGCACCACAGAGGTTGAAGGAGCGTCTTTGTAGCTATTGAGGGGAATTTCGTGGTCTTGTGCTGGAAAGTGCAGACCATGCGACCCTTGAGCGTCGTTGATGATGTTCTGTCTTGGAGAGGCTGCAAGGTCTTGTTCCTGTTGTTTGTGGATGTCGGATCCCGTCGGGTGGCTGTGGTGTCGTCTTAGTTCTTCCTGTAGCTGGATGACCTTGTCCTTCTGTACTTGAAGGTCTCTTCTGAGCTGATCGATCTCTTCTTGCTTCTCGTGGCGCTCTTTCATCAGAAGTTCGTTGAAGAGAATGAATGACTGACGATCCATCCCTTCGGACATTGTCGACGAGATGGGAAGACCGAGACGAGCAGGGCAAGAAAGTCTGAGACGAAGATGAAGGACGATGTGCTTGATGATGCCAACAGAATGGACGTGCAAGACGGAGATGAGCAAGATGAAGGTGGTTGATGACAAGATCAGAGTAAGAGTCAAGTGGAAAGGGTGATGAACAGATTCGCACCCGTCAGGCTGCAACAGCTCCATCGTCGCTCCTTCCCAGAAATCCACAACATTGGAAGTCAGACCCGACGCTCGAGGCAACTGACCTTCGGATAAACACAACACTTATTCCTGAAATCGTCACGGTTCCAACGTCCAACTCGCACATGGTTCTTAGGTCTACTTATCTTTGACAATTTGCAAGGAGAGTCAGTAGTACGAGCTTCTCACCCAAGCCGAGTACAGCGCATATCTCATGGCATCCGTCGATTTCTGATCAGAGCAGAATAACATGGTACCGTCAGATATGTCAATTAGGGCGGCCATCAGAATGTGCCGACCGCTATGCTCGACCGCATTTGCAGATATTGTGAAGCCCCATACATGTCTTGCACCGACGATAAAAGCCAAGTACACTGCAAAAGATCTTGAGATTGGACGTTGTGAGATGTCGAGCGAAGAAAAGAAGATCTTGGAAGATGTCACTGTTCCGTTCCCAGTTGCTGGCTGCAGCCCCGCAGAAGGGCTGGAGTTGCGTCAGCACTCGTCACGACTCGCCAGCCACGAAAGTTGAAACACAAACCCTTCTTGCCAACCAAAACGAGCATGCTGAGCTTAATCTAAACATCACGCTCGATAGTAACGCTGAACATCAGCAGCGACTATCATGGCATTCAGCGATCAACACGTGCTGGACACAGGAACGCCACTAGATATCATGGGCGAAGGAGACAATCGCGGAGGCTCCTCATCATACAACAAGTTGGTCTTTACTGTTGTGCCTCTGCTTGTCATTGCTATTCCTATGGTGTTGGCCTTCCTGTATCTTCGACAAAAGCAACATCGCATCTACGCGCCTCGCACGTTTTTAAACATACTGAAAGATGAGTAAGAAGATTCTCGTCGTAGCGGAAGGAAAGAGATATTCTAACAGAAGCAGAGAGAAAACACCCAAGCCGGCGTTTGGCATGTTCAACTGGATCTCTGCCTTCAGAAAACTGCCCGACCAATTCGTCCTAAATCATCAGACACTGGACAACTACCTCTTCATACGCTACTTCCGCATGCTCACATACATCTGCCTCGTGGGTACCATCATCACTTGGGTATTCCTGCTTCGTGTGAACTACAATGGCGGTGGTGGCCAATCTGAGCTCGACATGTTCACGTTCAGTAATGTCTCGGACCCGAACAAGTTTTACTGGCATGTTGCATGTGCATGGTTCTTCCTTGGCTTCGTCATGTTTGTCATCACGAAGGAGACTCTCTACTACATCAATCTTCGACAAGCATATCTCACTACTCCCCGCAACGCTACTCGCATGTCGACTCGTGTTGTACTGTTCACGGGCGTGCCAGAGGACATGCGTCATGAGAAATGGATCAAGGCCGATTTCTTCGGTGTCAAGCGTGTCTGGCTGGCCACGGATTGTACCGAGCTCGAGTCTCTGGTCAACGATATGAACAATACTGCCATCTCATTGGAAGAATCGGAGATCAAGCTGTCCACCATTGCCACAAAGAAGCATCTGAAAGGAGAAAAGCATTTCGCAGATGACCCGGAAAGAGCAGGTACTGCCACACAACAGTGGGTCACACCCAAGGAAAGACCTTCTAAGCGCATTGCGCTCGTTGGCAGAAAACTGGACGCTATCGAGATGTACCGTGAGCAGCTGAAGTCAACCATACCAAAGGTCAAAGCTCTTCAGAAGAGACATGTGCAAGGCTATGAGAAGCTCCTTCCTGCAGCGTTTGTCGAGTTTGAGTCTCAACGTGCAGCACAGTTTGCCTACTCGGACCCTTTCTGGAAACAACCTGGTAAGATGGAAGCAGCTACTATTGGGATTGCAGCTCCCGACGAGATCGTCTGGGCAAATCTGGCAATCGGCAAACCTGAGCGCTGGGCCCGCACGATCATTGCAAACACCGTCATCATAGTTCTGATCGTCTTCTGGTCTATCCCTGTTGGACTCGTTGGCTCACTTGCCGATATCGACAATCTTGCTCAAAACTTCCCTCCCCTTGGTTTCGTAAATAAGCTTCCAGCTTCGACAAAGGGTGCTGTCAGTGGTCTTCTGCCCACACTTTTGATATCTGTTATTTTGGCTCTTGTGCCCATCATTTGTCGTTGTAAGTTGTATTCCATCGCAGAAAAAGGTTATGAGCTAATTGGTATTCAGTCACGGCCAGAAAGGCCGGATCCATTACGCTCGCACAGATTGAGCTACGTACGCAAGGGTGGTACTTTGCCTTCCAGGTTGTGCAGGTTTTCCTCATCACTACTTTCAGTTCGGGTGCCTCGACTGTCGCTAGTAAGTGTTTCATCATCTTTCCGCTACACATAGTCAAACTAATGCTTTCCTGTAGAAGAAATTTGGAACGACCCTGCTCAGGCACCCAAGCTTCTTGCTGACAATCTGCCTACCGCTTCAACTTTCTACCTCTCTTTCTTTGTCCTCCAAGGTATTGCCGTCACGGCTTCAACCATCTTCCAGATTGCGCCTTTCCTCATCTTCAACGTGCTATCGCCCTTCCTAGACACAACACCCCGCAGGAAGTTCGAACGATTCATCACTCTCGCTCGACTCAGCTGGGGGGACACCTATCCCAAATTCACTCTTTTTGCTGTTATAGGTAAGTAAAACGGATAGCGGACTCAAGCGACCCTGCTAACACCCTCACAGCAATTTCTTATTCTTGCATCGCTCCACTTGTTCTCGGATTTGCCATGCTCGGCATCTACTTCTTGTACCTAGCGTTTCGCTACAACGTTTTCTACGTTTTGACCATGGCTGTTGACACCAAGGGTGATGCCTACGGTCGAGCCTTGCAGCACCTCAGTGTTGGTATCTATCTTGCTGAGATCTGCTTGATTGGCTTGATGGGTGCGCGTGAAGCAGATGGTCCAGCCAAGTTGATGACTGTTCTTCTCATCCTCACCATAATCTACCAGACCTACCTCAACATGATCCTAGCTCCTCTGACAAACACGCTTTCCGACAAACTCATGGCCGAGAACGAGGAGGAAGCACTAGCTCAAGCCGACGAAGAAGGTGCATCTGCACCGATTGATGTGGACGGAGACGGCGTACAGCCCAAGCAGATTCCACCCTACTCTGACAACAAGACTGTCAACGCCTTTGCTGAGCATTTCAAGCGAGGCGGTCTCTTTGCCCCTTTTCTCTTCAACGGCTCCAAGAGCAACTACCCAGCCCTTCGTCGCCAACTTTGGGATGCTTTCCCAGGTCGACCTGCTCCTGCCATCCCCGAAGAGACGATGAAGCATGCTTACCACCACCCTGCAATCACCACGGAACCTCCAAAGCTCTGGATTGTTAGGGATGAGCTTGGTGTTTCTGCACAAGAGATCAAGGAGACGAAGAAGGTGATTGACATTTCTGATGAGGGTGCACGCTTCAATGAGAAGGGCAAGATTGAGTGGGATGAAGATGATGTGAGACACGCTCCCATCTGGAAGGACAGGGTTGAGTATTAAGATGAAAGAAACGATGGAAGAGAAAAAGGGAGGGTTATGATTATGAAGCAACAAGGTTGAGTGGTATTGTCACGATGGCATGATAACGAGTCGAAGAAAAAGCAAAAATGTTTATATCTTATATTATCCGTCCATGTTTGATAGCGTGGTGCATTCATAAGTGGTGCTGGAGAACACCCAAATCCAGTTATTCCATCCAAAAGCGTTGCCGGAATGCAATCACATGAAAACCACATGTCACGTGTTGGTGTCACTCGAAAGGGATGCAGCTTCAAACTTGAAGTACTCACCTCGAAACAAAGATCGCAAGGATAAACAACTGATTCAGTCTGTTCAACCAACGATGTTTGCAATAAATCGATATTCGTGGGCAGCAGCAATTAGGGAAGCGCCACCAAAACACAACGACATACGTACATAAGATAGCATCCCCTTCCTCAGCACTCTACAGTACAAGCAGATCAGTTTCGACACCCGATCAGACTCTGAAAAAGTGGGAAACTACCAATCCAGAGGACGGTACCATCGAGTCTGTAGTACGTGGGACGAGTTGAAAGAGAGCGAGGAAGAGCAACAATATTGGGAAAGGACTCTCGAATTTGATATCAGGCATCGATATCAGGCACAGACACCAGGCATCAACACCAGGCATCGACCAGGTCACGATCAGGCATCGACCAGGCACCGACGAGGCATCCACAAGGCATCGAGGAGAAGAGCCATTGTCTTGTGACAACACCAGCATCGAACGTATCATTGGACGACGTCGATAGGCAGCGATAATCAGGAAGGTGCTTCCAAGAAATAAAAGAAAGGCCGATCACTTCCTTCTTCCCTCTTCAACACCAGTGCGTCTTCTTGGACCAAAGCCGTGTCGTCTTTTGCGTAAACCCACGCCCACTCAGCTCTTTCAAGCTTGTCTTACAACATCAACCCATCCACGCAACCATGCCCACCATCAAGAACATGCCCAACGAGGTGCTCAAGCACATCTTAGTGCACGTCCGTGAACAAGGCGGCTACGATGCCCTAAGAATGGCCCTCCTGGTCTCGCACCTCTGGAACGACGCAGGCAGCCCGGTTCTCTACCAACACGTCGTGCTCCACAACGACAACATCAATTCCTTCCTCGACAGCACCTTCGAACAGTATGTCAACATCTGGGCCCTGACCGATCAATTCCACAAACTTACCTGCTATGGCCATAGACATTGCGAGAGGGAGGCGTCGAGCACGTTCGAAGAAGCAAAGGCCATGTTTGGAGAGCCTTTGCCTTCTGTGGATGAGCTGAAGGCTAGACACAAGAGGCGTATCCGCAATCGCGAGAGAACGTGGGATCATGTTCATTCGTTGACACTCAACATCAAGCCTGAGGGCACTGGCAACGCGGGAATCGAAGAGCAAAACAGACTGGAGAGCGGCAAACTGACTCCCCTGGATCTGAAACTGGTGAGATTGGCAAGCATGCTGCCAAATCAGTTCCATCTTCTTGACACTTTCTCGCTGTTCACCGAGGAGGTGTACATCAAAGACAGGAACGATCTGGAGAGAAAAGGTCCCGGGTTTTTGGACGCTCGGGTCTTTCTTGAGCTTGTCAAGTCGTTACCAAAGTCTTGCACAAGCCTCATGCTCGATACGAACGCCCGTGAGATTCAGTTTGGCGGAATGTCTCCTCGCGTGTGTCTTTCGCTTCGTGAAATGATGCCCAGACTACGCCACTTGTCTCTCAGGGTGTCGTACGTTTGCGAGTCCATGCTAATCAAGTCGCAAGAAGAGGATCAAGAACCCGACTACGTCCAAGCACCTCATCTACGCAGCTTGTCGATCTCCTTCGTGCCGAGGAACGTCCCCTATTGGTTCGACTTGATGTACGCTCGCAACGTTTGCAGAAGAACGCACTTCGACGCCACAAGACGACTTCCCAATGATCACCCTCTGGGTTCGAATGATGAGTTGGGGACCATCCGCCTTGCTAGAGCTCTCCGACAGGCGCAAGGTCGAGGTTGTTTCCCTCACGCCAAAAGCATTCAAGTCGTGTCCCCGATGAGGATACCTCGTCCTTACAGCGCCCCTACACAGAGGGAAAGTGACGAGATGATGATCGTCAGAGACTGCATCCAAGACAAGACTCACGCGCTTCGCTTCATCCCATCCGAAAGAACCTTCATCCACGACGAGGATCGCGCAATCGTCGACCGGTACGGCGTCTTCGCCATGGGCAACCACGAGAGTCTCAAGCTCTTCTCGGAAGCTGACAAGTGGGACACAACAGCCACTTACAAAGCAAGACTGCCCATCGACACTCCAGAAGTCCATTTCGAAAAGTGCTCGTTGAAGATGTTGTCGACTGAGAAGGAGCTTGAGTATTTTATCGAAAGCCTTGCCAGGAAGAGAGATGAAAAGTCGATAGAGCTCCATAAGGATTTGACGGAAGGCGAGAGACACCCGGGAAGGGTCTTTGAGTTTGACGGAGCTGCCTTTCCATTCAAGGACTTTATGCCAGAGAATCTTTGAGCGAGGAAGATGTTGATGTGGAAGGAACCACAACAGAGACAGAGAAGATACTGTAGAATAGTCCAGTAGTCTGATCCGGCAAATGTAGCCATGCAATAAGAAAATGATCGATCTTGCTCAGATTTGGTTTTGCTGTGATTGTGGCAAGCGTGTGTCAATTCAACTCGACTTCCTCATCTTGAGCAAGAGGCTGCCATGTTTTCTTTCGCTGCATGCACTTTGAAGCGTGGAACAGATGGCCTCTTCGCTGACGAACAAAGGACGCATATAGCAACCCAGCTAGCATAACAGCCGCAGCACTAACCGCAGCAGGAACTCTGAATTGATCAGGTCGAGCAAAGACAGCAGTCGAAGCAAAGGATAGTAGCTCAAAAGTATTCTGTACGGACACTTCCATAGCAGAAAAGGAACCTCGTTGATCAGATTCAACAGCCTGCTTACACGTCAGTATACTTCTCGAAAACAGTGCCAGCCAACGTACCTCTTGAACAATAACTTGTGCAGACAGATCAAAGCCCCAAAGACCAACTCGACTCGCAATAGTTCCCGCAAGCAGACCCACAACAGCATACTTTTGGGGTACATCGATCCAAAGCATAGTAACTGCAATCACAACCCAAACAATCTGCCAGTTGAGAAACCATATTCCGCATCTGATGGCACCGATCTTGTGCATGGCCTTGGGTGCAAGCCATGTGGAGGAAAGCTCGAATATGGTGGATACGGTGCGCAAGAGACCGATGGAGATGGAGCTGAAGCCTTCCGAGAGGAGGTATGTCACCATCTGGCCTCCAAAGGTCAAAACGGTTAGGTAGAGGAGCGATAGGGAGAATGATGGAAGGAAGGCTGGGTGCTGAATGTAGGAGATACAGCTTCGGAAGGTTTGACGGGCACGATGATTGACACTCAGAGAGGTTGAAAGACTGTCTGGTGATTGCGTGTCTTGAGAGGGCGCGGGACGGATTTGAAGGTCGTCTACTTGGTAGTATACTCTGGCAATGGCGTAGTACTCGACAAAGACAGAGGTGACAGTCATGGATAAGGTGATGAGGATGGCTATGCTGGTGGAAAGCCCGGCGATCAATGCAATGCTCAATGGCCCGACGAGTTTGCAGAAGAGGTCAATTCGACGCATCTGAGAATTCAGTTCTACTGCTGTTCAGCTTTGGTTGCCAATTGGTGCATTGGACAAGTTACCTTGTAGGTCGTCAGTGTTGCCCTGCGAAATTACAACGACCCAGTCACGCTCGACGGATATGGTGTTGACCACGGACGAAAGCTTCTCGATGCAGGCGAGAAGGGAGAGAAATGCCAATGCAGCCTTAGCGGACCAAGAATGAAGAGAAGTGTATCTAAAGTACAATAAGAGCCAGAGCAAGATGCATGACACTGCCGTTGCCGTTCTTTGGCCGACTGGAATTGGTCAATGGACTTGATCAGGATGATAGAAACAACCGAACAAAGAGTTCATGTACCAACGCGGACCACGACAAATACCAAATGCAGTATGAAGATAAGAATAGTATTAGACAAAACTAGATGACTTACTGATTGACAGACGGATCAAATGCATGCGTTCGGAGCGGTCAATCAGACGACCAATCAAGGTCGAAAAGACGACGACAGAGGCAGAGCGGGTCAAAGCATAGATAGAAGCAGGAAACAAAGTGCCAGGAAATATAGTAGAGATGAACAAGACAGCGCCAAATTCAAACAGTCGAGAATTCCATGCTGAGAGAAAGTGCGAGGCGTAGAGCTTGCTGCGGACATGATATGAGGGAAGTTCAGGGTTGGACATGTTGACGAATAGTACGAAGAAGCATGTTAGAAGAATGGTGGCTTTCAAGGCATATCAAGAGATTATGCGAAGAACGACAGAGGCTCGTATCCAAGACGCTGGACCAAAGCAAAAGTGGATCGATGGGAAGGGAAAAGAAGGAAAAAAGGAGAAATATTCCAGCCAGAAGACCCTGGTGGCCGGATTCTTCACGCCTTGGCGGTGCCGTCACTTGCGGTGCAGCTTCACGCTGGGTACGCGACTCTCCAAGAGGTATTCACTACCTTTGCACGACCAAATCCTCACAAATCTCTGTCTCGACGACCTTCATTTCATTCTTGTTCTTTACCTTCCTTGATCCGTTCGAGCCGATCTCACCAACCACACGCCAAACCTCGTCGACGACAGCCAAATCAAGGGCTTGGCCCCTGTGTAGAAAAGATGCCCGCCAGAAAGCGCGCCCGCCAGGAGGCCGAGTTGGACAACAGCGTTGCCGCCGTAGAGAAGGCACAACCTCACAATGAGACTCTGGACCGCTTACGGAACATGTGGCAGTTTGCCGCCCTCATGCAATACATGTACATTTTCGGCAAACCCGTCAAGATTGATCCCGAATTCGACATGGAGGTATGCGCCCACCCTCCCGCTACCCGAGACCGACTGCTGATGCTTGAACAGGACCTAGAGCATGAGTGTCTGCGACCCGAAGCATCCGAAAAGCTGGCCGAGATTGCCCTCACCCTTCTCAAATTCGTCTCTTCCCACAGAGGCCTGAAGTGCGTCCAGCCAGCCACCCACCTACAAACATGAAGCTAATCCATATCAGCTACGACAACTATGACGAGTACACACGCCGTCAATTTGTCGCCAAAGCCCCGGAGCGCAACCCCTACGGCACCGACGAAGCCCCCAACAAGTTTGCCGACTTTGACGTCTTTACCAAAATCCGCGTCCTGCACCAATTATCCACATGGACCCTCTGGAACGCAGAGCGCATGCGTGGCCTGATGGAAGAGAAGGACAATGAGCAGACTCAATGGGTGCGATCGCCCAGCACCAATTACATCCATCGAAAACTAACAACATTGACAGCGCATCGAAGAACTCGGCTGGGACTCTCAGGACCGCTCATACTTTGTACTGGACGACGACCGCCTCTACCGCCGCACCGAAGCACCGCTACCACCTGCTCCTGCTCCCAAGCCGAAGGCAAAGGCCAAGTCACGCAAGTCCCGCGGTTCGCGCGCCAGTAAACGCATCAAATTAGACATCTCTGCCCAAGAGAGTGAAGTTGAAGGAGAAGAGCAAGAAAACACCGAGGTCGACTTGAAGGTTGACGAACCAACCGAAGATGACGGGTTTGGCGGCATGAAATGGGAATGCATTGCCGTCACGCACGACGACTACACCATCTTCCTCGAGTCGCTCCGCAAGAGTCGCGATCCGAATGAGAAGGCTCTTGTCAAGCGCATTAACGAACAAATAATGCCGATCCTCGAGAAGCGTGTCGAAGCACAACGCCAGAAGGTGCTCAAGAAGCAGAGAGAACTGGAGAACCTGCAAAAGATGGCGACAGCAAAGAGATCAAGCAGACTGGCTGGCAAGGCAGAGCAGCGCAAGGCCGAGGAAGAGGCAGCCGAAGCAGAGAGGAGAAGAGAGGCAGAGCTCGACATGGCCCGCAAGGAGCAGCAGAAACAGAGCAAGATGGAACACGTGAGTCGCAAGTGTGAAGGCAAGAGACAAGAAGACTAACAAGGCATAGGCACGCGAATCGCGCATGCTCACCAGAGAACAGAGACTCAAGGAACGCGAAGTCAAGCGTATTCTACACGAGGAAGAGCTTCGCAAGCTCGAAGAAAACCAGAAGAGTTTGGAGAATGGCGACGAAATCGAAGGCCGTCTTTCCGAGCGCCACCTCAAGGCCGAGATGGAGAGAAGACAGAAAGAGTTGGATGCTTTGGCCGAAGAGGAGGGCGAGTGGATCTTCGATTGTGCAGTGTGTGGCAAGCACGGCCAAAACTACGACGACGGCACCCACTCGATTGCTTGCGAAAAGTGTAATATCTGGCAGCACTCAAAGTGCCACGGCATTGACGAGAAGGACGCCGAGAAGGACGACTTCCATTTCATCTGCTCCGATTGTCAAAGGAAGCCGAAACTGCCTCCATTGCACCTGCACTTCCCAGGCCAAAAGGAAGCTACTGCTGCACAAGACGCTCCCCGCGGTCGCCCCCTCGAAGCCGTCGAGGTTACATCAACTCCCCGTTCAGCAGCTCGACGCTACAACCTTCTGGACGGCCCTTCACTCTCACCATCAGGCCAGAGCCCTGGTCCGCCAGGCTACCATCGTCCTGCGGGTGCTCCACCAGTCGGCGTTCCTCAGCAAGCTTGGAACGGCACTACCTTACCTCCCCCAGCTCGTCCATCCTCCAATTACGGCAGCTCTCCTCCACCACCTACACAGAAATCTGATGACGGTGATCTCTCCGCACTGCATGCCCAAGCTCATGCCGGCGCCGTATCAGCACACTCGATACATCCTCCAGTTCTACAACCTAGTGCCCTGCAGATGGGCCCACCTTCCCCCACCAAAGGCTCTCGACCATCATCATCCCACGGACCCTCAGAACACCGCACCAACGGCTCAGCAACACCACATCACCATCATCATCCGTCCAGAAACAGCCCCTCGCCTTCTGCCCAGCGCCTCTTCCAAAGCCCCAACACATCATTTCCTCCTCCCGCTCTACCACAACAACAACAGCGTGCTGCCGCCCACTCTCCAACCAAACAACCCAGCTCCTCACCCTCACACGCCCAGACATTCCATACACCTGCCGCCAACGCCACCCCTTATACCTACCAAAATATCTCGACTGTGACTCCCGCCTCTGCAGCAACAAACATCCTCCGCGCTGGCCCCCACATGCAAAGCTCGCCTCTGCCACCGCTCCCTGCTGGAAACACACCTCTCATTCCCACCAAACACGATACACCGCGTCCCATGTCTCGAGATAGCATGGCAGAGACCCCAGTAGTGCCGCCGATCACCGCATTGAGCCCCAGTCCTGCCATTTTTATGCCTGCCATGTCTGCGGCACCGCCCGACGGCATCGAAGGCGTCGAGACATCGCTCGGTGTGGGTAGTGTCCCGGTCAAGAAGATGCCACCCAACGCCAGTCAAGAGAGTGATGGGGATATCAGTATGGCGGACATGTAAAGAGCACAGCTCTTGTGAGCTAGGACTGATGAAGAACGTGGATCGATATGCATGAAGTCTGTACGAAAACAAAGGGACTTTCTAAGAGAGATGATATTATTTATCCAATTTCGGATTTTCTTGTTTAGGATAGATGAGAAGACGAACAGAGCTCAGAGCACTCGATAGAGAAGCAAAGAAGAAAAATATGCTAAAGAACTCCCTATGAAACTCCCTTTCGCTCTCCATTACTGAAATTGATGCTAAAGGAGAATAATTGAGATGAGAAGTTTAATATCGTAGTGTTCGTTATAGTCGTAAAAAGCCGAGTACTGCACTGTCCGAGTAGAGTATAATATCCCCAAAACTCCTCAAAATGTGCCCCTTGCCGTTTAAACCCCCTTAGCCAGTCCTGTTGGTACAACTTTGCCTCTAGTGGTTCGTTTCTTCTTTTGCTGCCCTCGAAGAATTGCGTCGCAGTACAATCCATACTGCAGCTCTTTCATATACTCTTCCCACTCTTCCCTCTTTCCCAAGTGTCCCATCAACCCCAAAGTCTTCACCATTTCAGATGAACCAACCAATCTACTGCAAAAGATTATTCTCGACCGAAAACTCGCCATTGTCGCCAAACTCTCCCATGACCTGCCCCCACTCGGCATCACTGAGTTGAAACAATTGCCCTTCATCCACAGCGCCCAACTCCAGCACCGTCGTCGTCGAAGCCCCCGTTTTCGAGAAATTCAAGAATTCCGCGGCTGAAAAGTCGGTGCTGGAGAAATCTGACATGTGGGGCAGGAGGGTGGACATGGGTGTATCTTGCATCGTTTGCTGGAGCGTGAATTGCTGGAATTGTTGTTGTTGTGGTGGTTGTTGTTGTTGAGGAAGGGCGTTTACAGCGTACATCATTTCGGGCGATTGTTGTTGTGATTGTTGCAGGGTTTGCCAGTTGTTGGATGATTGTCTGAATATCAGTGCCGAGTGGTTGGCGGGACCTGTCGAGGAAGACGACGAGTCCGAGGGAGAAACCCCACTGTTGCCCAGGTCCATCATATCCGCATCGCTGGAGCCAAGGGTTTGAGGCGAGGTGTGGGCGGTAGAGGTATCAGAGGCAACATTGATTCGTACGGGGAAGATGCCTTTGAAATTGCCCTGGTGCGGGTGGGCCATGATTTCTGCAATTTCGGGTGGGAAGGTGCCGCCCGAGGGGTGGGTGCCTCCTCGGCTTGTCTTTGGGTTGGAGTGCTGGGCTAATCCGCTGTCGCCAAATGTGGGAAGGCGTCCATCTTGTCCTTTCTCTGCATACGGACATTGCATAGAGTCTGCAGCTTGTGCCTGAGCTGCTCGAGCTGCACGAACGCGCAAGCTGCGGAGTTCCTCAAGGCCCGCCACTTCGAGGTCAACATCTAGTTGTGCTATGAAGGACTCTGCAAGCGGATTCGTCTTCTTCATGGCTTGTAGAGCGGACAGGAGGAAGTGTAAGGAGCCTCGAGCCGTATCATCACGAGGTCGTGACTTGAGGTACTGCACAAAGACTCTGGCGGCGACGTATAGAGAGAAGGCCATGAATGGATTAGCCTGGGCCATGTCGAGGTGACTGGACATTTTCATCAAACTTGATATCTCGGCAGCGGCAGTCAAACAGCGCATCTTGGATTCCGTGGCGAGCTTAGATGGCAGTTGGTATTTCTCTACCTTGAAGATGGCAGCTTGATGGAGGCATATCACGGAAGTGTGAATACACATGTTCATGAAGACAACCTTGGGGTCAGAGACGGCGAGTGGCAGACGCAATGACTCAGGGAGGCCAAGCAACAAGGAGAGAATGGTGCCGTCCATTTGTCGATGGCGCTTCCAAAATACGCCGTTAATGTCACCGTCGTTCTGATCTGGTGCATTTCGGTGTAGATGCAACAAGTTGCGGCCAAAAAGAGCAGAAATGACACCGACAGATCCAAATGATGACAGAGAATCAGCACCACCAGGCGTGAGGGCTTCTTTCAAGGAAACTGAAGGCTCGGGCGTACCAGCATCAAAAGCTTCGTCCGAGGCTGGCAAATCTGTATGGACGTCGGTCTCGTCAATGGTCATGGGCCAGCCGGTACCGATACTTGCATATCGATCGCCGGCAAAGGCCATCCAGAACAAGCGTCTTCGCTCCTCTCTCTCTATCCAGTCTTTCGGTGGAGGCAGACATTGCTTGACGTCGATATTGGGACCGTCGACACGGTGCAGGCCCATCATGAGGGCCAATCGGGAAGTTCTTCCAGTGCTCAGCCAAGCTCGTGGAAAGTACATCATCTTGAACTCGTAAGCTCCTATGCATTGCCAAGCCTGGACTGTGGCCAAATTGATCATCTTTTCGCCAACACCAGACATCTCGTCACGCTCTAGGTAGTGACGAGCACGGCGATACAAGGTGTCGACCATGCCTTCATACTTGGGATGTGAGCTAGCAGCCAAGGTCCAAACGGCATACTGCAGAGACAGACGAGGTCGAAGTAGAGGCGACGTGTTTTGCATGGACATGAGGAAGCGAGGCCTGTGCAAGATGGGAGCCGAGGGGTGTACGCGTTCAAAATAGAGACTAGTCAACTCGGCACAAACTTCTGGAGGGGGCAGAGGCTCGTCCATGCCGGTAGCAAGCAACGAGAAGTTGGGAGCCCATGAGGGTGATTTGAGGTCGCCCTCCCAAAAGACGGGCTGCTGACTATCATACGTCTCGGACATTGAAGGCTGACGTGTGGCAGGCATGGTATTATCAGGTGGCGGTGGAGACTGGCCTACACGCATCTCTTGCATCAAACGTCCTTGATCGGGGTCGATACCGCCAAAGTCTGGCAGATCGTCTCCGGTGACTACAGACTGGTCGACGGCATTCAGAGGCATTTCGACACCAGCATGAGTGTTGAGGAGAGTCTCGACTTGGGCCAGGCGGGCTTCCAGCTCTTTCACGTAGCCCCTCTTGGGACCACTCTTCTTGCGAACCTCATCGTAGGCGCAATTGTGCGACAGCCGAGTACATGTCGCGCACGATGGTTTTGCTCCGTCGCATCGAAGCTTGCGCTTGCGACACAGCACACATGCGACGCGCTTGGATTTGGGCTGTTGCTGATGGTTGGGCTGGTCGGGGAGCTGTTGGCTCAAATCATTGAAGTAGCCGTCGGACACGGCTTCGTCTGGTGACGGCATTGTTGGTACCGCTATCGAGTGCCAACTCACACGAAGTCTGCTGTTGGAACGATTCGCTGCTTGCTCTGGACAAAGAACAAGCCTTCCAGATGTCGACTCAAAGCGCCTGGATCTGACAGAAGATACGATGAGGCAGCTAGGCAGCACTCAGTTTCGTCTTCATCGACCTCCTCGCATACACTGATGCTATTGGTTGGTCGGTGCCGCCCTAGAATCCTTCAATCCTCACAGCTGCATCCTCTCCTCCCCCGTTGTGGCTTTCCCACACCCTTGACTGGCCTTGGCCCTAATCTTTGATCGTGTAATCAAACCTTCTTTGACTTTCTAGAACAACAAAGTTGTCTCTTGCTTCTTTTTGCGAGACGTGATGAATCATTATTGAAGTGTTCTTGTCCTGACCGTGCTCGTCACTTGGACAGCCCAGGAGACGTCGCAAACAGGCAGGAGCCATCTTGTTGCTTCCAAGCAAAATACACTTTCAACCAGCTATTTATCCTATGCAGCTTCTTGCAATTGCCCATCAAGGTTTGAGCCAAGACCGCAGATATCGAAGCTTGCCTCAAGATTTTGTACACATAGTGTGAAGCATGCTCGCAGGCGATCGAATACGACTTCGCTGACCCAATGCTTGAGATAAGGAACTCTCTAGTACACGAAATCGACAACTGCGTGAGAAGCCATTGCAAAGGGTCCAATCGTTAGTAAACACGAGTCGAGGTCCGGGAGTTTTTTCTCGGCTGGCACTTCTCCAACTACAGGGTGCTCCCACTGACTGGAGAGCAAAGCAACCATGATATCAGCCTATCTCGTTAGACTTCACAATATGCTGCATTCATGTTCTTGTGATCAAGGAGACGATTTTTGAGCGTCATGATAGCAGATCGTACATTCAGAGCTACTGCTCGGTGTACTGCCAACAATCAAACTCCTGCCACCGGAGTTTCTGCGACATTCATAACCCGTGCCGCCTCACCACGTCTGGAATATTTCTGTCTCTGTACATCTGATCTGAGCCTATTCAAGAACTAATTAGCCCTAGTTCTGTGCTTGTCTCTGCTCCCTAAATCAATCATGAATGTTGGTAGTGTTTCGGTTTATAGCTGGACCGGATTATGCTCTAGAAGGTCACCCTCAAAACGACGAGGTAAAATGTTGGTAACAGAAGAATTTTGTCAAAAGTATATACGATAAAGTAATCAGACTCCAGTGATACTAATATCCAGACTTTCAAGTCTCTCTATTGGTGGATCGAGCCCTCGGGTGTTGCTAGAAACAAGATAGAAGACGCATGGTGACCCAAAACACCGGGGAATGCAGATGAGGGCAGAACAGAAGGAAAAAACGAATGGCAGGATTTGCTTAGAGAAGAGTGGCGCCCAGAAGAGTGGAAAGGGCGACGAGACCAGTCATGACCAGGGGAGCGAAAGAAACCTCGCCCATGTTGACGCGCGAGGCGGCGCCAGTGTGGGTGGCGCTGCCGCTAGCACCCGAACCAGTGGACGCAGAGCCAGAGGCGGTGCGAGTAGCGGAACCGCTGCCGGCAGAAGCAGTGGCAACGTTGTCAGTGCCGGCATCCTGAGAACCGGGACCAGAAAGACCAGGGCCCTTGCCGGCACCAGAAGTCATGTACTTCTTGGCATCGCTGGGAATAGCAGGGAGATCCTCACCAGTGAAGTCACCAGTGTTCCAGGTGTCGCTAGCGGGAGGGCAGGTGGAAGCAGTGCCGTCGGAGTGGTAACCGCCGTCGCCGGAAGGAGCAGTGTTGTTGGAGAAGGCAGCCTGGAGGTAGGTGAAGTCATCCTTAGGGGTAACAGTGGTACCAGAGATGGTGACGAGGCCGTATTCAGAACCCTCCTCAGAGTACTCGTAGACGAGACCACCGCTGTAGACACCGGTCATCTCCTGGTTGTAGAGAGCAGAGACCTCCTCGAACTTGCGAGTGCCCTTGTTGCAGCCGTATTCGGAGAGGAAAAGAGGCAGACTGTAGTTGCCGTAGGTCTGAACCTTCTGGTCCCAGCCAGAGATAGTGAAGGAGGAGGGGTCGCACCACGAGTAGTCGTTGAAGGCGAAGAAGTCACTGCGCTGGTCGTCGGTACCGCAGTTCATGTATTGGGCAGTCTCGTAACGGTTCTCGCTAACGTCAGCAGCCGAGTAACCGATAGGGATGGCACGGTAGCCTCTGTTGTTGCGGTACTGCTTGAGGTCACGAGTGACGGCCTTGATGTAAGGAGCACAGTCGGTGGTGTTACCGTCGTTGATGACCTCGTTACCGGAGAAGAAGAGAAGGGTGTTGGTGTAGTTGGCAAAGACATCAACAGTGGCGAAGAGACTCTGCAAGTAGACGGCGTTGTACGAAATGGCGGGCTTGTCGCGTCTGATGGAGTAGAGAGGGGTGTTGACATCAAGAGCAACGTAGATGCCAGCAGCGGCAAGGGCGTTCATGCAGGTGTCGTGGTTGGCAGTGTTGTCGACAGTGTAGACACGAATGGTGTTGATACCGAGCTGCTTGAAGTACTTGATGTCTCTCATACAACCATCCTCGTCAGCGAGAGGGTCCTTGGCGTCAGACGAGCCACCGGGTTGGTAGTCGACACCACGAATGTAGAAGCGATCGTTGCCAGCGAAGAAAGCATTGCCCTTGACGGTGACGGTAGGGAGACTGCCAGAGGAAGTGCTGGTGGCTCTGGCCTCGAGAGTAGGAGAGGCAACGGCCAGGGAGCTCAAGGCGAGCGAAGCAGCAGCGAATGAAGCCTTCATTGTGCAAATATGAAAAGTGTGGAAGATATCAAGTTAAAACGTCGAGTAAGGGGTCTAGTAAGACACAAGAGAAAAAGTTCCCGATAAAAGAGTGACGGGAAGAGTGTTCAAGAAGTCGAGTATTAGAAAAGGCGAATTAAGCAGGCTGCACAACGAGAGTGGCAGGAAAGATGATGGAACGACGGCAGGCAGGGGATGGTGAGTGGGTTTTGTTTGGCCCAGCATTTCTACGCTGGTGACGAAGCACGGGTCACGCCTCAGCCGCTGTTGTTCGTTTGATCCGCGGCGCCCCTACCAAGAGTCCAAGACTTTCGTTGAGTGTGCCTGTTTGATCGTCAGAGTCTGTCTTGACAAGGCGAGCAGTGGATTATCCCTGCACCCTGCGAGCAACTCGACTTCAGCACTGCTGCATCGACTGTCTGTCCAGACAATTGATTATTTCGCATCAGACAAGGCTTGTGTTGTTATGCACTTTGCGCACCAAGTCCGGACCGCCATTCTCTCGAATTGCCACAACGGGCTCCCCGTATTCCCCAGAGCCGCAGGAGATGACTGAAATTACACTCCTGCTGCATCTGAAACGCCACCACCTTACAGTGTGATCAGCAATCCTCGGCGCCTCTGATCGTCACTTCCCGCATATGTTGACCTGCAACTTCTCCGACAGTGGTGCGCGTCCTTGAGTGCTCGTGTGTGGATTCGGCGTGAAAGCCGTCATTGACATTTCTCTTTCTATGCTAATCTCTAATTTCGCTTGTGCTCTCCCCCCTCCACCACTTTGCGCTTGCACAGCCATAATCGAAAATCATCCCAGCCTTCCCGCATCTCCAGCCATCCTTGTTGTGCCGCTCCGAAAATAAAACCCATAAAAAAAAGCAAGGTACTCCTAGAAGTTGCGCCGCATGACGTTTAGAATCTTTCATGCACCATAGCATGAACGTCAGACCGGCTCCTGCAACATGCAAGTAGAAACGAAGGAAAAGGGTCTTGTAGAATAAAGAAAAGAAATTGAAAATCGTGCCCAGATCAATGCCGTAGTTTTCACTTGGCCTGGAAAGGATTGGTACGTGAATCGCTTTTGGATCTCCAGAACATCAGCTTGCTCAGACGATGTTCCTTCTTCCTCTTGCTGTCCTGGTGAGCGGATGGTGGGATGGCCGTCTGAGGACGTTGTTCGGTCCTGAGACTGTGCCTGCTCTCGCCAAAGGGACCGCCCAGAAGCATGCTCAAGCTTTGAATGCTCGAACGCTTGCGACGGCGTTCAGAAGCCTGCATGTCTGCTTGACCATTGCCACATGCAACTGATACAGGTCGTTCCATGGTTTCACGACGAGGGCTGGTCTGATACATGGTACTGATCATGGTCGAACGACTGCTAGTCAAGGAAGGAACATCATCGGCAGACATGTATGGCTCGGGGGTTGGCTCTGCAGTAGTGAATGAGCTCATGGTACGAGTGTCGGCGATCGAAGATGCCGAAGTACCAAGTCGTAGGGCGTCAAATGATCCTTGGTTGCGCGCAAGGTCAGGAGACGAAAAGGTCGAAGCAATGTTGGATGTAGGTGTCAAAGGAGCATTGTTTGCAGCAGGAAGACCAAGACCAGTATCCTCTGCTGAGATAGTGCGAGCACCACTGGAATCCGAGGACTTTGTGAGAGATGAAGTCCGAGGCTCCTCATCATCTGCCACGGTATCAAGCAAAGTCGGCTCCTCAAGGATGGTATCTTCAACCACTGATGTGCGTGGTGGGGTAGACTGACGCTGGGAATGATCAGAAGCCTGAGCACTTCTCAATGAGCCTTGCGGCTCGATTCCGAGACCGTCTTCAAAGCTCCAGTCAAAGTTTGGCTCAAGCTGCGAGTTGGCGGCATCGACAACCTGAATACCAGTGCCAAGCTCTTCATCTGCCTGACTCGATGCATCGCCAATACTAGACTCTTTGACAACATGATCGGGAGAGTCATCTTCCTCTTCTTCGAACACGTCATCCATTGGCGATTGTCCTGGAGAGCTGGCCCTACCAGCGAATTCGAAGGGGACCAAAGCAGGGGCACTTTCGGTTCTACGATGGTAGTGCATTCCTGGTCCAGTGAAATCTCTAGTCAAGCGACTGCTGTGAAGCTGTCTTCTCTTCGTGACAGGGCGTGACTCTTCCCAGCTCATAGTGGGCGTTCCGTAAGGTCCAAGAGCGGCATCCAAATCGATGACGGGGCTTGTGTCCTCGTTTCCTGGCGAGGAAGGCGAAAGGAATGGGAAGAACGAATCCGAAATTTCTGAACGTGGCGAGAGGATCGAGGGGCTTGCAAAATCGTCGGCATCAGTAAATGGGTCTTGACCAAACAAAGCATCGAGATCAGGCTCCTCTCCAAAAGGCTCTGCTAATTGAGGTCCCAGATCAGGAGTCTGTTCGCCATTGTCGCTGCCCTCTGACACATCGGCTGCTTGTTTTGCCTTCTTCGCATCCTTGGCTCTACGCCCAAGAATCGAGTTTGCCCACTTCTTGACCCTCTTTCTCGACGACTCTCGATGCAGACCCTGATCAGCAGCTTCAGACTTTCTCGTAGGGATTTGAGATTCATCACAAACGACAGGCTCTTGCAGAGAAATGGTCGATGTACCAATATCCGCTGATGCCGTTAGAGAGATCAAAGGCTCACTGCGGCGACGATCGAGCTTCAGGAATGTCTTCTTCTTGGAAAGTCGAGGAGCATCGCTGGCAGCTTCCGGAGCAACCGTCAGGCTGTTACTAGGAAGGTTGAATGCAGGAGGGGATCTCTGAACAGGCAGCTCGAGTTTAGCCATGGGTTCAGGTGCGACAGTCGGGATCGATCGGGGCGAGACCTCGGAAGCAAGATCGGGTATTGTAATCATTGTCCTTCTAGGAGAGGGATTTCCAATACCACCAAGACTGATGAGCGAAGACATGCTGTTTCCAACGGAGTGACCACGCACAGTTGATGCAGAGCTGGCGGTGTCGGCAGAGACAGTAGAGAGTGGTCGAGGGATGAATTCGATCTTTTCCGAGAAACCCACACGAGGCCTAGAGGGTGGGCGTGAGATAGGCTCTTCCGCAATAGATCCATGAGCAGAAAGCACAGTCATGACACTTTCGCTGGACTTGCGTTCCTCGGCCACTGATTTGGCAGGCGAAGGATATTGTGGTTGAGAGATGGGTTCGGTAGGCGTTTGGGGAATGGCAGTCTGAGGTCGCACGTTGACGTCTCTTGGCTGGAGGATGCTGGCTAGATCATGACCAGAAATGGCGGTTGATCTGCGATGAGCGTGTCCACGTCTCCGAGATGGCGATCCACTGAGATCAGGCACGGGCAACGAACCAAGATGTTTTGACGGGCTGGGTCCTAGCATCAAGCCCATTCGACTGTCTCCGCCAACCAATTCACTCGCTCCTCTACGGTGTCCTGCACTCTTGGGTGGGCTGGTAGGAGGCGTCAGAGCTGTTGGTGAAGATGGTTGGTTGTCTAGACGGCCAGAAGTGTCGGATGAGTTGAAGCTGAAGGTTGGCAGCGCCGATGTGGATTGTCGCATTGACCGAGAACGACCGTGGTATGAAGAGGGAGCCAGGTTCATCGAGGCTGGTCGTCTAGGATTTGACATGGCGGAATGCTCTGTGGTGGGTCGAGGAGGAAAGACAAAGTCTGGCACGAGCTGCAAGGTTTCTGAGTCCATGTTGGCGGATCTGTAGTGCTGGTCGCTCATGTGGAAAGACATTGTCGTGGCCATAGCATCCAGAGAGGCGCAGGTGAAAGTGTGGTGATATTAAAGTGAGGTTAAGATGGTGAGGTGAGCTGTATGTGCTTGCGCGTGCACGACGATGTCGCTATGATGTCGCCAAAAAGCCGACAGGAATAAAGGGATATTAATCTGGGAACAATGTCAGCGTATGTGGCACAATAGCAGAGGGCTGTTGTTGGAAATACCAAACTAGAAACATGGGACGCTCACAGAGCTAAATCACTTTGTTACGGGAAGAAGGAAGGTGCGCAAACAACAAATAATCAAAGCAAGCAGTATCTCGAATTAAAAAAAGGAATGGACGTAGTTTCGACTACAGACAACTTGCAAAAAGCCGTCCGAGAAGATCCCACAGGAAGAGGTCGATGAACAGAGGTCGAGGAGGAGGGGTCGCGGGAGGAGAGAGGAGCAAAGAGAAGAGCGAAGCCTGGAGGATGCAGATGCATGTACCAAGTTGGTCGCAGGCTCAGGCTCTCTCGGCCTTGGCTGCGTTGCTGCGCTCGGGCCAAAGCGCTAGGGCAGAAATAATCGAAGCGTTTTACGAGAGCGTTGCGAGTGAACCGTTTCCCAAATCCCAGAGAGGACCCATTTCGCATGCCACAATAACAACCAGAGCCAAACTGCGCTCTCTGTTCCCACGCGACGGCCTAAACGGTACACTTGATGATACGAACGTGGTGATTCTCTGTTGTCGCCATGTCTCTGCCCGCAGATTGCCTATTGTAGATTGCACGCAGGTGGGCAGCGAATGACGGCGACTCGGGAACGCCCCGGTCACTCTGGATCGTTGCCGGGCAATAAAATACCAATATATTTTGGCTGCTTCGCTGCCTGCCTTGCTTCCCAGCTTGGGCCGGCAGTACGAGCAGTGCCGCTAACGATGCCACCACTGTATCTACGTATGCACCACGACAGACACAGCGCTCTCAGGCCATACGTTCCTGTCCTGTGTGTTATCTCGTTGCCATGATACCGCGTTGCCAATCGCGTCACTCCCTCTCAATAGTGAGGCCGTTTGCAATCGCGAACTATGGCAACTGTTCAAGCCTGTTGTACCGACTACCTGCTGTCCAGGTTGGTTATGTCATTGTCTATTCCTGGATCTCGCTCTCTACTTGTGACTCTGGCATCTATCCGCAAGCACATCCACATCTGCTGCACCCAGACCCTCTCCGCGCGTCGACCGACCAGTCAGCGTGTTTGTTTCAGGATAGGACCCTTCCCCACAGGCTACAGCTGATCGACAGGCCCCGCAATCAAACCACAGCCATTCTCCGACAGAGCAAAAGTTTCTGCGGCCTCGAATGTCTGGTTCCTGAGTCGCAGAGGCAAATTCTCACGCAACATGTTTCGGGTGCGATTCAGTGAGCTTTCCGTCCGTCCGGTCTGCTGCTTCTCGAAGACTGTAAAGTCGGCTTCTTTGGTTTCGCCCTTGGAGTCATGGCCGAACCACCTTCCGCGGCGCCTGCGTGTCCTTTGACTTGCATCTGCAAGCTGCATGCTTAGCATGGCGCAAGCACCTTTTGAGCCAACTCGAGTACCCAACCCAAGCTCGAGCCAGCTTTCACATGTTGCGTGCATGTATTCGTGACTTCAGTGCACCATGTATGTGAGGTGCTGAAACCCTCCAGAGGTTGTAGATCTTACAGTGTTCTTGGAGACTTGCTCAAAGATACGATTCATACGACACGCCAATCTTGTCTAGTGAGAGCGCTACAGCCGCTGGACAGCTGATAGGCCGACCTGTCTAGATAACTGTGCCCCAAACAGAATCTGTCTCTAGATCCCCATCCTCGACACGTCTATTGGTTTTGCACGGATCTTCTCTGCCGACGCATGTACGTTGTGCTATCTACAGCAGAACCCCGAGTGGATAGACCGACGGGATGCTGTTGCTATCCTTTGGCATAATACTGGGTACAGCTGCATAGTCTCGAATAGGTATATGCTGATTAGCCCACACCGGTGGCTTTCTGACCTGTGTCAGAGCTTGAATCTCGTGCGCAATCTGTAGCAGTTTGGCTTCTGTCCATGGCAATCCCATCAGCTCGAGACCGACAGGAATGCCGACTGGGGCTGAGTTGGTAGCTGGACTGAAGCCCGCAGGAAGCGCTAGTGAAGGAAAGCCAGTCACTCCAGCGAGTATTCCATTGCGTCCATGTTGAGATGCGGATCCAATCCTCACGGGAAGGTTCTTTTGCTGTGGGTAGATGATTGCGTCCAAACGGTTTGTTTTGAACGTGTTATGCAGATGCGTGGTCAGATCTTGGATGTTCTTCATGACTACCTCATATTCGAGATCTTGTGTACTGCCCCTGAGTACAGCCTTGACAAACTCGTACTGTTGAGGCAGCACAAGAAAAGAATTCCCCTCGCCATAGAGGTCTTCGAGACTCGCGGGATGTTGCCCTTTGAGGCTTGCTCTTGAGAGGTACTGGTCTATCTCTTGTCTCAACTCAAAAATCTGAGTCTCACAGGAGGCGAGTATAGACTGTACATTATACTTGGGGTCATTGATGGGTACAACAGTAACGCCGGCTTCTTGCAGTCGCACGATCGTTGCGTCCATCGCGTTATTCACAGGATCGGTCTCGTTGGTCGAGGTACGGTCAAAGAAGGTTTCGAGCACCCCGATCGTCTTACCACGCAAAGAGTTGGACGCAAGATCGCTGTGGTAGTCCGTGCCGCGGATACCCTCAGGTACAAGTGCAGTACTGTTATCTTCAGGGTCCAGCTGCTTACTTGCAATTGCCGAAAGAGCGATGGCGAGATCCTCGACGCATCGTGCGATGGGTCCAACGGCATCTTGTGTGTGTGAGTTTGGCACGACACCAGCTCTCGAGACGAGGCCTCTGGTCGGACGTAGCCCGAAAAGACTGTTCGCGCTTGCCGGACTACGCACGCTGTTTATCGTGTCTGTACCCAGAGAGAGCACAGCAAATGATGCAGCAACACTAGCACCGCTACCTCCAGATGACCCGCCCGGAGTTCGGTCGGCATCGTAGGGATTGACCGTCTGACCACCAAGAGAGGAGACGGATATTCCTTCCAAGGCGAGTTCTTGGAGATTGGTTTTTCCCAGTATGATGGCACCTGCATCCTTGAGCGCCTTGACAACCGCAGCATCGACCGAAGGCCTCGAGTCAGCCAGAGCCAAGCTTCCGCTGGTAGTTGGCAGAGATGCAGTGTCAAGGTTGTCCTTCAGGAGCACGGGTACACAGAACAGCGGGCCTTCAAGGGAGTTCTTGGAAGCGAACCACGCGTCCTTTTGTGATGCAATCGCAAGAGACTCCGGATCCAGAGATATTATGGAGTTGATGTTTTCATGATCCAACACTTCGATGCGTGATAAAAATGCGGATACAATGTTGCGACAGCTTTCGCCAGAGTACAGTGCATTGTGAACAGAAGCTATTGTGGCCTCTCTGGGGTCAAACAGTCCTTGACCATGAACGATGGTCAGGCTCGATAATACAAACGAGGCCCAATATCCTGGTTGTCGCGGCTGCATTATTGATGGGATGAAACACGACAGTGTAAGAGCATAAGTTAAGGCTCAAGAAAGTGTGAGCAGGCTAGAAGTCGTGACGATCCGCCTGTTCGGCATGTGTGCTCGGGAAAGACAACCGTCGTTTAACAACTCAATTCTTTGCAGCGATGAAATGACGACTCGATTGATTGTCACAAGAGCATGCGACGCAGAAGACTTGGTATGAATAACCAACAGGACACCACTATCTGACCGCAGATTGCTACAAGGTATACTCAGGCCTCCTACATGATCGCCAAAACAAAGATTTGGTTACGCTCGGCTTCTGGGACATTACTCTCACGTTGACTGTAAGAGCAGAAATTGATATTCTATTCATCAAGTGCTGTCTCAATCCCTGATAATGATCTGCACAAATCTTCCCAAACAGATTCCTCCAAAGCAAGCCTCTTCGGCCTTGTACTCGTGGAGTCGAGAGGACATGTTGTTTCCATTCAACATGGCACTTCCGCGATTCAGGTGGCTTTGAAGTGCCATTACCTTCGATCAAACTCATGAGCGATATAGTCTTTGGCTCAGACAGACGGGTCTAGCGATGGGACTTCCGCATGACAACCCACCTGCTGGTCTTTTTTCAAAAACATGGCACAGACATGGTTTGCTCAAGCACCTGTCTTTGTGGTTCCAGTCATTCCTTGCTCGACACCCTGTGCGCCTTCGAGGTCTTCGAGGCCTTTGTCTTGAAGAACATCGACGTCTAGCTCCTGCATGACCTGCAAGACAACGTTGAGACTCTCAAAGAAGCCATTCACCGAGACACGAAGCATGCGGTTGGTAGTTGCGCGGTATACAGTGCGAAGGACGGTGGCATCTTCCTGATCAGACGTGGGCTGTGTCGGCTGGAGGGTGTCTAGCGAAGTGATCGGAGCGGCATTGGTCAGGAGAGAAGCGCGAAGAGGGTCGCCCTCTACTGCGTTTGGAGGAGCATCTGACGGAGGGTGAAGTGAAAAGTCGCGACGGACCAGAGGTGAGAGTTCTTGATCGACCGAGAGGGAGCGGATGGCGGCGCTGGCCAGGCGGTGGGTAGGAAAGGGAGTGTCGATAGTTCTACGCCGTGCGCATGAGCTTCGCAGTTCGTTGCATGGGCGCGTCTGAGACGATCTAGCTCACAGGATGCACGGAAACTCGTCGGACGCTGCCATGATGATGAATGTGACAGAGACGATGTTTGTCTTTTTCGTTCCCCGCACCGTCGCTGGTCATGAGTTCGCAGTCATGCTTGCGTCTTGGCGCTACTCTCTGACGTAACCGAGTACCTGCAGCATGATCATTTCCACTCGCTCATTCATCTTCTGCGCAAACACAACTGCTCTTCTCTTCAATTCCTATCATACGAAAAGCTCACATCTCGATTCGCAACATGGCTTCACCTTCAGAGTTCCTGACCTTCTACCGCCGCACTGCCCGCCTGAGCACCTTGAGACAGTCTCGCCTTGTACCAGCATCTCCCCGCCGCACTTTCGTTTCGTCGACATGTCGTTACAGCAGCGGCGGTAAGCTCAGCACCGACGACAGCGTCGCAACCGAGGCATACCCCGATGATGAGCACGCCACCGACAAGAAGGACAAGCTGGACGTCCAAAGCGCCAATGCTGCCGAGGGCCAGAAGTATCTATTCTCCCATGTCGCTTGACTCGATACCCGTACTGACAATCATGCGCTTCTAGGGCCAAGAGCCGCAACGAGGGCGGCACTGCTACCCAGCACAAGGACGCAAACAACAGCACCGCAAAGGCAAAGAAGGAGAATCCCGAGGCCCCAGATGTTGTCATTGGCATGCAGGACGAGAGAGGTGGAAAGGGTGCTTAAGCCTGAAAAACGAATAACGACCTTTTGATTCTTGTACCGTGTTCAATGACGAATCTTCCAAATGTCTTGTGAGGAAAGCGGTAAAATGTTGATCCAGTGCCTGCCAACCAACGCCTTCGCTATGCATATCAAAGAGAGCACCCAGTCTACGACTTTACGACTGCTGCTTGGCATTCCATTTCTTGACTCTCTTCTTGAGGTCACCAACACTCTGCTGGAAAGGATTAAGCTTCATGTCGCGAGCCATGGCGAGGTAGTCGTCGCCGTGCTTCTGCACCAGTCGCTCGATCCATTCTTCTTCGCGATCGCTCTGCTTTCTGGGTGCCTTCTTGATGGGGCGGGCGGCTTGTTCCTCGAGTTGGCGGACCACGTCGGTTCTTGCATCAGATCCCTGTCTTGCTCCATCCAGAACACCGTGCTCATTCACAAATCCTTGCCAGCCCTCGTCGTCACTGTCCTCGATATCGTTCAAAGGGTCGTTCAGCGGATTTGCCTTTTTCTGGTCCAGCACTTCCAGAATGGCACCAGTCTCGGGGTCTCTTCTGATCTTTACTTCGGAGATGTTGATGGTGGTGGGCAACTTTGTGCTGATGTTGAGGTTGTCGGGTGTGGGCTCGGGTGCAAGGCCATTGGCGGCTTCGACTAACGTCTTGGACGTCTTTTCAACACCACCAGTGGGGTGGTTCAACTTGGAAACCAGTCCGAGGCGACGGTAGTTTTGGCTGAGCGTCTCTTTTTGATTCCTGATGTACTGTCAGTTCTTGCGCGTGCAGAAGCGCAATGCGGTGGGCTTACCAGTTGGCTGCGATGATGGGGTTCTGCAACAACTTTCTCTTCGACTTTGCCTTTTGCGTCACTTTGGACGTCGAGGAGCGGTTCTTCTTCTTTTGCAATTCGCGACCCATCTTGTCTGATTTGTCTGTATGGTTGTCTGGGAAAAATGTTGTCGGCAAACCGCCATCCAGAGAAAGTCCGACCCCGAAAATTTGGATGCAAACACCCTTCGCGCCTTCCCCATGTTTGCACTCTTTCCTTATCTTATCGCACCACCTCGCGCCTTCCGCCTTCGAGTCCAAATAGAGTACAGGTGACAACTTGACAATTCACACTCTGCAAGGAAACTTGTGGGACAGAAACGCAAGATATGGCCATCATGAATCGTGTGTATGCCGCCTTGTTGGTTGTCCTCGTAGTCTTATGCCAGATCGTCGCTGCACAATCTGAGAAGACACCCATTGGAGACCTCTCATCTGCAGAGATCGAAGAACAAATCCAGGTTGGTACATTCTTGTCCAATGTTAGACGTCTGATCTCAAACATCATGCTTATTTCGCCAGCAATGTCCTCTCGTCCAGTCTCTCAATGCCCACAAGGCTTCAACAGCACATGAAGCTGCTACAGGCTTCACAGCTAGAGCATTCGCTGTATTGTTCCCAGGATCGCCCGCCATCAACACACTCTTGTTCGATTGTCCTTCTCATGGTTGACTTGAGCATATACTGATCTTTTGACAGGAGCGTTCTGTACATCTCTGGACCTCCCAACTTCTTGCTGGCCCTGTGCCCTTCAGACATTGATCCGGCATCCTTGAACACCATGGTTGCCTTTGCTTTTGGCGGACTCATGGGTGACACGCTCTTCCATCTTCTGCCTGAGATTTTCGTTGGCGAAGACAGCCCAGAGCATGTGACTCTAGTGGTAGCCGATGGCAACAAGAACATTCTGCTCGGCATTGCCATCATGGTCGGCTTTGTCAGTTTCGTCATTCTCGACAAGGCCATCCGTATTGCTTCTGGCGGCGACGAGGGCCATGGTCACTCTCACGGTCATGCTCATGGTAAGATTGAAGGAGGTGACAAGGCAGCTGCTTCTGCCAGAGCATCTGGCTCTGACAGTAGCGCACAAAGCGATGGTCTGCGTCAGCGCAACAGCGAAAAGGCAGGCACCAAGACTGTTGTGCCCGTAGAGAAGCAAGAAGCTGGACCAAGCTCCAACAGAGGTTACCTCAACATCATTGCTGACTTTACCCACAACATTACCGATGGTCTCGCCATGGCATCTTCATTCTATGCTTCTCCCACCGTCGGAGCACTGACAACCACCGCAGTCTTTTTCCACGAAGTCAGTATCCTACTTTCAACTTCTGACGATCCTGGCTAAATCAACCACAGGTCCCTCACGAGGTCGGAGACTTTGCCCTCCTCATCCAATCCGGCTTCTCCAAGCGCGCGGCCATCGGCGCACAATTCTTGACCGCGGCAGGCGCCCTCACGGGTGCACTCATGGGTATCGCGGTCCAGGAATACGGCGGCAACAGCGCTGGTGCCATTGCCACTCCTGGACTCTTTGGCACCAGTCTGCACTGGGGCGATCTCTTGTTGCCTTGGACTGCCGGCACTTTTATGTTTGTGGGCATGAGTGTTGTTCCCGAGCTCATGGAGACTGGGCCCAACAAGGTCGCCGAGATCAAGAAGATTGTTACTCAGCTGGTGGCTATTGCTGCTGGTGCTGGTATCATGATTGCGTAAGTTTGATCTTCATTCGCATATATTAAAGACAGAAAGTGTTGACAAGAACTACAGCATCTCATGGTCGTGATCTGGGATCCATCTGTCGAATATCGGAGTATCTCATCGAGTAAACCTGGAACAAGATGTTTGGAAAAGACTGGTGTAAAAAAGCATAACAGAGGCATTAATGCATATAAGTCTACCTAGACCGGAGTCGTGATAGGGGTATCGTAGCGTGAATCGAAGAATAGACAACCTCAACAGTCTTGAAACTTTCCACCGAACCGAAAACCTGGGTTCCTCCATGTAGCGTGAAAGAAAGAGAGAGAAAAGAAAAGAGTCAAACAAGAAAGAAGCAATAGGAAACACGCTAATCAAGAATCGTCGAACCAGAGCGTCGCTAGAGATGGTGGTTGGCTTCGTCAGTCCTCCCAGATGGTCTCCAGATCTAGGTCATGGGTCCTCTCTCCGCCACAGATACTCCATCTCTTTCGCCCGGGATCTCCTCCCCTTCTGCCGAAACCAAAGCCAACGCTTCTGTGGCCTGGAATATCCAGACTGCCTCGTCTGCGGGGCTCGCTGTCATCGCCTTGTTCCTCGGCTTCCGCTGCAGCACGTTGTTTGGCTGCTCGATCGGCCTCGATGGCTTCCCATTCTAGATCGGGATTGTCCTCGATGGTCTCGAGAGATGATATACTGGGGGATCGCGAGCGGGCAGACGAAGGTGTGGTGGAGATGCTCGAGAAGGAAGAATTGCTGGAGTAGTGATGTAGCGGAGGAAAGTGATCGTTGAAGCGACTCGAAGCAACCGAGGGTGAAGAAGTGGCAGACGCCGAACGGGGCGTGGCAGCCGCGGGAGTGAGCGAATGTAGAGGAGAAGATGGCCGTTGGCGGCGTAGGGAGAGCGAACGTCCGAATGGAGCTGCATGTGAAGGGTTGTCGAGGTGAGAACGTGGGGTTATGTTGAGCTCGGCATCCTCGGAAATGCTTTGAAAGGCTCCGTCATAGGAGGACTGTTGGGCATAGGTCGCTTCATCTAAAGGCAAAGGAGAGCGAGGACGAAAGGGAGAGGACGGTCGCAGGTTTGGCGAGTATGGCGGGCGCGGCGACAAGGAAGACATGGGGCTTGAAGGGCGAAGCAAAGGCGAGGCCGAAGGAGAAGAAGAAGGATATTGGTGGCCGGCCGAATGCACCGAGGGTAGTGAATGAGCACGCGGCGCCATGGGAGGAGCAAGGGCCGAAGCGTGCGAGCGGGAGCGTAGATGAGGCCTTGTGTAGGGGACCTGGTTGCGCGGTCGCAAGGGCAGGCTGTTGGAGCTGTAGCTGGCGGGGGTGGTGTTGTTGTGATTGTTGATGGTGGGACGAGAAAAGGTGGAAGAGTCGCTGTCGACGGCAGCAGGCACCGGCGGCTTCTTCAGGACGGCGGCGGGATGCGTGGTTCGCCGCGGCGCATCCGGGCGTGGTTGCACGGTTTTGTTGTCCATGGTATCAACAGACTTCAGCTGGTCGCCGTCGCGCGTTCCGAGTTCCACTGTCTCCATAACGTGTGACGTGGGTGGGCTACGACCGTTTGCTTTCGGATCGCTCGTATGCGCCCTGCCGAGACGTCTCTCTGAATATTCGACACACTCTGCACAAGGATAAAGGTCCTGTTGGTCGTCGGCTGCAGGCGCGCGAAGATTCTCACCTCCTGTGGTGCGGTGTAAGCGGGTGGCCGTCTTCGCTTATGACCAGCTGCAACGTGGAATATCAAGTAAACTCTTCGCCGTAAGGATCGTCGGCACATGCGCCCTCAGTCCACGAGTCTCTCCTGTCAACAAGCGCAAAATGTCTCAGCTGCACCGTCTGACTTCCCACCGCTCCTTGTACAATAAATCACAGGCGGCATGCACGAAACCCAACAGGCAACACAACAATCAAAAGATGTTCCGAGTCTGCCGGCTTCGTCATGCGTCTAGGTCTGCACGAGGCACTCGACAGTCTGCGCTCGCTCCACACTCGTCCCTTCCTAAGTTCCCTTGGTCGAATTTTGCCCTGAGCGAGCCAAGCGTTTCGGCCCAGACCAAATGACCGCGAGAACGTCTTTTGCTGATGGTCATTTCTGCCTGTATCCGTCATCCCTTGATCTTCAAACGACCACCTCTGGTCGACTCCTGGACTTTGAAGAGTTGTTGTGTACAAACACCGACGAGGGGCCGTGATCAACAGCAGCCTCCCATCCTCCTTCTTGTCGTATTCAAAGCACCATGGGCTAACAGAGTTCAATACTGTCACCTGTAATCCTTCGAACAGCAGAAACTCTGAATTACAGACTAGGTATTGGTCTTTATGGTTCAATCGTCAGCTTCATTCAAAGGTCGGTATGCTGGTGTAGTGCACGAATTAAAAACACGGCAAATTTCGTCTGACAAGAGCCTCGTTCCCTCGGAACAGCCATACGTTGTTCTCAATATATCAAGATATCAAGGTAAGGTGTAGTACTTTCTGCAGTGTGATGTACAAAGTAGTGTATGAAGTTCTTCCGACACATGTCAAGAGATGGAAGACAAATAGACAGGCAAGGCTATTGAGCAAATGGACAAGTTAGGTAAAATTGTAAGGCGTGTTTCCAAGTTTTCGTCACCATCGCAGAATTGTCAAAAGTATCGTTTGTTTGCGCTCAGGCGTTTGTATGCTCCCGACGAGTATCTCAAGTCCGCACCATCGACAACAAACGCGAACCTTTCTCAGCCTCTACTTTTCGCGCAATACACACACAGAACTAGATCATATTGTAATATTGCTACCACGCCACCAGCATGACTTTCATACGCCTTCTTCTCTTCTGGCTGTATATTGCTACTCGCATAGTCGGTCAAGTCACGAGAGCACCATCCTGTCCAATTCATGCAGACCCCTGGCATTCACAGGTTGGACTGCTGGCACAGAAGCGCGATATCAGCACATTCTGTGATCCAAGCAGCCAGTGTATGTCAACTGCTGTATCGACCATCCTGTCTGCACTAACTTACAATCATCCAGTCTACTGTTACCAGCCAGCTGCCTGCGTCTCCGGCAGTGATGGGTGCGACCGCTTACCCTTTGTATGTGCTTGACCATTGACTGAGATGTACAGGTTCATTGGCTGCTGCACGGCTATTGGCGCCGCTTGTGTTCCTCGTACAAAGTGTATTGATTACACATCGGGCATTACAGCCTCTTGCGACTATGTCACTGGAGGTTGCTTCTACTGGTGAGCATCCTGACATGCCCATGTATTCTAGACACTGACTCCTCAAATCTAGCTCCGAGCCTACCCTTCCTTTCTGTGTCAAGGCATACCGACACAGCAACTATGTTCTTAGCTGCGGTACCAAGAAATTGACCACTACCTATGCCGACACTGCCACAGAGAGTTCCATCTTTGCACCTACGACAGGTTCTGCTACACCTTCGGCTGCGCCTACATCCGGTCCACAACCAACAGAGACTAGTCCACCTAACGGCCCTTCGCGTTCATCAACAGTGGCGGCTGAGTCGTCGGCTCCATCGCCATCTTCGCTGTCAATCTCACAATCTCCGAGTATAGCCGTGAACACATCTACACCCGACTCAGCTCCAAGCAGCTCCTTGGCCAGCTCTCGTGGACTCATCATCGGTGTTGTAATCGGAGCGGCTGCTGGTTCGATACTCTTTCTGGCACTTCTTTTCATCCTCTGGAAGTGTTGGAAGCGTCGCAGATCTGGTGCAAGAAAGTCAGGGGAGAAATCAAGCAGGACTGGCTACTCTATCGGCTCAGGGGAAGACGAGAGTGCAGAGCACACAAACAGTCAACATGATGTGGCCAATGAATTGCCAAACTCACAAGGACCAGCAGAGCTGGAAGAGCAGTCACATCGCTCAGCCGACGACACATCTGGATTCACACACGCTCACGGTCTCGCAATTCACAATCTTCCAGGTGCTCAACCGTACTCACCAGAAGATGTCCGAGGACCAGCAGAGGCGCCATCAAACGCTCCTACTTGGCCGTCTCCCAGCATCGCCATGACGAGCCCAACTCCATCCAACTCGTCGCTGTGGATGACGACCCCTGGCACGACTGCGCCTAGAGCAATGCCGCACTATGTCGCCTACACGCCGTATACACCATCCTCGGCCTATTCGGCCAGCGGTCAGCCACCATCTAGTCTCCCTCAGTCAAGATATGGAGGTGGAAAAACAGCTCAAGAGTCAGCTTTGGCAGAGCTCGAGGCGCACGAGGTTGGCAGAGCACAGTAAGCGACAATGAATCGGCCTTTGTTTTGCTTTGGACGGCAGAAGAAGGTGAACTGGACCGGTTTGAAAGGGTCTAGGAATAAAAGCCTACATAGTTACGCTGGTTCCCAAGTGGACGGAGAAGTCTGAGCAGTGTTTCTTAGGTCCTGTAGGTCATAACAATGCTAACAAGATTTGCGAGGAAGATGTTGAAGTGATTCTACACGATGTGAAGGGGTTCGATTTTGAGAATTAGACACAGGCGTAAGAAGAGGGGGGTTGCTTGACGAAAGCGTTTATTGTCTCATGGTTCTCAGGCCGTCTCTGGTGGGGGCAGCAGCGCGCTTGAAGCTCTGTATATGGTCAGAAGACGTCTTTCAGGGATATGGGTAAACGTACGTTGTCGCACTCCTCCCAGGCTCTACCGGCACCGAAACCGAAGCCGACAAAGGCAGGCCATGCGCGACGCTTGAAGAGGAGGACGGAGAAGATGACACCGAACGAGGCACCGAGGGTGGAGCGGATGAGCATGGTGCTCAGGCAGTGGTCCCACTAGCATAGCAGAGTCAGCGGACGGCGCGCAATTCATCGAGGCAGATGGTCGCATGCCTTCTCGTTGAGCAGGGCCTCGCTCATGGGTCTGTTAGAGCGCAGCGAGCCGGGGGCCTGAGGCGATGAGGGGGCAACAGAGTCGGACATTGTGAGTTGTGTGGGTTGGGGAATTGGACAGTAGGAAAGAAGTCGAGTCTTGTTTGTCGTCGTCGTCGCAATGAGGCCCTGCCCTGGCCAGCTCGGGAGTCGTTCGCGCTTTCCCGCTGCAACAGGTGGTGAGCTTGGACCATCTTTTGTACCTTCACATGCAAATTCAAAGTTATTCCATCATTCGAGGGAAAGAACGTCCCTTGACTTTTCTGCACTCTCCTTCCAGCCGGTCATGGCTGCCCGCGTCGACGATTCAAAGGTGCTTGAAGCCTCGTTCCTGCCCAGCGGCAATTGCTAACCTGTCTAGTCGTCTTTGCAACGCCTTCTTTCCCTCGACAAATCCTTTGATTCTTTTGAAGAGCGCATTACAGAAGCTGCTCGGATCCTTGACATTTCTCTAGACCCTCAATCCGCACCCGAATCGCCTGCTTCTTTATCGCTCTCACATACTGCCCGTCTGGACTTTGTCTTGCGTTGGCTTCTCGACAAGCTCTCTGCCCAGCCAGACACTTGCCAATGCCTTCCATCATGGATCCTCTTTCGTCGTATTCTTGAGCGCATGCCCTCTGCTGCTCTGGCCAAGTCCTTGTCTGCCGCCAGTCCGATAAACACCTGCTCGAACGCTCTCGCTCAACTCTTCCCACCCACCTCGTCTCCAGCTCCGGCCACCACAGATGACGCCAAACGCTCCACAAAAAAGAGAAAGAGGCAAAGTGCTGCCAACGACACAACGGCAGATCACCCTGCTCTCATATTTGGCCAGATTACGGCTTCTATCCGTCTTCTGATCTCCCGTTCGACTCAGTCCCCGTTCGCGACAGATGCTGCCCCGGAGAATCGCGTCCACGCTCTTCTACGTCTCGATCACGCAGATCTGGTCCGCTTTGTCAAGCATACTCTTTATGCCTTGCTACATCTACGAACCTCGCAAAAACTTCCCACCTCTCTTATCGCGTCTTCATTGGCTCTCGTCCAAGACTTGGCTATCCTACAACCCAATGCTTCAGTCGACCCTCTCGATATTTCCTTCTGCACTGAGTGCTTGTGGCCGGCTGCTCTCCTTCTACAGCTTTTGCAGTCGGATCTGACTTCCGATGGTGCTTCTCAGCAACATGCAACACATGCCATTCGATCTCTTGACCGTTTGCTGGCAACACACCTTTTCGTACCAGCAAGAGCTGCTTTTTACAGCTCAAAGGCCGTCGTGCAAAAGAAACGCCAGCAAGTGGAGGTACCTGGTTTGGTGCAGAGGCTGAAGCCTTTGCGCTCGCAGATTATCGCTCTTCTCGATGCGGACGCTTCAGACCTCGTCAAGCAAGCCCAGCTTTCCCATGCATATGGATGCGTTCCATTATTACTGGATCTGGCCGTTCGCTGCGCACCGATTGCCAACCCCAAGCAAAGGATAGTCGAGGCCCCCTGGATCCACCTTGTGTTCAATTCCTTGTCGGACACGATAACTTCTTCAAAGACTTCTGACGCTGAGATTGTCAATCAAAAGCTGAAGGATATGCTGGATGTGCTGTCGACCAAGAGCCTGGTGCTTGATGCCGATGTGCTGAGTGAGATGTTGGCTCAGCGATGCGACTTGTCAACATCTCTTCCAGATTTTCCTCTTGTTGCAAAGATCCTCAACATGAATGCAAGCATGTTTACGGATCTCAACGCTGCCCCGGCCAAGGCATTGTTCGAAGCACTAACAAACAATGGGGAAGCGAAAGCATCCACGGTCTCAGGCTCGGTCTCCACTGATGATTGGGAGAATCCTCGAACCATCTGCTATAATATTGTGGTACCTTTGATGCACGCTTATGCCCGTACTCGCAATCTTCCTGCATTCCTCGATCAGTGGTCCTCATGTCTCAGCATCCAAATATCATCGAAAAAGACATCCAAGTGGCTTCTCTGGGCAGACTTGTCCTTGGAGGAGTCATTGAGAGCCGTATTGGAGACCTCTCTGACATCTGCACAAATAGCAGAGCTGTTAGAATCTCGCCAGAGCGCCTTGAGTCAGTCGGTTGCATCGTCTTCTGTTGCAAGTTCCGAGGCCTTTGCAAATTTAGTCTTGCTCAACGCCATCATTGGTGCTTTGAAGACTGACGCTACAATTGACACTCTTGTGCCTCATCTAGAGTCACTGCTTTCCGCCGTCGAGAGTGCTTTCCTTCAATCTGTGGACATTAGTGGTCTTCTTTCTGCTCATATGATCGGTCTTTGTTCGCGGATTTACCAACTATGGTACCCAATCTGGTCAACTTCCAAATCGAGCGAGGAGGTACAGATGAGAAATTCAGCACTCCTTGACGGCCCAATCACACGATTTGCCCTGGCAAAGATCCAAAGTGGCTCGAAACTAAAGTCTATCACCTCTACTGGCAATGTGTCTGAAGTCGATTCTGCGTTTGTCTTCATCGCATCCATATGTGACATGCAAAGGCAACTGACTGGACACGAATCCGATTACGCTCATCTTTTCTGCCGTGCAGCCTTGCCTTCTCAGGATGGGGATAAGTCTTGCAGTTACGCTTCACAACGACCTGCCGCTTTCTTGACGGTTGTCACTGGTTACCCGGGACTTCTTGCTTGCATACCTGCGACCGAGCGAGTCCAACTCTTCAAAGATCTGTTCAGCAGCTTCTTCTCTGAATCTTTGCGCTCAAACTCTGTGCTTCTCGAGTTCTTGGACGCGGTGTTCGCAGCTAGCGATCTGTCCATCAAAGATGATCTTTTTTCGGTAGTGTGTGAATCAATAGAGAGCTCCGCTGCATCTGGATCGTGGCTTGAAATTCTTCTGCAGTGGCCGTTGAAAGGATTCTCTCGCCAACAGCGCGAGAAGATCTTGGACGTTCTTGTATCTTCGGTGATCGAAGGGAAGCTCAAGGGACAAGCCAAACAGCAGAGCCTCGATTTGATTACAGTGCTCCTTGAGCTGCCAAATGCAACAGCCAAGATTTCGGTGGCGCCTGATGTGCTATGGGGTCTGGCCAGTGTGCCTTACAGCAGCACTGAGGTGAATGCTTTCGAGGATATTTGTAGACGTCTTCTAGGACACATTATCGACACCAAAGAGCAGGATCGAAGCAAGTCGTATCTGGAACAACTTTCTACGCTCGTATCGGATTTTGTCAGCAAACAGAAGGACTTGGGTCTGCCGGCAACGCCAGGTAGAGTCTTGCTGGTGGTTGCACTCTTGGAAGCATCTGAGGCTCGTTTAACTCAAGAGGAGCTGTCAAGCCTCTCCCATCGTTCTTCTTCCACCATCGATTCTCTGGTCAAGCGGTTGTGGGAGACATTGTCAAGCTCAACAGATGACGAGCTCATTGGCGAAAATCTGGATAAGGCTCGTATCGCTGTTCAAGTGTACACTGGTTTACCGCAATCGCTTCTGTTCTCTGGCGGTTCTTCGAGCGAAAAATGTAAGTACTCAAAAGGCACTTCCAACAAGTTTACACGGTCATGCTAACAATCGAAAGACGCCAAGCGCTTTGCGAAGAAGCTGCGCAGTCTGATTGAAGAGTCGAAGAACGTTCCCGTGCCAATCCTCGTCCGATGCTTCCAACAGCTATCTTCGACTGCACACAAAGCTGATCCCATCGACATATGCACGAGTGCAGAACATCTACTGACGAAAGAGACTGACGCCGGCCAGTACTGGACCATCACCGACTCTGTCATCAAGAGTATGCAGAATATCTCCGAGAACGACAAACTCTCTCTGATAGAACGAGTTTTGCCTGCTTCGGTTCAACAGTGCACGGCAGAAAAAGTCATGTTAGTGCGATGCATTATCACTGCCATGCATGTTTCTCGCAAGCAAGGCGCCGCTGCTTCAGAAGCTGGTTCAGTTTCTGTCATTGTACGCCTGTTAGAACTTTTGAATGCTTGCTCCGAGTACGCCGTCCATCAGCAGTTGGTCGCCTGTGTCACCGCTGTTTTGAGAGAACAGGTATGTCTGAGAAGTTTTACAGTACGTCGAAACCTCACTAACAACCTATCTAGCCCCACCTTGTTACGCAGTACTCTGTAGAGATGACCATCGCGACAGTGACCACTCTTGCATCACCCTCATCGCCGATCAAGAGTGTCAAACAAGCGTCGTTGATGTTCGAGGGTCTTTGTACAATTGTTCAAAGCCTCTTGCAATTCCATCGTCCCAGTCTCGGCGGTCGATTCCATCTCCTCGTACCATTGATGCAAAGACTACTCTCCTGCCTCTTCTTGCCTAGCAGTAGAGATGCGGGAACCATCAACAGGTTCAAACACCCAGCATGGCTCGATCCGACGACCGCTTCGTTGACTCTTAAGCACGCGCAAAAGTACTCGAGGCTCCTCGAAAACCTTTGCAATCCACCACAGTTCAACGTAGCCGGCAGGGGAGGGAAAGCACCTGATCTCGTTGATGAGACACGCAAAGCTCGCATGCATGTTGCCCAACATACTCCTCACATCCTTCACTACTACTGCACTCTTATCTTGAACGGCAAACTGGGCGAAGGAATGCGAGACGCTCTTACGCCAGGCATGTGGGCAATCATTGATGTCGCCGAGATTGGCGCAGACGATAGCCGTGGTGTCAAAGCATTGAGCTCCAGTATGGGCAATGCTGATCGTGCCGTCCTGAGAGGTATTTGGGAGGACTGGCGACGATTCGGTGGAGCTTGGAAGGGTTAGATATAATCCATGAATTTAAGCAGCAACGCCAAATGTTGTATCCATTTGAGGACGTCAAGAGTCACGTTGATTCGCGGTCCAAATTTTTCCGTGTTGTTCGCTCATAGTCTCATAGCACATGGGTGACACTGCACCATATGACAACTCACCATAAGAACTGCTCGAGTATAAAGACTTCAGCTTTGCAGTATAGAACTGGACAGTGTGATAGGTGTGTCTTGACTTCTGCTTAGTATAGAAACACTCGCTCTCAGAAAAGAAGCGGTCGTTTGCATGAACAGCAACAGTAAGAGCAATCTAGTAGTTGCATAATCAGCAAAGAAAGTCGCCAAAGAAGGCTGAACATTATCTTCGGGCATCTCCACGGGCACACTAGGAGGAAGCGCAGGATATTCGATCTGGACTGTATTTCCGCAAACGCGCTTGTATCATCTCTATGCTTGTCATTACTTGGGCCCTTTCAACCTATATCTGGTAAAAGCTACACCTAACAGTTCAAGACCACTGCTGCTCTACTTTGCGATCTCGACACCGTTGGTAGCACCTGTTTTGAGCTCTGAGTCAGCAATGACCAAACACAAATACATGCCAAAGGCACGATCAAAACTTACCAAGAGCCTTCTTGATATCACCATAGATGGCGAATTGACCAGCAGTCAAACCACCAACCATGAACAATCTCGTAGGCAAACCAGCAAAGGAACCACGAAGACCCAATTCGCCAGCAATCTTGATGAGGCGCGAAGCGGTGCTCTCACCAGGCAAGCCCTTAGTCTTGTTGATCTTGGAGAGCATGGTATCGGCGGGCTGAGAGACGATGGCGGCGGCGAAACCGGCAAGGAGACCAGAGCCGAGGTTTACGCTTGTGACGGTGCCGGGGCTCATGGTGGACTTGTCGCCCATTGTTGCAAAGATGGCTTCGGAGAACTTTTCGAAAGCGAGGAATTTGGTGACGGTGTAGGGGACCCTAGGATTTTTCTTATCAGCTTTTGCTCGCCTTGTTGATGGTTGTGTATCAAGGAGTTTCTTACTGCTTGAACAGGATAGGGCCGAAACCTGAGTAGAAAGAGCCAACACCTTCGGTTCTCAGAATCCTGCTGAAACCACCGACCAAACCATTGGCAAATCCGGGAGTAGAGACGAGACGGATACGGGTAGCTTCCAGAGGACACAAGGCGACGGAAGCAAAGAACTCGGCACTAGCAGCGGAAACTGCATACACCAAACCACGGTTGGCTCTCGCAGTCTCAAGACCAAGGTAGTCGATCGACTGCTTCTTGAAGAACTCGTAACCTCCAAACTTGAAGGCACCCTGCACAAAGTAACCAGCAAAGGTAGGACCGACACCAGTCAAGAGAGCTCCGGCACCTTCGTTGGCAATGACTTGACGGAAGGTAGCGATCGTGCCGCGGTTGTAAGTTGCGGGATCAAGCTGAATCTTGGTCTTGACGCTGCGATGGATGAGTTTACAAAGGCATGATTAATGTCGACGTTGCGCTTACACATCGACGGGAGTGAAGCCTCCGTGTGTGATGGAGCAGCCCAATGCGCCAGCAAGAGCGAAGCGAGCATAGAGGTCAATACCCTCTGGATTCTTTGTCGTCGCGGCCTGAGCCAACGAAGGAGAAGGGGTAGCCATCTTGAATGCAAAAGTCCAAAAGATGATGAGACGAGATGCGCGATCGAGTCACAAGTGTTTATTTAACAGTAAGGAGGTTGGGAAGCTGCGATCCTCTTCGGGGATAACCGGCATTAACGTTGCATCGAGTTAAAGGGATGCAGCAAGCAAAGCAGGTTTTGGCTAAAGCCTATCAATTGCTTCCTTTGTGATGCACGTGGTTGTGTTGGAATCTGCGGTCAGCAAATCGTTCTTTCCTTCTCGAAGCAAGTTCGTCTCTGCAAACAAGATGCTTATTTGTATATGCGTATAAGCTGATGAAGTAGCGACGATTCTTACCTCACGCTATGCTGAGAGTATGGCAGAAAGATGACTTGATGCCATTCCTAGAGGGAAACGAGATGCTGTATGACTAGCGATCCCACTGCTGAAAGAGGCTTGGTATGCCGGTTTCACGCGAGATCAGCCGGAAAGGACTTATCTTGACATTGTAGTTAATTCGCAGCAAGGCGGCTGCGAACGTGTACAAGCCTGCTGCTCTTTTGGAATTCTCAGTGAAATCGCATCTGCTCGCACTTACTTTCAAACTTTTCAAAGCAGGGATTGATGTTAAAAGTCGTCGCGCTCTCGTCGCTCGTCATTGAATCGTCAAGTCCCGGAAGGCTGTCGGGAACCTTGTCAGCGATCGGGCTTGGCAACGCTGTGCCGTAAAGGCCGACGGCAGACGGGCCTCGGTCGTTGCGGGTCCCTTCACTTTGAAAGCGAGAGCGACATTCGGCAAGGCGTTTAACATGACCAAACAACCACTTCCCGCTGTGACACTATCATGCACCAAGGCTCATTTGTTGTATGCAGTATACCGCATCCAAAGTAAACTAACTTCTGTTGGTCTCTCCCATAATCAAATAGTGTGCTGCAGTGTAGAGTACACCGAGTACAAGGCAAATTGGATGGTCCAAGGCCACCCGCTACTCTATATGGGATGTGAATTCTTCTTCTCGAGTCTTGTGCCAATTGCTACGAGATCGCTATCCTCAACCCCCCATTGAATGTCGCCGACCAGAATTGAACTCGAGCTGTAGAAATTCATCTTCTCGGCCTTCACTCCAAACTCTATCCCCACGAAAAAACCGTTATCGAACCAGAATATTGACAAGTCGATGAAAGGATAAATATCGCAACCGCCCCTTCTGTTCATCTCTTTCGCCATCTCCATATCAACATTGGGTGTGCTGTCTCTTTGTTCGTCTATACGCACGTGGGACTGTTCTTTCATCCACTGGCCAGAAGATCCTCCACCCACCATCAGACTTTTTCGAAACAACACGACAATGCCATCATTGGTTTCAGAGTATGCAGCCGGCACGCTGTTCGGAGCCGCGCTTTTCGCGGCTGGAGTGTTTGCGCCTAGCACGATTGTCGCGCAGATGAAACTCGAGGACTTCACCATGGTCAAGGCCATGCTTGGTGCAAGTGCTACAAGCGCGTAAGTTGTATCTGTACTTCACGTATCCTTGCACTTTGAAACGATCTAGAGGAATGGATTTGCTCATCTGGATATACGGATACACTATCAAACCATTCGAGACATGCTGAGCCATCTTTGCCGGCTATCTGAACCGCCAGTTTTCGAGACCATACACTGACACCAGCAACAGGCTTTTCGTACATCTGGCAGATTCCACAGGACTTGCGGCAATGAAACCTCGCACGCCCCAATCCATCGGCTTCTTCTCTTACGACGGCAACATCATTGGAGGCGCCATGATCGGCGTTGGCATGGCATTGACCGGCGCCTGTCCCGGCACCGTCTTCGTTCAAGCAGGTGCTGGCCTGCCCAGCGGCGCCTACGTTCTCGGTGGTGGAATCCTCGGCGGTCTACTCTTCGTCTCTACCCAGCCCAGCATATCTAGATTCCGCGCAGGCAGAGGAGGCAGCAAGGCAAATTCCGAGTTGACCATTCCCGCAACCCTCGGCATCAGCCCCTGGATCGTTCTTGCCATGTGGGAGATTATGTGCTTCGGCATGCTGCAGCTGCTGTCCGGACTCAAGGGCCCTACCACTGCAACACAAGGCCTTGTGTCACCTGTCCTTGGAGGCCTTCTCATCGGTACCGCACAAGCTTGCGCCATCGCACTTACACGCCACACTGTTGGCACGTCTGGTGCATTCGAAGATGTTGGTCGTTGGCTGCGCAGTGTGATCTCTGGTGACGCATCTAAGGGCCCCGTCACTGCTTCCGTCATGTTCGACGCTGGCATCGTGTCTGCAAGCGCACTGCTCGCTCGCTTCTTGCTGCCCGCTGCCTCAGCACAAGCATCATCGCATCTGATATCGCCCTCTGTCGCTGTTGTTGGCGGTGCAGTGATGGCTTTCGGATCGAGACTGGCTGGCGGATGTACAAGTGGCCATGGCATCAGTGGTCTTGCTACATTCTCATGGGCCAGTCTGATTTCGGTGGGTAGCATGTTTGCTGCTGGCGTCTTGACTGCCGCGCTGAGATGAGATGAGATGAGATGATGGCGTTGGAAGCAAAAGTCGTGGTTTTCTGTTGCTGATTTGGGTGGTTTCCGGTTTTATACAATGATACCCAGTTTCTCTTTCCATCCTTCCTCTCCTCCTCGATGTTGCAAACGAAATTGGACGCAGAAAGAGATGATACATCCAGACCGGGTATTAAAAGGAGGTATGTCAAGAAGTTGTGCAGAAGAATCGAAGGTAAGAAATGGTGACGATAGTCCTTGTTGTCGTAAGAGTAATGGCATGAGTGATCATGAGACGGAGCAATCGGTGAACAATCCCGGAGGCTTAGGAGGATACATCTTGCCGTCAACCTCCAATGAAGGTCCACAGGTGCATCGTTGCTCTCTAGGGACCTTGTCCATAACAGAGGGGATATGCTTTCCGCATCCCCACCAAGACACTTTCTCTGCACAGACGACGTCAACGATGTAATGCTTCAAGACGCCACAGACAGGATTGACTTACTGCACTTGGGACAGTCGGCACGCATGCACATGGTGAGATTTGACAGGAAACGGGCGGGAGCTTGTAGAGAGAAAGGACAGATACAGAAACAAGAGGTCGGGGGGAAGCGGTGGCTTAAAGCAGGGATCCTTCGAAACCGTCAAATGTCCTGTCAAGGGGTGTGTGCATTGCATGCTGATAACGGTTTCTGCTCGCATTGTTTTTCTGCCCATTTGGTGAGAGCAAAGAATTAGGTCGCCGTCCAATACTTTTTAGTGTCGTTGGCTGCAGCAATTGGATGCGCATCGCCTAAACCTTCCTTGGATTTTAGGTGAGGTTCCCTGGTACCTGGCACATTTGGTTTCATAAAAGGGATCGTGCAGGAGATTATGCATAAAACTAGACCGTGCCAGGATAGATCGGCTCGACGTGCATGAGACCATGGAACTCTTGGTTCTCGACCATGTTCAGCATGGAAAGCCATGAAGTATTGTCAGAGCTATTCTTCGTATTTATGCCATTGTCATAGTCTGTGTCGTTCTGATGTTGAACATTAGGTGACGCAAGCGTGCTTGTACGCAGCACTTCCGAGGCCACCTTCTTGACTTGTTGAAGTACCTGACCAGAGATAGCCCAGTTCCGGCTGAGCGATTTGAGTAGTCCAATGATCAATGTAACTCTGTCGCGATGCTGTTCGGTGCCTGCGTTGGCACTGCAAGCTGATAGCTGAACGATTGCGCCGAGGACAAGTCCACACACAAAGAAAGGAGTATGCTTCTGTACCGGAACACGGACGGCGGCCAGGTTGGAGAGTTCTTTAGATGCGTTGGTTGCTTTGACGGAGTGAGAATGCTGCGTGGAAGCAGGAGACATATGTCTACCTCTCTCTGCGCATACAATGTTGGCGGTGACGGGAAGTGTGTTGAGCAGATCACTTCTTGGTAAATGCAGATATATCGTAGCGCAGTGGATGATCATGTGCCCCTGGAAAAGCATCTCGTCGACCGTGTTGTAGACGTTGACGACATCCACTTTGGCTTGCGGCAAGCTATGGATCCAGCCGGCCAACGCATTGTCAACCACCTGGACTTGGTCTTCGTTTTGAGTTCCTGACACGGACAGTACTCTGGCAAGTATACGGGCGGCCTCAATACGGTAAGCAAATGATGAGAACTGAATCTCCTCTTCAGCGAATAGTCGCATGTCGAACTGCTGAAGAGAAGATGGCTGTGGCAAGCAGCCAGCACTCGCATATACCATTTCCTCACACGGCAGCAGAACATCTGAGCGAACGGCGTTGCTCTTGAAGGAAGGCAATTTGTGAAGAGCAGCCATGTAGCCGTCCATGCAATAGAGCTCCCACCATGTCCTCCTGAGACTTTCCTCCAGGATTGGATTATTACTGCCGTGTGCTGATGCAAAATCTCGAAGGTTCATGTTGAGGTCAATAGCTAGTCCTACGGCCGACTGCATCATACATGCGGCGTCCATTGCTTCACCACGCGCATGCAGAGCAATTGCAAACAACAGCCGTGCTTGTACCATGGCAGGATTCCTTTCAACCATGCTTCCAGGTCCGGTGAGATCTATGCTCATCCGAAGGACATCGCTCGAGACTGACGATGAGTAGTGGCTTCCAATGAATCGAACCACTTGTCTCAGATACTCTGGGTAAGGATGACCATGGTAGAGACATGCCGGAACCAGAATTGGATGGGCGGAAAAGAAGTTGGAGTAAAACAGGTTGACCAGCTCGTCATCATCTATATTCTCACTGATCGGGGAGTGCTGGTATAATGAATTTAATTGTTGCTGATCTGGCGACAGTGCAGGTGTCATTCCGTACGTGTTGGTGTATCCACCACTCGAGCCATCATGAACGCTCGAGCCTACAAGACTAGGAACTGTAGGCGAGGGCCAGACAGAATCTTGGCCAGGTAATGTGGTTGCGCTCGTGCCCTGATTGAAATATATCGGGACATACTCGATCGGGTGTGGCTGGCTGTCATTGGAGTCGCGCATCCGTTTCGTGCCTCGGTATCCACGCCTTGAAGGCGTGTAGTTGCATGGCAGACCTGTAGTTACACAGCGTGTGCAAATGGGTTTTGCAGCGTCGCACTTCAAATGCTTCTGTCTGCAAGAGTCACAGGCTAAAGGAGATGGCCGAGCTGTCAAGGTGTCATCGGATCCAGCCATGGTTGGCAAGGGTTGATCTCTTGGAGGCTCGTGTTGGTAAAAGCGTGTTTTTGGGACGTTGTCGCACAGTCAGAGAATGTACAAGCGGCCATAAACGGTGCGTAAGTGGGATGGTGGAGGGCCATGTTCTCGTCGGGGTTCACATGGTCCCCGGACGGCGATTAATTTGTGTAAGGCGAGGCAAGGCTGCACGGCATCTCTCCTTTGACAACGACGCTCGAGTACTTGCCGCAGTACGTACACAGAGTACATGCACGAATCATTTGCTTGAGATCTGCACATCAGGAATGAAGGGATCATTCTACGTTTCTGGCGGACAAGCTCTGGTTCGCAATTTCCTTTTCTATGCTTCCCGTGGGCCAAAGACAGTCACAACGTCGCTCGCGATCAACCGCTCTTCAATGCCAATTAGTATGGCACTCATCACAATAGCGACCTTGAAAGTATATATTCTGCGTCCAGTTGTGGAAGCTCGTCTTGATACGGTCACGAAGCTTAGCAAGGTAATCGTTTGCCAAAAAAGGCCCATTGAATGTATGTAGCTGAGTGGAGGACCTCAGCAAGACACAAGAGCAACACATCCATTCTCGAACGACCACTTCGCGGACAGTAGCAAGCAGCCGCTTCTAACAATAGTGGCAGTTTCCTGATCAAAAACACATTTCATATCTAATTCGAAACTCTGAGAATATCCCGAGGTCAAATATCAGGCACAAGATTAGAAGAGCGAAAAAAGAAAAACGTCCTCGTTGGATATCTTATGGAAAGGGTTTAGAGAGTACCGATGTGCAGCAGAAAAGGTGTCAAGAAATGTCTATCGGTGCAGCCAATTCCCCCTGCTGTGGTTTTATGTACAGACCGGCTGCGTCGTTGGAGAGAAGCGGCCCGCCATCTGGAGATATTCCTGAGAAGATGCTGTGACGTGACTGTGCATCGCAGTATTGTTCGACGTGAGGAAAGGGGATGGTAAAGCGATTCGGATTGCGTATTGTGTCGGGGGGTATGTGCGTCTACTCGTCCTCGGGGTCGGCGAGGATGCCCTCGGCCTCGAGTCTTCTTCTGGCCTCCTCAAGAGCCCATGTTTGGATGCTGGTAGGTCACAGTCAGCTTGACTGCTGTGTTACAGACAGAACAGACGCGGTAGGAACGAACCTGGTGTCGGGCTTGTAAGCGTAGCCGATGATGCCAAAGGCCAGACTGCCAAAGAAGCCCCAGTAGAAGATCTTCTCCCAGCCCTCGTCTTGGTACTTCTCACCAGGCTTGACGCCAAAAAGGATACCGCCCGGGGGGTCGAAGTGGTCGTCGTGTGAGGCGCCGCCGCGCAGTTGTTGTGTGGTGGAGAGAGCTCGGCGCGCGACGATGGATCGAGGGGTCGAGGCGAGGGCCAGCTGGGCAGCGCGGCTGGAGAAGACAGTTGGTCGTATCAGAGGCATGGCGACGAGTGATGTGTAGTTACGGTAGTTGCTCAATGGCTAGAGTCGCTGACGGCCTCTCACTCAAGCCTTCCGACGTCGTCGAGAGCCGGCAACAAAGTGGCCCGAGCACTCTTCACAATTGCTTGGCGGCTTTATTCTTCGAGTTGTGCTGAATACTCCATTCTATACAATCTATTCACATTCCTGTTATGCCCTTTCAAACCTCTGAGGTACCCAAGACACCCTCAAATGGTCTAAGTGTGATGGTGCCGCTCGTGGGCTTGTCCGGCTGGCCTGCCGTGTAGTTTCCAGCAACCCACTTCTTCACCTTGGCAGCCTCAGGAATCTGCCACTTGACTTCGTCCTTGGAGAAGTTCAAGGCAAGAACGAATGCTTTCTTCTCGCTTGCCCGCTTGTACGCAAACACCTTCTTATCATTCTCATCGAGCACCTGGAAGTCGCCATAGACGAAAACCTCCTTGTGTTCTTTTCTGTTGGCAAGACCTCGCTTCCAGAACTGCAGGACAGAAAGCTTGTCGGGGTCGTTCTGCTTGCGCTGGGCCTCTGCGTTGACCTCCTTGTAGTCGTCGTTGACGCGCATCCAAGGCGTAACGTCTTCCTTGCAGAATCCCGCGTTGGGCTCTGCAGACCACTGGACTGGAGTGCGTGAGTGGTCACGGGCCTTTCTCTGCAACAGGTGGCGAGCGAAGTCCAGCTTCTCCTTGTTGTTGGGGTACATGTTGTTCATTTTCCTCCAGTAGTTAATGGATTCGACGTCCTTGTACTCCTCGGGCGACCACTCCAATGGCACATTGCGCATACCGAGCTCTTGGCCCTGGTAGACGTACAACGTACCAGCAAGAGTGGTCATCATCAGACAAAGGAGCTTCGCGCTCAACTCGCGGAACTCGTCGCTGTCATTGCAGTATCTCGATACAGAGCGAGGGTTGTCGTGGTTTTCAACGAACAAACTGTTCCATCCATCCTTGTCGATCATCAAGCGCTGCCAGTGACTGAAGATCTTGCGAATCTCATCGGCATCCCAGTCGCGCAGTGTCATTCTGTACTTGCCAGGTTCGTTGTCGATATCGACCTGCTCGAAGATGAAGATCATGTTCAACTCCTTCTCATCCTCGCGGACAATCTTGATAATCTCGCTTTCGTCTCTGACGAACGGCATCTCGCCGACTGTAATTGTGTCGTACTTGTCGAGAACCTCTGCTCTCATGTTCTTCAGCCATTCGTGCAGACGAGGTCCATTGCAATAGTGCTTGAAGCCAGGCTGATACTTGTGATCAGGGGCAACAATATCCGCGTCTGGGTAAGTCTGGACCTTGGAGATGTGGTTGATGACATCCATGCGGAAGCCCGAACAACCACGGTCCAACCAGAAGCGCAGCACATCATGGACCGCCTCACGAACTTCTGGGTTCTCCCAGTTCAAGTCAGGCTGCTCGGCAGTGAACAGAGATAGATAGTACTCGTCAGTCTTTTCGTCATACGTCCAGGCACTGTTTTCCTCTCCCAGAATCATAGACCAGTTGTTGGGAGGTTGGCGGTTGCCGTCCTTGTCGTACTTGGCGGGCTTCCAGATGTACCAGTCGCGCTTGCTGGACTGCTTTGAGGAGCGAGACTCGAGGAACCAGGCATGTTGGTCTGAAGTGTGGTTGACAACCAAATCCATCATCAACCTCATATCTCTCTTCTTGAGCTCGCTGATCAGGTTGTCAACGTCTTCGAGACTGCCGTACACCGGGTCAATGTCCTTGTAGTCGGCCTACAATGGTCAGTCAACTGTCAGTTACACCAATCATCGTGACGCAACATACAATATCGTACCCCATATCAGCCTGAGGACTCTTGTAAACTGCAAGAAGAAGTCAGTCAAACATGGCCTCTCCTTCCCAACCAGACCAGAATCACTTACTCGGCGAAAGCCATAACACATCAACACCCAAATGCTTCAGATAATCCAATTTCGACGTGATGCCAGGGATATCTCCCCAACCGGGTTTATTGCCAGCCCCCGAGTCCAGGAACGAGGCAGGATACACCTGTTGTCCAAAAACACATTAGTTGCTTGGTTCTTCTCACAGCCACAGTTGCTGGTAGAAACATACCTGATACACGATGGCCTCTTTCCACCAACGCTGCTTGTTAATATGGTTGACCTCAGACATTTTTAGTATCTACAAAAACGCAAACAAAAAATGTTAAGAATACAAGGTGAAGAGGTGCAAAGGATGGTTGGAAACCCAACTGCTTTGCTGTCTTCCCCCGGTCCCCACAAATGTGCCCCCCACACACGCCATCAACTTCAATCGACTTCGTCATTGCAACGTGACAACTTGCAGACTCGAAGAAAAAACTCTATTACTCGAGTACATTTGCTTGGTTTTTTCTTCAGTCGCTTTACGAGAGCTGGGTACAGATATGGTGTCATTGTTTTTGTCAGATTACATATGTCGTACTTAAAGTTAATACTTGACAGACTGTTGGAGGGCGAGGACGGACTACGACTCCGAAGGCAGGGTCACGTCTGTAGCAAGAGCTGGAGTTGAGGTCGACGACATTGCTGCATCACAGAGTCTTTTTACTCGATCTTGAACGGCCTGACACACTCTACATGGTATGCCGGACGTTCTGCGGAATTTTTGCGTCTGTCAGGTACACAATTGTCTTGTTATAACCAAATGATACATTTTTTCCGGATTCAACCAAAAGGCTCACCTCGAGCTGTGTGTCCACGAGCGACAACAATCCTGACACTAGGCAGAACAGGCGTATAAGAAAACAGTCTCATCTGATGTGTACCGTAGAGCATGCACCATTGACAAAAACATCACAAGGTAAAGTAGTATGAGACACAATGTGAATTGGCGGCTATAAAATATATCCATATGCGCCACCTGCTTGCAGTAAACCCTGCCCTTGATTTTGCAACCTTCTCTTTCGCCGATCGCCAGGAGAACAAGGAAAAAAAGAGATAAACCCTCCCAAAAGACAATCCACCAATTCATGTCCGCATTGGAGATGTAAGCTCCAAAGTAAAAACAGAAACGGTACTGTTGCGTTGCCGCACTCTTCTTGATTGAGCCGCGTCCTTGAATCCATTGCGCTGATTGTCGTCCTCATCGGGTGGCCAAGACCGTGGAGGCCAAAGACCATGGTAGACGATGTGAATGAGCTCAAGGACAACCATATCACACATGACCAGATCCATGTCAGCCAGAAGCAACAATGAAATGAGCGACGGATCTCGTGCACAGTGATGGATACGAAAGAGAATATAGATGGTCACAAGAGTAAAAAGTCGTTTCATTAAGGTGGGGTATCCGGGTGAAAGAAGCTGAAAGATCAAGACGCCGGGCGCCCAAATCGTATGCAGCGCGTGTCATGAAAACTTTTTGAAAAAGAAAGGCGGAATCGTGTAGGCGAGATCAATCGCTTAAGCCTTCTCCTCAGAAGCGGCCTCGGCAGCAGGGGCAACGTTCTCGGAACCGTTGGGAGCGGGAGCAGCGTCCTCACCACCCTGGGACTTGAGGTAGTCGTTGTAGACACGCATGGCCTCGTCAACCTTGTTGCGGAGGGCGGCGTCGTCGGTGGTCAGGTCAAGGAGCTCAGCGTTGTCCATCTCGAGGAGCATACCGGTGATCTTGCCGGCAAGCTCGGGCTGCTGCTCGTGGATCTTGGGGTAGAGAGCCTCACCGAGCATCTGCTTCTGCTGAGCAGGGGGAGCAGCGTTGAGGGCGTTGACGTCAAGAGCGGGAGAGGCGGAAGGAGCCTGAGGGCGCTGCTGAGGGAAGCCACCCATCTGGCGGGGGCCACCACGGCCACCGAACTGCTGACCACGACCCATGTTGGGGCCCATCATGTTAGGGGGCATACCAGGCATCATGGGCATGGGGCCACCACGGCCGGCACCACGACCGCCCATCATCATCTGGTTAGCAAAGGCAGGGTTGCCGTAAGCGCCGGGAGGGAAGCCTTGCATGGGAGGAACGGGGTAGCCCATAGGGGGCTGGCCGTTGGGACCGCCGCGGCCACCCTGCTGAGGGAAGGCACCACGCTGGCCCTGAGGCATACCCTGGATGAAGGGCATCTGGCCACGGGCGGGCATGATGGGCTGGCCGTTGGGGCCGAAGAACATCTGAGGCTGCATGAACTGAGCGGGGATACCACCAGCGGCGGCGGCCTGCTGCTGCATGCGGACCTGGTTGCGGGCCTGGATGCTGGCCTCAAGCTGGCTCTTGCGGACATCCTTGCGCTGGGCGAGGGCGACGTAGAGGGGCTTGTTATGCACCATCTTCTGGTTGAGCTCGGTGACAGCCTTGGTGGCCTCGTCGGGATTGCTGAAGCAGACGAAACCGAAGCCCTTGCTCTTGCCGAGGATCTTGAGCTCACCGCCAATCTTGACCTTCTCGAGGTCCTTGGTGACAGAGTCAACACCCTCCTCCTCCTCCTTCTTCTCGGCCTCAACGGGCTCCTCCTCCTTCTTCTCCTCCTCGGTCGACTCCTCCTTGGTCTCCTCACCCTCCTTGGCCTCGTCCTTAGCGGGCTGGGTGTCACGCATAACCTTGGCGGAGGTGATGGAGCCGAAGGGCTCGAAGATCTTGCGGAGCTCCTCGTCGTCAATGTCGTCGGCAAGGTTCTTGACGTAGAGGTTGACGCCCTGGTACTTGTTGACCTTCTCCTGGCGAGCGGCCTCGTACTGGCGGCGGAGCTCCTCCTCGCGCTCGTGCTTCTTCTGGGCGCGGCCGACATACAGCTTCTGTCCGTGGAAGTCAGACTCGTGGAGCTCGTCGACGGCCTTGGAGGCATCCTCGTGTCTGGCGAAGTTGACGAAACCGAAACCGCGGCTCTTGCCCTCGTTGTCGTGAGCGAGCGAGGCGGAGGTGATGTCGCCGTACTTCTCGAACAGAACGCGGAACTCGTCGTCAGTAACGCCCATATCGATGTTCTTGACATAGACGTTGGTGAAGTTGGCCTTCATCTCCTCGAACTTGCTCATGCGGTCCTTCTTGGGGATGTGGTGTCCGACAAAGACCTTCTTCTCGTTCAAAAGCATGCCGTTGACGCTCTTGATAGCAGCGTTGGCAGCCTCGGCGGTCTCGTAGTGGACGAAACCGTAGCCCTTGGAGTTGCCGTGCTCGTCCTGGGCGACCTTGCAAGAAAGAATGTTGCCAAAAGCGGCGAAAGTGTCGTGAAGAGCCTTGTTGTCAATGGCGACGTCAAGGTTCTTGATGAAGACGTTGCCCTGGCCAGTCTTGCGGAGGGCGGGGTCACGCTGGGACCACATGATGCGGCAGGGCTTGCCCTTGATGAGGGTGTAGTTCAGCTCCTCGAGAGCGCGCTCACCATCGTCGCTGCTGTTGTAGTTGACGTAGGCGTAACCGAGCGAACGGCGGGTGACGGCGTCACGGCAGACACGGATGGAAGCAACCTGGCCGATGGAGGAGAAGAGCTCGAAGAGCATGGCCTCGGTGACGGAGGGGTCGAGCTCACCAACATAGAGGGAAGCGGAGTTGGAGGCCTGGTTCTGGTGCTGAGGAGCGGCGACATCAGCAGGGGCGTTGGCACCGTTGACATCGGCGGAAGGAGAGGCGGGCTGGGCGGCGGCGCCGGTGGGCGAGGTAGCTTGAACGTCAGACATGATGATCGACTTTTACGATTTTCTGCACAGCAATACGTCAGCGCTGGTCTCCACACGATGGTCTGTTTTTGTCGAAATCTTGGTCGCGAGCGGCTATCGCTCAGCGCGAGACGGAAAGAAGTAGTGGAGGAAGAGAGTCGTTGAGAAAGTCGCAAAAGCGTGTCCAGATGCGGAAGTCGCTTGTCTGCGGCTGCTGTTCTGGATGTGCGATTGCAAGGCTTGCGCGTCGAGCAACTTTCCCAGCGGCTGGAGAGGTGTGTAGACGTGGATGCAGAGGCGGAGCGGGCTCTTTCGATGTTGCGCGAAGCAGAGGCAGTGTATGCGCACCTTTTTCTTTTGAGGGTCAAAAAAAGTATTCCTTTCGATAGACTCGTGGGATGGATGAACCTTCGCAACTAGACGCTGAGAAGGCGCGATATGGGCTTTTTTGGGATTTTCAAATTTTTTTGGTACCAGTGGACGAGTCTTTATGAAAGGAAGTGCGAGAGCACAGAGGGGTTTGGTGGAGGATGATGGATGCGTGCGATGAAAGAGAAGCTAACGTCAAAGGATTTTTTGTCACTTCTGCTTTCGCTCGGCAACACCCGGCCCTGTCATGTGAGCCACCTTCTTTATTGGTCCACGACCACCTCTTTCTTCCGCCGTCACTTCCACATCCACCGTTCGTGTCCGCATCCGGTCTTGTTTGTCTGCCGCTTCCCATTCATGTTTGTCTGCTCGCCTGTCAAGTGCACACCCAAACAACAACAGCTTCACGCGTCGGACCATGCTTGACCCACAGACAAACCCTCGCTTACTTGATTTATTGTATCTGGATTCCTTGCTTGGCCCCGTTGATTGTTGCTTTAGACTTCCAGGCTCTCCTCCCAGCCGCCAGTGTGCTCCAGCCACGTCCTAACTCGCTCAATACAATCTTCAATCGATGCTCCCAAAGCCTCTGTCCACTGACCTTCCACCTCGTGCACTTTTCCTTGCAAATCTTCAGTCAACTCCTGTTCCTTTTGCTGCTTGGCATGTACCATCTCTGCCTGCACCTGACTCGCACCCTCGCCCGCCGCGCTGCGTTCAATCTCTCGTAACCGCAGGGCTGCCGCTCCAGTCGCCGTGTGCACTTCGTGCAAGAGACATAGCAGGTTTGTCTGAGCCTCGATGAACTGATACGCCGATTTCTTGGCATGTACGAGGATGCTGTACATATACTGTAGAGGGAACTCGTGATAAGACACATTTTCCGCGAGCTCGTTAGGAGGTACTACAATCTCGAATCCGTGAAGATTGTCTGGCACTTTGTGCACAACTTCAACCAGGCCCGGTGCAATGTCCCAGAACGCTGACAACTGAATTTCGACTCCTCTCGAGATATGTCTCTCAGCAGTCTTGCGCAGATTGTCGTATCTGTCATTCGTCTCTTGTGCATATCGAAGCTGTCGTCTCTGACGTTCGCATTCGAAATGGTGTTCGGCCTGGCGCAACTGTACTTCGTTTGCGTTCTGTCGATAGTTGGTCAAAACAGATGCCGACTCTCTCGCAAGAAGGGCAGTGTCGATGTCAAACCGTTCTTTGTGGATATGCTCTCTGCTCTCGAACAACCACTTCAGAAGCGTAAGCTGCTCAACAAGCTCAGGCCTCTCATCTCCCTCCGTCTGGGCGAGCAAGTTCTGATCGCATCCAGCCTCTGCATCTAGAGCTCTGGTGAGTTGGTCGATACAATCATCACAACTTCGCGAATGTTCAGCAAGCATTCTACACACAGGCTCATGGACCCGCTGCCGGAAGTCTTGACATTGCGTCTCAGCTTGCCGCAGTACGTTCGCAGCCTCAGATTGACGAAAGGTGAGCTCAGCCTGAGTGGCATCATTGTACGATATCTTGCCCGAGTTGATGGACGCTTGTGTTTGCGATCGGAAGTGACGAAGTCGTTCTCCAGCCAACGTTCTCCATTGTTGCCGTCTGCTAGTCTCGGCGGTCTCGTGAGACTGAACAAGCTCGCGTATGCTCGAAAGGTCTGCGACGGCACGATGATTTGCTCTGAGCGTGCTCAATGCAGGATGACTGTTGTTGACAGCAGGATAATGGCGCGGATACGGTGGCGGAAGCGTGACAAGTCTTGTAACATCAAGAGCCGATCTGCCAGTCGGACGACCTACAGGCGCTTTGTTGCGCGGCGAAAGCAAAGTTGCCGAGGGTGGGTTTGATGGAGTGTACAGACTATCCTCTTCATGCCAGCCAACCTTTTCTTGAGGGTACTCGTCAGGGCCATACTGAAAGGTTTGCTTGCTGGTACCAGGAGTAGGTGTGCTCTGGTTAGGTGAAGGCTGTGCAGCAAGGAACAATTCTTGAGGGTGTAGACTCATGTACTTTGCCTCTTGTCTGGTTCTCTCAACTCTACGCCCTCCATTGCCAAACGAGCCATCCACACTCTCTTCCCACCATCGACTGGCCGATCTTCCTCTGGAGCTTTCTTCGTCTGGTACAGTACTGACAGCCATGCTAGGTATCGGGGAGAGACACGGCTTGAATTTATCGCCCCATGGATTAGCAGGTCTTCTGTCCGCAGCGTCTTGGCTCTCATCTGCTAGAGACTCTGTATCGGTAGCTGGTGTGAGTTCAGCCGTAGAAGCAACAGACGTGTGGAAGCTGCCATCCAGATCAATCATGATGTTTGCACTTTCCGGACTCACATTCCGACTCTTAGGCTGAGTGGTAACAGACTCGGAGGCAGCGGGCAATGGCCTCCACATATCACGCGTCAGTTCCATGATGTCTCCAGCCATGGTATTGAAGGCTTCCGGGTAGAGTCCCCTTCGTAATCTCGACTCTTGTACCATGAAACTGGCGAAAAGCTCCAACCGCTCCTGATCACTTTCAGCGGCAACTTCCTGACCAACGAATATTTGATATCGTTGCAGGCTGGATTGGGCGAATTCTGAAAGTCCGCTTGGGTTTGAAGGACCTGTATAATTCGCGGTTCCATTATGGGACTTTTCAGTAGGAGGCTGTGTGTGGCTCGTATGAGTCGGCTGATTTGAGGATTGCTCGTTGGGAGTGGCAACATGATGTAGGAGACCCTTCTGTGGAGCAGCGATGGAAGGCGTATAAGGCGGTGTCAATATTGTCAGATTGTTGCGTCCCTGCCCCTGGCGGCGGGCAGACTCGGGCGAGGAAGGCTGAGCCGGGCTCGACTGAGATGAAGAAGACTCGACAGCCGCGTTACGTCTTCTGCGCAGTAGACCATCACCAGTAGCAAGAGTAAGATTGGATGGTCTTGCAAAACTAGGCGTGCTGTGATTCGGAACCTTCTGGACTTGTTTATCCTCGAGGACGATCTCTTGACCTTCCCTCTTGGCTCGACTTCGCGATCTTCTTTCACGTATACTGTCCGTCATGGCCTCTCTGCTTGCTGAAAGCTGATTCCTACCACTTCCTCCTGCGGAACTTGCATCTGCTTGCCGTCCAGTATCTACACGTAGTTCCATAAAGCCAGGATCAATGTCCATGTCCGGATTCCAGTCAGAAGGAGTGGGAGGAATCTCGCCAAGGGTGTTCTCATGTCTTCTTCGAACAGGAGGAGGCGGAGGAGGTGGAAGCACGCTCGAAGTGGTAGTGTCCGCTCGAGTTTCCGTAGTTCGCCTCGCATATCGATTTAGACTTTGGGACCTGTTTTCCGGAGGTGGTCCTGGTGGAGGTGGAGGAAGCGGCATTCCAGGCTTCCAGCGAGAGGCTTCTGGAGAGCTTCTACCAGTCGAGATCTGTTGAGGAGCATGAGTCAAGATAGCTCCCGTGGAAGCAGCACGGCGAGAAGCTGGCGGTCGTGAGCTGGAGCCTGCGGACACAACAGGAAGTTGAGTATGTAAAGAGTTGAGAGTAGATATCTGATCGGAGCTATCAGATCGCTTGACACGAGCAGCAAGCCCAGAGATACTGAATCTAGAGCGTTGTGGATCTCTGCTTACTCCCGAGCTTGATCGATCACGAGGATTCGAGGTGGGAGGTGGTGGAAAGTGTGCCGAGGGTCCACTTGGTGGAGTCGAATGATGACTTGTTGTACCGGCTGACGATGGTTCAATTGATAGGGGCGAAGAGACGAAGCCTACAACAGGTGCTGATCGCATCAAGCGAGAGGTGCTGTCAGGCGGAGGTGTATACGGTGGTGGGGGAGAAGGCATCGATGCTGCAAGCTGGTCATTGAAACGTGCATGCAAGAATGTGTCGACTGGTATCGTGTTTGTGTTTCGTGCCTTGTACAAGGATTCTACTCACCTTCCATGCCAGTTGTATCTCTAGCGAACCGCTGAGTAGGAGAGAAAGCCATGTGAGATCCTCCAACAACATTATTTTGACCCCACTGCTGGGGGTTATATGGTCTTGATGCCATATTAAAGCTACCATGAGTCGACTGTCCGCTTCCAAGAGAGCCAAACATGGGACTAAGAGGAGCGCTTAGAGATGGTGCATTGTCGCGAGGTGACTCCTGTGATCTGTTGGAAGCATGGTGCTGTAGACTTGGATGAGACTGTCCAGAAGGTGGATATGCACCATACTGTTCGTTCATTCTATATCAGTTCTCTAGCGCATGCCGTCGATGATGTGTTTTTGAGTACGTCGTAAAAGCCGTAAGAAAGGGGACAAGATCACAACATGCGACAGCCAGTGGTTCATAAGAGATCAGTGATTCAAACAAGCCACAACCGCTCAGAGGAATCATTAGTGACTGAATCGATGCCTGTCTGCATGGCCTACGCGACGTATGGCAAGCCATTGTTTTGAAGGTTATCCTTGATTGGCCACTTGCATACAGGCAGACGCTGGGCGCTTACGGGTGCTATTCTAATCCGAGATTTGCAGATGGTCGTGACACCTGCATCAGGGCTGGAGAAGTGCCCAGCATGGGCGCTTAGAGATCTCGGAGATGCTACAACGGGACACACATAGCTTTTTCTGCATTCCTGCAAACGCTGCTGCCGTTGGAGCGAGATCAGGAGACAGCAGAGTCTGGCTATTTTACTCGGACTTTGAAGCCTTGAGAATTGCTGTGTCAGAAGGGAGAAGGCGCGACCAAAGTGACGCTGTCGTGGAGCCTTGGTCGCTTGGCGCAGAGCACCTCGCTTTGTGTGACATCTTCCTCTCACCTTCTAGAAACCGTGCTTCAGCACCTGGAATAAGATCAAGACTCCTCTGTTTATTTTGCGTGTATGATAAGTTAGACTGTGGGTATTTGAAGGATATTACAAGTTATCGCTAGAACGCAGTATGGTATTAACACCCAGAAAAGAGATCAGCCATCAACGAGGCGGAAAGAGCAATAAAGACATTATAAACTCGAGGAATCAAATGCGGCCACCTTCGACAACTTCTCTGCCGATGAGTTCTAAGAGGCCAGCCTCGCTCGTACGCCTTCTTTCGAGTACCCAACGCTTGCCGCCCGAAGAGTCTTCTTCACGGACATACGTGATATTGTCTGCACCGCTGCCAGCTCGTGAGTGTGTTTGGTGTGGTTGCCGTTCCGGAGCTGCAGCTGCTTCCTTAGCTGCAGTTTTCTTCGCCGTCACTGGCGTTCCTGGCAGTTCTTGTAGACCAGATGAGCTCTTCTTAGGAGTCGAGACATTGTCTGCCACGAAGAATGAATGTGGTGGTTGCAGAGGTGGATTGAGTGTCTGACTGTTGGTCATACCGTTGGGCATAGATGCGTGAATTGGCGATGTGGGAACAGGACTGGAAGAATGATTAGACGGGTTGTAGTTGGAGTTACTGTCGCTGCTACGCTGCCAGGCCATGGGAACACCACCGGCGCGCGGCATGAAATAGCCACCGGGCATGTTCTGTGCAGCCATAGTGGGGCTGTAAGGAGCCGGTACGCCGAAAGACGAGGACAAGGAGTTGACACTGTTGCTGCTGCTACCGAACGCGCCTTGCTTGAGTCTTCGGAGATCTGCTAGTGTCATCTCGTCTTCTTGCAAATGCTGCCAAGCAAGAGGGCTCATACGCGCTGCTGCCATATGGGATGGCGGAAAGCCGGGCGATGGAAGAGCAGCGGCGAGTGGGCTGAATGGGCCAATGTACGAGTTACGCGTGCTGAATTCGCTGCGCTCGGTAATAGGAGTCAGATTTGGTTCCTTCACACTTTTCTGTCGTACGATCTCGATTCCAGGTGCGCCGAAATAGCCGCCGTTGATAGCCTCGACGGCATCAGGATCGCCTCCTGGACGTGCTCTGGCGTAGAAGCCAAACTCTTGACTATAGAAACCTTCATCGTCGTTTGCAAGTGCTTCCGAGTTTGCAGCGGATATCAGATCCGAATCATCGAAAGCAAAGTCGTCATTAGGAAATTCCGGAGATGAGAAAGTATCCTCTATGGTCGCACCATCGCTGAAGCCAAAGTCGAATGCCGAGTAAGAGCCCCGGGAAGCGTGAGTCGAGCCAGACATGTGACTTTGAGGTATCTGAGGCTGCATCTGCATTTGCATTTGCATCTGCAGCTGCATCTGATATGGTGACAGTTGTGGCATTTGCATTTGCATATATGGGGGGACCTGCATCTGCATGGAGCTGGGCATAGGCATTGTCATCGGATTTTGCGTCTGCGTTTGCGTCTGCGCATACTGTGACTGCTGCGAGTAGCTGTTCTCCTCTTGTTCGTAGTCTTCAGAGTAGACAGAGTCAGAGGCCGCTATGCTGTTTGGTCTTGTGAATTTACCATCTGCAGCGGCCCGATGTGCGGCTTCTGCCAAAGCACTGTGGTATGCCGAGAGGTTATGACAATCGGGAGGACCTTGTTGTGAATCATGTCGCGCTGCTTCGTCTTGAGCTTCTCGCTGTTGTTCGCTGGGTTGAGAAGAGCTTTCGGAAAACGGCGAATCGGCAGAGAAATGACCCGTTCCAGGATTCTGGATGAGGAATGGATAACCATTGACATTGTGAACAGGCGCATCTGGAGGCGCATAGACCGAGGAGTTCGTGGCGGCTTCGTACAGATGGGGCGGTTGATTTGGTCTTCTAAGATACGAAGGGTCGTCGAACTTGTTTTCATCGAAGGCTTCATCACCAGTCTCTTCTTCCTCTTCTTCGTGTACATCATCAAGTTGGTCAAGCATGCCATCATCGAAATAGAAAGAGTTGGCAGAAGATGGTCTAGCTAATTGCTGCTGTGGCTCGGTTGACACCGAGGGACCCGAGGGCTGCTGTTGGATCGAGCTTGGTGGTGGATTTGAGCGTAACGGATTTTGGAAGGGCGGTTGAATCGTCTGGGGAGCGGTAGTGGAGTACAAGGTGCTCGAAGACGCCGCAGATTGATGGCCCTGGCCCGAGTTGAGACTCATGGTAGAGAAACGTTCGGCCAGACCAGAGTTGAGATGTTCGTAGAGACCGTTGGCGGGCGAGTCTTCCATCTCATCGTGATCGTACATAGCATCCTCGTCGAAGGTATCCTCTTCTTCATCCTCGTAATCGTCGCGCTCATCAAACTTGGGTGGATTCTGGACGAGATTCGACTGGCGCAACTTATGTCTCTCTTCCAGCAATTTCTCCTCGGCTATTGAGTCATTGGCTATCTGGAAGCTGAAACGCGAAGCTGTACTGGTCATATGCCTAGGCAAGGTAGAACTAGGATTCGGCAAAAGGTTAGGTGATGGTTGAGGTTCTTGCTGCGCTGACAATGACTCTTGTTCGCTTCTTTCGGATCCGAGCTCGTGGTGCTCAGGTGCGGATTCGGGAGCGGGTTCGGGTGATACTGGAGAGTAGACGCGCTCAGGTTCGTGATATTGCCATCCCGGACCACTCATGGCGCTCATTGCAGAATGTGGAGAATCGGAAGCAGGATCAGAGCGGGCTTGGTCATCGAATAGCTGACTCCGGCGGCCAAAGGGAGGATTGTTGAGTGACTCTCCGCTCTGGTGCCATGAATTCCGAGCGATGAAGTCGCTGTTGGCCAGAGTTTCAGCATTCACACGGTTCGCGTCAGGCTCGCTATCGATATGCTCAACAAAAATGGGCGTGTGCTGGACGGAATGCCTTTTGGCATCACGGTCGACCGGGTCCTGCTGCGATCTGATAGAGTCATTTGCAGTCGAAGGTTTCGATGAAGCCTCTGCTAGACTCGGATCATATGACGGCGTGCGTCGAGTTCGAGGAGCGCTGAAGTCGTGTACAAGCTTGCCTCGAATTCGCGGATCGTAATCATCAGGTAGGTCCATAGGTGGTATGGTCAGATTCTTGGATTGTGTCTTCTCGAGGGTTTCGACAGCTTGGGCAGAACGTCTGCGCATAAGCAGGTTGACAGGATTGAGCAGATTGAACTTGCCCTTGGATGACTTGTTCGAGTGGAGTTCGGGTTTCTGTCTGGACGTCTTTGCATGCTGCGGGACTCCATTGATTGTCGACTCGGCGGGGAGTGGGCGGTTGCCTGCGCGAGGTTTGGCCTGGGCGGTGGTCGATGAATAGGGTACGGAAAGCGCGGCCAGGGGAGAAGATGGCGACATGTTTGTTTGCTGGAAGCTAGGCAAAGCACCTACAGGACTTGTTACAGCCCTTCCCTTTTGCAAGTTCTGCGGGCGCGCAGCAGGAGCAGTGGTGGTAGCGGCATCGCGGAGCGGTGAAGGCGTCGAGAGGTTCGAAGAGGGAGAGGGCGTGGACTGTTGCGGACTCGGGTCGAAGGTAAAGGCGGCATCGAGGCCTAGTCCCGTGGGTTGTGCATCGTCTGCGACATCAGCGATGCTTGGGATGGGTGGCAGAACAGGCGCCGTTTGCGAGACGGGCGACGACGAGGCGTGGGGGTGCGAGAGGTAGGAATGCGCACGCTCGGTCGAGGGCTTGGGCGAGTGGTTTCGACCAAAATATGAGCCCATTCTCGAGGGATGCGCGGCGTCGAGTACGAGGATGCGTGGTGCTTCTGCTGCGCGGCACTCGGTCGACTAGGCTTCTATCTTGTCAGAGTCGCTGTGCTCTTGTCGGACATGGTGTCTGCAGGACAGTACAAGCAGCGACAAAAGATGATGGGTCGAGTATCAAACACAAGCTTTTGCAAGACCGCGGGCCTCTGTTTCAGCACTCCCGTATCACGGTAAATTGCAGAGCGACCTTCTCGGTTTGGCTTCCGGGTCTTTCTCTCGTCGCGTCACTCTCGACTGAACAAGACTCAGGACGACGGTACGCGCAGGACCGTTGTTGGGTTCCGCAACGAAAACTCGAGCAGTCTGCCAGTCCGCCAGGGAGCATGGCATCGGAGTTGAGTGTGAATCTCTCATTGGGTCGAAGCACCCGCTGTTCGTTCAAGCCACATTCATCCGGCCCGAGCTCCATTTCGTCACCGCGCGAGCATGAGTCGCGTCTGTCTTTGACTTGCACGAGCATTCGACTCTTTTCGCGATTGCCTGACATATGCATATCGTGCACTCACTACACCTTGTCGACACGCTTACCCTTCTCCAGCCTGTTTGAGAGAAGAGTTCACAGCTGGTTCGAAGTTCCCTTGCCAGGGCTGGCTGCTTCTTATCTCGCATACTAATCACGAGTCAAAGCCGTTGTGGTCAGCAACATCAAATCCGAGCGCGTGCAGACCGCCCTCCGTCCACATTCACTCGCGACCCAACCATGGCACCATCCATCGTGCATCTGCCCAATGGCCACAATCTGTCCGTCACGCCTGTTTTTGGTGGTCTCTACTTCAAGTCTGTCGATGCTCACAGCCATCACAACATCTTCCCTCCGGGCTGGACTATTACCATTGAGAGCGAGGACAAAGACAGTCCTGTCACTCCTAGCCCTGATGACACTCCGAGATATCGTGTCCATAGCTACAAGCGACCCTCTCTCCAAGGCGACCATCTATTCATCTCTAGCATCTCCAACCCGCCTAAAGAGCACACTCCCTCACAGTTCCCTGCATCCTCCCCCACCCGCCAAATTGCCATGATGCTATGGGCCACTTTGTACTGGTATTTCCATCAATCCGAACCCGATCCAAAGGTGACAAATCCCACATCTCAGGGCACGGTCGAAGCAGGAAGGCCCAAGGGCGAATGGCGCATCAACATCAACCGCGAAGGCGTCTTTAGAGGCAAGCAACTGATGCAGAAGTTGGAGCGCATGGGTTTGATCGCGACCGAAGACTCTGCCGTCGGAACTTCCTTGGACCCAAATACTCCGGAGGGCTGGTCTGCTATGTTTGTGTCTCGCCGTCATTTCTGGCAGCTTGATCCTCGCATCTACCTCTTCACCAGCAACCCTCAGGTCAACTCTGCCTTGGTTTCACACACCCACGTCGACTCGAGACCAGATTCGCCCGCACTTGGCGTTTCCAGCAGCAGACCCGACTCGATTGTCGATAATGCAGGCCCAGTGATTCCTACTGGCGGAAACCATGGTTTGTGGACGCCTCCTGGTCAATTCAAGTCATCTTCACATATGCCTACCTTCTACCCACCTGCTCCGGCCCAGTACATCTTTACTGACAACGTCCGTCATCCCATTCGTCCCAAGCCACCGCGACAAGGCGAGACCTTTTACACAAGATATATTCCTAGCCTTGGCGAATATCTCTCATTCCGTGTCGCGTCCTTGTCTAAGCGTCCGGTGCAGCACATTGGTCCAGCGTCGGATCCAGCTCCTGGAGCTTCTCCACTTCGCGCCTCTGTGAGTGCTAGCGACTCGCATGTTCCAACCATTGGCACTATGGACCACGAGATGAGCGATGCCGAACTCCTCCATAAATGGATGAATGACGAGCGTGTCGCGTACTCATGGGGCGAGCAAGGCCCTCTGTCTCACCAAGAGGAGTTTTTGAAAGCTGGACTGACCAACAAGCACTCCATACCAGTAATTGGGTGCTTTGACGGAAAGCCCTTTGGGTATTTTGAAATCTACTGGATCAAGGAAGATAGACTGGGCTCTTACTTGGGCTACCAGGTGTCGGACTATGATCGCGGAGTGCACCTGTTGGTCGGCGAGCAAAGGTTTAGAGGCCCGCACCGTGTTAAGGTCTGGTTGAGTGCGTTGGTGCACTATTGCTTCCTTGCTGATGCCAGGACTGAGAATGTCATGTTGGAGCCAAGAGTCGACAACACGAAGTAAGTGACCCCAGGCAATGTGTTTGGCGTTTGTAGGACTGACCATAAAAACACAGATTAAAGCAGTACTGCGAAGAAGTCGGCTTCTTCAAAGAGCGGGAAATCAGCTTCCCGCACAAGCAGTCAAACCTGATGAAGATCCGTCGTGAAGCCTGGGATGCGCCGGCCATTTGAGAGCCTTTCCGTTGTTGTCATTTGATACCCTTGTCGCGTTGCTATGCGTAAGCGAAATAGACTCAAGTGGTCACAACGATAGAAGTAATGTAGATAAAAGGTACAGAGGTAGAGTTTGTAGAGCAGTTGTTTCCCGCGCGAACGGCCACTCGAACATCCGGGAAGGCTGAAAATGAAGCACTTTAAGCGGGCGTTTGGAGATACGGTTTAAGCGATGCTAAACCTAATACGATGAAACCCCAACCGCTCCGGAGTTCGCGTGGGCGGACGTTTCATGCCGCAACTCTGCACGACATCCAGAAATTCAATCTTGCGTCACGTTGTTTAGCCAAAGAGTTGGACAAATAGCGAGAATCATTAAAGTTACAAGGGTTGCGCGCGCGCATGACTCTGAGTCTTGTGAACAGACATGTCTGGGCTCCAAGCACGATGGCGCGTGCTTGGCAAGGATGTATCGCTGCAAGTACACTGCATCTACATGAATAGCGCCGGCTCCCCCACGAGTGTTGACGCGGCAGAGAGCACCAACCGTTCTGCTGCATCTTTTTGGGTGAGAGAGGGCGTAAGCGTAAGCGTTTTCTGCCACGGACAAGGATTAATATGCGCAGGGCGGGAGCGTCTGACGTGACTGTCCGTGTCCGTTCGTGTTTGTTATTTTGATTGAGAAACTGATTATTTCTGCCCTTTTCCACATCTGTCACGATTGTTATACCTCTTGCGAAAGTCGACTCTTTGGCCCGACACTGGAAACGAAGCCCCCGCATCCCTATCAGATGGCGCCGAAGAGATCAGCGGATGAGACGAATGAAGGCGCTCAGATGCTTGTCAGCCCACTTAGCAACAGCAGTGTTCAAGGAGACGACGCGACTTTGAAGGTCGACAGCCCCAGCGAGAAACAAATCGCCGAGCTTGTTGCTTTGGAAGAGAATGCGATCATGGACTCGGCCGATGACCTGGAAATGGATGATGAAGAAGCGGTTGGGGATGAGGACCCTGGAAGACCGTACAAGCGCATCTGTCGCGGGCGTGAAAGTGCGCTTTCTTTGGCCATGACTGACCAGATCAAGAAAAGGTGAGCGTGACTGTGTGCTTGCCCTCTTGAGTTTCTTGTGCTGTCAACAATCAGCGTTGTGATGTAACGGTGCCTATACCGAAAAAGACGGATGATCATACCAATGACTGCATACCTGATAAGACATACATGAGGCTGATTTACTTGCTACTCTCAGCACATTTTCAAAACCCATCCTCGTACGTGTCGGCAGCTTAACTAACAGCGAAGACTTTCACGTCCACGCCGCCCACCTCGCCGCCTCATCACCATACTTTACCGAGCTTCTAGAAAAGCAGACCGAAGAAGACGAGCCTCTCGAACTACCCGAAGACGATCCTATAGTTTTCCAACTATACGCCCACTATATATACGACAAGAAGAGCATCACATCTTTGGATCTTACAACTTCCAACGCTTCTCTGGACTCGCGATCTGCCGCTTACGACACATATATCGATTTACTCCAAGCATACATCTTTGGCGAGAAGGTGCAAAACTCGGATTTCCAAAACGAGGTCATGAATCGTATCTTGCAGTGTATTGGCAACATGCACAATGGCAAATCGCCAAAGACATCTGCTCTTACCGAGAACAAGGACGATTTGCCTTCAGCATCTTCATCCGAGAACATTGTCCGACCGCTCATTGAACTGCTCTATCCATCGCTCCCACCCGATTCCATTGGAAGAGGCTTGGTGGTGGAAACCTTCATCGTACTCTGGAGTCACTCGGACGTGCTGCAAAACTTTGTGCCGGACGTCAGTCGAGAGCTTCTGACAGAGATTGCCGAGATGCTGTTGAGCGGAGACAAGGACCACATCCGCGATGCTTGGGCCCAGGCCATCAATGGCGACTACTCTTACTACCATTCCGCGAGATACGACGAACACTAGTCGCGATCTCATCTCTGGATGAAAATCGGATAAGACTGCGAATTCTTATATCTGTCTAGGTGCAGGCTGCTGGTTCACGCGTGCGTTTAATTCCTTCACTTCTCTCTATTATTTTGTCCATTTAGATGCATACAGCTTTTGTTTCCTTTTTTTTTTTTGGTTCGATATAATGTCTGTCATTCTTGAGGGTATTTGGTCTGATTTGCTTTTTGGATAATTCTCTTTTCTTAGTCATGATGATTTACGAAATGCAAAAGATCTGATCAGAAACCCTTCAAACCCTTCCAAAACCCCCTTCATTGTCTCTTTGTCGTCTTGTCGTCGTGTTTCCATCGTCTCGCTCATGGTATCAATCCCCAGAAACATCGCTCCATGTATGCTACCATCTTGCCTGCAATCCACAGACACCGCTCAAAGATAGACATGTCTGCGATACACGACAACCCTTCCATCCAATAGAAACATACGATAGTCCACCATAATATACACACCACCGCCTCCACAAGTATACCAACCACTAGCGCAATTGTCAGCCTCCCAACTCTGCGGACTTTTTGCTCTTATGAGGAGGTTGGATTCACTTACCGGATACAGGCTTCGGAAGTTCCGGTGGGTGCTTGTGCGCGCACGGCAGCCTCCACTTGTCGTTTTGAGATTTGGGGGTTGGTGGAGTAGGAGGTGGTTCTTGTGTAGTGGTAGATGTAGAGGGAGGAGGGTTGGGTTCTGTGGTATGGCATGGTGTTTTTGGTGGTGTGGAGATTTTTGAAATGAGGTATTTGGGGGTTTTTTGATATTTTGGTTTTGGGAGATGAGGAGGGGAGAAGAAGACAGGATGAGTGGGTCTTTATGGGTATTGTAGGGATGAAGACATGGAGGTTTGGGTTTTGTATGGATATAGTGGTGCTTTGTTTGTGTGTCTGAGGATGTGTCTTTGAATCTCCTGAAGACTTTCTTTATCCATTGTTTGCTTTTTTGCTTGATATACACATCACAAAGAACAAGGAGGTGGAGAACAAGTCCGAGAGGTGGTCTCCGAGACTTGTTGCGTAGTTTGTTGTTTGTCTCTGATTGTCTAACACGGTCTGGTTGTCCAACACATTCAGCCTTTATATCGCAATATTTGCACTACCTGCAACCTGATGGCAGAAGTGAGAGTGTTGCTCGATGAATAGTACGAAATCTCTCTGACCGATATCTGGAACAACAGTGAAATCTAAGATGTTGTATGTCATATACTCTAGGATCTACGTCTACGCTTGCAAAGCACTATAATCTAAAAAGGCATATCCATATCCAAAACATCTTCCTCCTCATCTTTCTCACCAGTCGCATCTCCACCAGAATACACATCTCGAATGAATTGTATCACAGCTGCGATATCCCTCTCACTGCTCGGCACAGTATGCGTCCCAGCATGTCTGATAACCATGTCATCTCCATCCACACAACGTTCCGCCAAAGCCAACGACTCGCTTTCCTCGACAATAGTATCCATACTGCCCAAAACATGCAACACCGGCGTTTGGATTTTCGGCTCGTAAAAAGCAGAATACTCAGCACACTTATTAACCAACCCCGAAAAACAAACACCAAACCTGAGCGGTGGATGCCTCAACCGCTTAAACTCATCCGGAAACCGCATGCCTTCAGCAACAGCAGCAAAAGTATCTTCTCGTCCAGGTTCAAGCAGAGAAACCACCATAGCTGTCAGAGCAGCACCTTGACTAAACCCCATAACCCCATCAAAGGGCCCATGTTCTTTGAGTGTTTTTGCTACGGTGGATAGGCCTTCATCGATGCCGTCTTGGGGTTCGCCGCGATTGCGGAGTTTCCACCAGCCGTTTGCGTCGTCTCTGACTTCTGCGCCGTTCATGTCGGCGGAAGTGACATTGAAGGGGCCGGTGGGGTAGATGAGGTCGATGCCATTGATTGTGGTGTCGGAGGAGTTGATGGGGAGACTGGCTAGAGACTTTTCGAGCAGTTTTTTGATTCGTTGGGTTTTGGCTTGGAAGAGAGGGCCGGATTGTGTGTAACCTTTGATGTGTTAGATGTATTTCTTGATCGTGAATCGCATGTATCATTTCTGACCATGTAACATGAGAATCTTCAACTTTCGAGAGTTGACATTGGTGGATTTTGCGTTGGGAGGCATCACGTATCGTTAGTTTGATTCGTTTTCTGAGATTGCAATATGGGATGGTGGAAAGAATGGTTTATAGGTCTGATGTCGGGTTGTAGGGCTCATCGACACCGCACTGACACGTTTTCGCCATCAAACGGGCTGTCATTTCCTCTTTCGGATTGACACTCTTCTTGGTTCTGCACATGCTTGAAAATCAAAAATACGAAATGATGCCAATCAAAAACCGCAAAGGCGATGAAAAGGCAGAAGATTCGATTATGCAGAGCGTCTGCAGCCGTAAAGACGGCCTGGAATGTAGACGATATCAAGGCCTTGGAAACCCTATCAAGTTGGCCAAGAAGGAAGACGCACCCGCCAGACTCATGAGAAGAAACGCCATGCAAATGAAACAGAAAAGTGAATATACAAGAAAAAGGCTGTTCTTTATTCTCGTTCATAGTGAGAAAGGAAAGGGGAGAAAGCTTCAGGAAAAACAGAGCATAACCAGCTCGTCATCATGAAGTCCTGTAGCCCAGCTCATTCAACCTCGTACAAGAAGGCATTGGGAACCTCCTGGCTTCTTGCAATTTGACCTGATCGGCAAAGAAGAAGCCCTGAGCCTGCTGGAACATCTGCCGCTGCCTTTGCTGTTGTATCTCACACTCGGTGGACAGTTTGTTGAGATATTTGTTGTCCGCCTTCTTATCCAAATCTTTCCATTTCCGATTCGTAAAGTCAGAGACCTCTCGTGGATCGACGTAGTAGTTGATTTGGAAGCCGGAGGAAACGCGTTGCATCGTGTAAGGCGATACAGGGGTTAAACGAATAGAAGGACCCGAGGGTGCGCCGCTGCCAGAGAAGAGGCCGGAGAGGAGGGGGAAGATGAAGAGGAGGAGTAGCGGGAGGAGCGATTGTAGCGATTGCAGGAGGGACGGGGGTGGCTGATTGGGGTCTCGGGCAGCTTGGGGTCGTCGTCGCGGTGCGCCGCCGCCGAACTGATGGACACGTACACCAGGGCCTCCGCCCATGTTGAAGACAAAGCCTGGACCGTCGAAAAGGCCACCGCCTGTTGTTCTGGTTAGCTGCTGACGTCGTACACAGCAGGAGTAGACATACCAAAGGGACCGCCTCCAAAGCCACCACCGCCCATTCCCATGCCACCGCCGCCAAAGAATTGACGGAACAGATCTTCAGGACTAATCTCATCGTCAAACATGCCACCACCGGGACCCCTCCTCGTAGCACCGCCTCCAGAGAAGGGGCTCGCCGAACTGGCGCTCGCACCCTGGAACCTGCTATCAGGATCGCCTCCAAAGCGATCAAACTTGGCCTTCTTGTCCGAGTCACTCAAGACGGCAAAAGCGCGAGCAACCATCTTGAAAGCCTCGTCTGCGCCATCGTAGCCGTTCTTGTCAGGATGTGTGAGCAGACTGAGCTTGCGGTATGCCTTTTTGATGTCGGATTCTGTAGCCGTCGTCTTTACTGATTCCAGACCGAGGATGTCGTAGAAGGCGGTGGGACTGCATTTGCGGACGCGGACGACGGCGGCCTTTTGGTCGACGGTAAAGGCGCGGCCGCTGCTGCCGTCGTGGTGTTGGCGCGACTTTTCCGATGACATTGTGATGTTGGGACGGGTGAGATGCGAGGCAGGTGCCCCTGAGGGAGTGTCGGACTGCGTGGGCGACTGTTGGTGGAATAGTTACGTGTGAAAGTGGATAATTGGCCTCTAATCAGCAGGCTGGCGCAACACGGGGATGACAGGGTCGCCCTTTGGGTCATTGGTTTTGGTCGACCATGACGGCATTTCAGCCCTGGCATTGCTACACCATTTCGACCTGCATAATCCATCCATCTCGCTCATACCAATCCACACATCGCCCAACATGCCTATGCCAGGAGCCGACAAGACGACCGAAGCCAAAGAGGGTGTCCTCAGCTACGCGCGCGCATGGGGTGGTACGTCCTCCAATCCACATCTTCCTCTTTCACGAACCATCAACTAACACACGCTTCTCACCACCCACAGAATCCTCAGTCCCTCCCACCGCCCTCGCAACCCTCATCACAGCCCAACACTTCCGCCCCTTCCAAAAGCTTCCCATGCTTTTCGTCCCCGTCCTCCTCTTCTCTTCATACCTGAATCTGAACGGCTTCCCTGTCGACTCGGCTGGCGTGACTTCTGCTTGGAGTGCTGCATACTTGGTCGTCGCAAGGAGGAGAAAGCAGGCCTTTTCCAGCAAGTTTGGTGCTAGAGGCGCCATCAGAGGTCTCACGCTGGGTCTTTGCGCTGCAAACATTTTCAGTGGCGGTCTTGCGTATGTCTTTGGCAAGAGGGAGGCTCAGGAAGAGTGATTGCCTGCTATACGACACGAGGAATGATATTCATATTCACTATCACGAATCAACGTGTAGAAACACGAGACATCGACCTTAGCAGTCTAAGGGAAGGCCAGAAAGAACGTCGACTTGGTCGCGTGACTGCATTGCAACCATCAGAGGTTACATCACATTGTGAATTCTCTAGGGAGAAAAGATATCAAGAAGAGAAAAACTACTCTCTGTACATTCAGTATTCAGCTTCAGCTAGCTATATGCGCCTAACGTTCGCCTGCTCATATCGAGCTTTCCCGACAATCCTCCCTCCCGATCCCATGTGGTATCAAGCAGAAAAAAATGATTTCATCAGCGCTTTTCGTCAAAAAAGACACGCTTTTCAAGGTTCAAAAGATTTGTGGGCGACTGCATCCGTGGTCCTTCTCAGTTTACGACTAATGCGCCGTAATCGAGAGCCCGGTCGGCCCATGGCTCCTCGCAGCCATATGCCACTCGTCGGCACTTTTTTGCCTCTGGCATGCAAGTGGTGTTGTTATGTGCGGTCCAAGTCTTTGCCTGTAGGCTTGCGACTTCTGCTGCCATACTGTTGCTGGCGTAGTCCTCATCGTCAAGAACAATCGGCAATGCCTTGGTACCTTCGTGCTTGTTGAGCAATGAACATGTAATCGTCTGGAGAGGTCCTCGTCGGTCTTCCTCCTCCGAGCCAGAAATATGCTCAAAGCTGCGTTTGACCGCTCGGCTGGCCTGAGGCTGAGCGTCATACGCGGTTAATTGTGGCTGCGATGTAGAAAAAGCAGTATGTGAGTTTACTGCTGGATTCTTGACCGTGTGGTCTTGGATGTATGAGTTGAACGAGCCCACTGATGTCACTGACGATGCAGGCGACAATCGCGATCCTTCAGAAAGCATCGAGGCTGGGCTGAGCACAGAAGAGACCTGGCTGCCGAATGATGAACGACGGCTGAATTTGCCGACCACGTTGCACATCTCAACACTGCCGATGCTCACTGCAGGAGCCAGGGCAGGCGGAGGCGTAGAACGAGGAGTAGGAAGATAGCTGACGCCCAAGATAGGGGTTGGGGGCCTGACTTCTGGCTGAGGCTCGAGGTATGATGGCAACGTGGTGTATGTCGAGACTGGCGACTCTGATCGCGAGCGATCAGCAGCCTCTGATGCAGTGGGTGCAACCAGTTCCAGGTCTGGAGTAAGCTGGGGAATAATGTCCTTCCAGGTCAAAGGTTCATCATCGTCAGAAGAATCGTTGTCTTTGATCTGTCCAGCTGGTGGAGGAGCCTGGCCAGGGGTATAGCGCAGGACAACTTCAGTCCAGCGTTTGAACAGAGGTTCGGGAAGATGCAGCTTCCAGTTAACGGCCTCGAGGAAGGCACGCTCATTGGTGTTGATCTCAGCGACCTTGAGTCCCGACATCTTACTCCATGCCTTGGCAGAGTAGTTACGGTCCTGCAAATACTTGGATGCGAGGATCAGAGCGGCAAGGAACATGCGACGGCCGCATTGCAGGGCACGAACCGACGGCGAATCGACCGACTGCTGCATGGTAAAATCAGACTTGGGGACACAAGGCATGATCAGGACAAGATAGTACAAAGCCACCTGCAAGGTAGAGTAACTTGTTCTGGATCTGCGGAGTGTCTCCTCGATATACCTGCGCAAGGACAAGACACCACCGGCTTGAGGCTTGCAAGGGGCGACCGACAGAGGCCAAATGACTTCTACCATTTGGGCGGCAGAGTCTACAATCATCAGCCGGGTTCGAACATTACAACATGACAGTCAACACATACCGACAAGACCATCGACAAAGGTAGCCTTGCGCTCTTTTTGGCGTACAAGAGTTGGAGGTTTTTGTAGAACATTACCTTGGCTACGGCGAGGATGGCGACGTTGCTCGGGAGGAACGGGGTTGGAGTCGGTTTGCGACGAAGGTAGAGTAGTTGAGGAGTATGAGTGTAGCTTGTGAAGCTGCGAGGCGATCGAGCGACCACTGGTAGAAGAGGGTGCATGTAGTTTGTCGAGCTGGGAGGTGATCGAAGTACCACAGAGTGATGCGAGTGATACGTAACCGGAGTCCATATTGTGTGGTGGTATGTGTGTGTGTGTGTTTTTGCAAAAGAGTAGAGGTATCCGGAAAGAGTAAACCGTTATGATGTGACAGAAGACCAGTCTTCCAGTCGGCAGTACGCGATAGTACCAGATTCAAATGATGACTCCTAGTGCACCTTGTTTCCGTCTAGGCAGAAAGTGCAACAGGAGTAGACAGCGGTTGGCCCTGTCAGGGCTTACCACATGTACGAGCCCATCTCTTGAGTTTTGGTAACGTATTTCGAGTAAGAAGCGACTGGAGTGAGAGCAAGCGAGGATCCAATAAGCATAGCTGCCTGGGCGGCGACGAGGAAGGCGACAACGAGCTAAGTGATCAACTTGTGCGGGCCAGTTTGACAGATGAGTTATTGGAGTGACGTGTAGGTGGTTGTTGTTGTGCAGGTGAGGGTTTAAGCGGCGATTAAATGATGAGGCAGGTGAAGCCTAGGGTGGTCGGTAGAGTGGAGAAGGCTCAAAGAGAAGTATGCGGAAACACAACCAACAAAGACCCCTCGCGACAGATATCGGAGAAGGTGTTGGAAGGAAACAAGAGGCGGAAACAAACAGAGGATATAGGTGGGATGATCAACCAAGGTGGACAAAGTGAGTCAAGGCGGAGAGGCAAAGGCAAAGTGGTGGCGAGGCGAAGGCAGCAAGCACAATTACTCACCGCGCGCGACAAACGATTTCAGCACCGCGAGAGAGCTGTGCGAATTCGTTCTTTGTTTCACGCGTGATGACTCGGCGTGGCTAGCAAGCTCTTACTCGCGAACAGCGACACGAGCGTTTCTGTTGATTTGGTCCTTCATTATTGCGATAAGATGTAAAGTGAGCAAGAAAGAGAGGAGCTGTGAGTCCAAGTCGTTCTCCGCAATGGGCAGGCCGCTGACAGGGTGTGACTGTGTCTGCCGAAGCCGCCGCTCAAGCCAGCCCAACTGTGTCCACTTCTCCGAGTTTGATTCGAGCGACCGCCACCGACCATCGCAGGCCAAGCATGACGATTCAACAATCTCAGACTCATCTCGACCTTGCTGACCCTGTCCATCCTGCTTCCTGCCTGCAGTTCGCCATCCATTTGTTGAGCGAGAAATGATTCACACCATCTTTCATAATTTGTTATTCCCAACTTCAATTTCACTAGGCAGGTCGTGAGGCGGATCGAGTTTTTAGGCAGCCTTGCCATCAGCTACGTCTCGATCATGATCATGGTTGCCTGCCCTACGAACGTCGCGTCAAAGGTCACCAGACGGTGGGGTGGTGCGGTTGTCCGCTTCCGGCCATCATTTGAGATCGTACCGGTAGGGACACCGCCCATGGTAGGTACCTCCGTATCGCTCGCTGCAACGTCGAAATCCGGTATGCTGCATGCAGAAGAAGTCTAGAAGCTTTTTCGAATCGTAGATTTTAAATGGTCGAAATTCACGTCGTCTCTCCAGCTGTTCTTCGTCCTGTTTGCTGAGCTCCTGATGGTTTGAGTGTCTCTCGCGAAATAATTCCCAACCGTTCCTAGGTTGCCATAGAGCAATGGGCCTCGATACCAGCGCCTATCTTTCAATGAGAGCGCGCTTGGTCCGAGGTTCTGAGTGGGCTGTCAAAGAAATCCAGTCGCGTCCAGTCACTCATCTGGATCCCCACATCGATTTCAGAGATTCATTCTTCAGCCTGCGAAGTTGCTCATCTACAAAAAAAGGCAAGGCGAATTGTGAAACAAGTTGTGGAAGCGGGTCAAGACCCGATTAGCTGCCTTCGATAAGTTTATAGAGCATGATCCAAGAGCCATGTTTGCGAAGTTAGACGGCGCTTCCGCAGGATTATGCTAAAATCATATCCCAGACTGACAAAATCGACAACTCAGTGTACCGCAGTCGTTCTTTTGCAGAGCAAAGACAGCTCTCTGTTTTGTATGAGCAGACCTGTTAATCCTCTCCATTGAAGAACAGTCGTTTTGGCAAAACGTGTATGCGTTTTCTGAAGCTCCATGACGACATGATCTCTGGCCATACGACTGTCAAAGAAACATTTGAAATTATTGTTCATGATGGTCAACATGCCAACTATCATTCAACAACATGAACCAGACCACAGCAGCGCTTACATACGATAAGCTGGTCAATCGTATCGTTCCTGGCCCCCAGAGCCTGAGCTATTTTGTGCCTCTGGTGATACTACCCATCGCCTTCTCGATACCACCATGGATCGCGTCTAAGCAGGCGCTTTGCGCGGTTGCCTTGCCCTTGATCACCGCCTCTCTCGTACACGCTTGGACTGTCATGGGCGGCATAGACGTCATATCATTTGATATGTTGTTACACAGCTATCACCTGCTCCTCTTCAACGATCCACGCCGGAGTTTCCGCAGGGTAGTCGAGAGTCCCAAAACAGCCACCGGAGAAAGGAGTCAGACACCGGGGCTAGGCAGTCGTGTTCGCAAAGATGAATCAACGACACCGCAATACGTGGATCAGTCATACCCCGCCAACTGGAGCGAGAGGCTGCCTTGGATTGGAACACTGCTTATCTCTATGCGCTTTATAGACTGGAAGATTGGTTCGCCATCGCATGACTCCAAACAGCCTGCTCGTCATCCGGATCCCCCTAGTCACCTGCGCTTCATACTCACGGCTGTCCTGCGCACACTTAGTGGGTATGTCGTGATGGACCTGACATCTGCCTGGACGCAACAGGATCCATATTTCAAAACCTTTGGCATGAGCGTAGATTCGCCCTTGCCACATGATGATCTGTCGGGTTCGTTGCCACCACGCTTGATCAGGTGCACTATCATGGCACTCCAGGTTTGGGCTACCGTGGGTCAGCAGTTCCAGCTACCATGCATCTTGCCAGTAGCCCTACACTGGGCAGGCTATCTCCCAGACGCATGGAGCCCACACCTCTGGCCAACTTTCTTTGGCAGTTTCAGAGCAATGTTCACAAGTCCAAGTCTAGGTGCAGTCCGTAACTTTTGGGGTCGCTACTGGCATCAAACACTGAGGCACTACTGCTCAGGCCCAGGAGTATGGCTTGCAGACTTGATGCATCTACCCCGTCGTAGTCATAGCCGCTATTTCATACTAAGCATAGCAACATTCTTCTTCTCTGGTATCGTACACATCGGTTTAGTGCCGCCAGAGCCCATGTTTGCAACAAAGACAGCGAGCCAGATCCGCTGGCTGATCTTGTCGTTCTTCTGGTTGCAGCCAGCGGGCTTTGCAGTTGAGATGGCTGTCTCGGCTGGTCTAGGTCGCTTTGGCACACACAAGTCAAAACTTGTCGCTTTGAACATTTTGTGGTTCACAGCCTGGTGCTGTTTTGTGCTACCCCTGTTAGGAGAGGCAGGTCGCAACCTTGGATATTGGCGTGTTTGGCCTGTACCATTTAGTTTGTGGCGAGGCATCACGACAGGCCAATGGCTGACGTGGTTCTGAATTCATGATGCATGATGAGTCTTAGCATAGAGTAGTCAACATATTTGAGGAGGGAAAGCTGTCTGAGCCACTGGCACACGTTTACCTTTACTTCTCGTGTACTCTTCGGATGAAGGCATTTGATTTGTGGCGTCTCCTTCCGCGGTTTGATGAAGCGGTGTCAGAATGAAGCCAAGTAAGCGGCGACCCTGTCTCCGACATGCACAAAAAGTGTTAACAGCGTTATTTTATGCTGGGTTATGCAGACCACACGCAAATCTCGGTCAAACACATCGTTGCTGATTGGTCATCTCAGGTCCATAATGTTATAAGGTAGTCAATGCCAGCGTCTGAATGATGAGATTAGAAAGCACGACTGCCTTTCTGACTTCCTACTGTGCCCAGCAACACATGCTCACCTGGACGTCTACACATTCACCAGCATATTGACACGTATTGATTTCTGACGGCGGTCTTCCCTGTGACCATGTATCCCGTCCTCAGGATATCAATTGGCCTTGTCAAGCCACTACTCCAAACACCACTTCTCTCACGGCCGTTTTCTCTCTCTCCTGCGCTTCAACCTAGCAAAGAACGATATGCACAGCTGCGCTCTAGGGGGCCGGAAGCCTTTCTGCAATACAGACAACAAGAAAACCAGAGAAAGTGCGCTAGATATCAGAATGATCCGGTCTTTCGCAAGCGCAGAAGTGAGATCCAGCAGCAGCGCTATGCAGACGCGCTCAAGCACGATGAGCGCCATCTCATTAGAAACAAAATGAGTCTGTGGTTACGAAGACATGGCTGGATACGCACAGATCTGCCCTGGAAATCTCATCGACCTGTGATTTACGATAAACGCATCGAACACTACTGTACTGGCTGTGCGGCAATAAAGTCTGGAGGCAGAAAGCTCTGGTGGCAGGATATGGATGACCAGAGCTTTCTCTGCCACAACTGCTACATACCGCCCAACCCGGACAGGAGCAAGATAATGCCCAAAGGCTATGAGGATGTCGTGACCTTCAAGGATCTAATAGCGCGAAAACAACAACTTGACGGAGTTCGCGCGCCTCCACGACGATAAGGCTAGAGTCATCGTAATCTACTTGCCTGAAGACATGGGTGTCTTGTGGTCAGAAGCACCCCCTCTGCGCACGAAAGGACATGTGACTGCTGGACACAGAGCGATCTTATGGTCCGTCTATCCAAAGAACGCCGATATTGGCATGGCTCTTGGTGAACTTGGCTCTGTTCTATGTGGCAAGAGGAGCAAGTAGAGTGCTGTGTACATCTCAAGGATACATCAGTCCTGGATTATGGAGACCACCATGTGGCGCCATGATCAGAGGTATCGGGCATTGCCTTGCATGATGGACAGATGAGTTGTTATCATTCATACCATCTACTCTCTCTACAACGGCTGACATCCTACTGTTCACTCGCCAATCGTCGTCTCTGCTTGATGCAAGGAAGGAATCACCCACCCACTTTCAAACACAACAAGAAAATAGAGATGAGAGATGCGGCGAGTGAGATCCAAACCCACACTCTCTGCGTCTTCCATACAGCATTAAATCCCCGGTGCAACAGAGTCTCAGACTGACCGAAAAGAGCTTGTGTCTGCAAGACACATTGACGCATCGTCCACCGCCGCTTTTGTTGATGGGACACAAAATCGATGTGATCATGCAGACGGGAGACTGCCGCTTGAGGACACAGGTGCAATGAGCAACGCGAATGAATGGCAGTCGCAAAGTTGGCACGCAATCCGTAACATGAAGGAAATTGTGGTAGTCCCACAAAAGAAAATCCGATAATGATGAAGGCGGGATACATCAACTCCTCAACATCAGCTGTATCAACGACTAACAATAATCCAACAAAATCGACCTTCGAGAACAACAAAGCGTCCAAAAGCAAAAGTGGCTGCAAAGATACACAGATATCTGATATCCAACATGTGACTGAAGAGAGCCAATATTGTGACGGCGCCCCAATGTCACCCTCCTCACAGCTCTTACGTTACTCCATGTCATTGCGGAGCATAATATGATTAAGTACACTGAGATAATTCTTTGATTTCGAGAATGTGATCTAAGCCAATCCATCAATGCAACTAGAAAGACAAAGAACACTCCCATGATATGATGATGCTGCATGCGCGAAACGAAACAGATGCAGAATGCGGACCAATGGAAGAAGAAAACAAAGATCTCGCATTTCCTCCTTTATTCTCTTATCTATGCAAAGTAACTCTTCCACAATACACCCTCCAAATCTTCCAGCTGTTCTGGTTGGAATACCTGTGGATACAATGTTAGCAATTTGGTGTACACGTGATAGCGATCTGTTTCTTACCTTGAGATCCACGTGCCAGGTATCCTGTCGCACCTTCCTGAACTCGCTCAGGATGGTCTTGACGGCTTTGCCGACGACACCTGGGTCATTGGCCGCCTTCATGGCAAGTGTGGCTAATGCTTCAGGCAACCACTGCGGAGGGGGACTGGCGTAAGGGAAGGCTTGCACGAGCGAGCCGAGACCAAGGACAGCAGCGTGGCGGGTGATGACAAGACGGTTCTGTTCGGGCGTAGGTGTGCCAGGAGGTCCTGCATTTCTGCCACGTTTGGGAAGAGGGTTGTTGTTGAGCAGTTGGGTGAAGTGTGCCTTCAAGTTCGTGACTGCTCTGTCACGGAACTCGACAGGCGAACAACGGATCATGCCCGAGATGGTCTGGGCCGCGCCGAGGCGGACCTCAAGCTGAGTATCGTGCAGCATGTCTTTGACACTGTCGAGAAGATACTCGCGGCGTGACGACTCCATGATGAACAGATAGCGGAAGTAGAGCACCTGAATATTAATCAATGTACGCAGACGTTGGTGCCATGCAGGGCTGGTTCTGCCGATCTCAACAAGACTCTTTGCGAGAGCCTCGTCCTCGCCCTTTCTGTGGGGAATGTTGGGGAATTGTTTGAACACGCTCCATGCGTGAGATTGCAGCTCGGGGTCTTCCTTGACATCCATCATGTTGAGGAGTTGCTGCATAAAAGGATCAGGCAAAAACTCGATCAGTGTAGTACAGTCGTAGTTGTTGACGGTCGATTCTAGCCAGTACAACACAGTCTTGCTGGCTTGGGTGTACGGCGTCGGTGTCTGGACACCAGGAGGTCTCTCTTGACGCCACTTCTCAAGCCTTTCGAAAACGTCCTTGATGGTAGCACGGAACTCTTCCGTAGCTTGGAATGGCCGCGTTCCAATGGAAGATGCAGCCTTTTGTGCTTCCATAAGAGTCTTGACATCCTTGTAGCCCTCGTAGTAGCGACTACGGTATATGGATGATAATGTGTTACCAATGTTCTCGCGGACTCCTTTGTAGGGGTGATCAAGGTGTTTTAAGAAATCTTCGAGAATAGGCTTCTCCTTTTGGAAATGCCAACCAAAGGTGCCGATGACAAGCTGCAAGAGAGTGATCTTGGAGCTCTCTTTGAACGCAGCGTTAGTCGACATATCCAGTCTGAAGCTCGAGAAGTAATCAACAAGAGGCCAGCATCGTCGAGGATCTCTTGCACAACCAGTGAGAGTCAGGAAACTACTCCAATATGACAAATTTTCTGGGGTCAGACCGTCTTGGAAGACACGTTGGAGAAGAGGGAAGACAAACTCCCAGACCTTCTCCTTCACTTTAGGTTGACAGTCCTCTGCAGCATTAATGAGAGCACCCATAATCTCTGCAGTGGCGCGGTGTTGGTGCTTGTCACTTCCATCGCCGAAAGTAGCCTTGGTGAGATCGACCACATCGTCGAAGGTTGCTGGTGTGAGGCCAACCATGACAAGATCCAAGACCCAAGACATGACTGTGCAGTTAGTCGTACGGAAGCGATCCTGGGCATCACGTGGCTCTTGCTTCATGTAATCGAAGAAGACGGAAATCCACTGGCGGTCAATGTGCTTGCCAATGCGCTTGCGAGTTCCAACTTCAATCTCGTCGTAATCGAGATCGACAGCATGGTTCTTGGAGACGCGCATCACCTTGTCCCACACCAACCAACCAGGGTACTCAGCATCGACATAGTACTCAGCCTCGGGTTGCGAGAAGGCGTCGAGGTATTGCTTGGTCCAATTAGGGTCATCTGGCTTGGTCTCGACAATCATGCGGTCGGGAGGGAATTGCTTGTCGAGAAGATAATTCTCGTACTTGTGCTCGGTCATTGATCTCGTCTGGATAAGACTGCAGATGGCGAGCAGTGCGTTCGCGAAAAGCACACGCAACGAAGGATGCGAGTCGATAACACCCTTCACAACCAAGTCAAGCATACCATCTGAAGCAATGGTCTCGTAACGGTAATCCAGACCAATTACAAGGGCTGCGAGACGCTGAGCCTTACGCCAATGCGAGTCTTTAATCATTACGACCAATTCGGAGGAGAGGTCAGACTTCTTTCCTTCGATCAGCATTCTGCGTTGACGGATGCGGTCTTGCTTAGGAGGAAGCAGCGCCTTGGCATCTTCCAAGGAAGTCGCGACCATCTTAGACTTGTCCGAAGGTTGAGTGTTGCTCTCAGCTGGCCAGATGTTGTCAACAGTCTTCTCATCCAGAATGACCATGCGATCTAAGGCTCTGCACATGGAGTGTACCTGGAAGTTGGCGTTGCTAACGAGCTTCTGGATACTAGGCTTATCCGTCTCTCCCACACGAATGAACAACCTGATAAGTCTAGGGGTAAACTTCCAGTTACGCTCAATAGGACGAGCTAGACTGCCGAAGAGCAGCGAGAAGACGGCACCCTTGATGCGTGGGAAGTCCGTCTTATTGACGGCGTCCTCTAGAGCATCCAGAAGGGGAGGGATGATGAGGGGCTTGGCTCCAATTATACACTGGACAGCCGACTCGGAGGCGGTTTGAGCTGTGCGCCGGATGTCTGTGTACACAGACACACTGGACTGAGCTAAGTCAAGCAGAAGTATTTTGTCGAGGTCGGATGCTGCGCGAGGAGACTCGTTGTACCTCAACCGTTGGAAGTGATACAAGTTGGCACGTCTGGCGAGGAGAGGTCGGGGATAGGCCTTGCGAGTACCGCTGAACTTGTAAGGGTGGATATCTGCCGAAAGAAGGCGACTAAGCCTGTCCAGAACGTGAGCAGATCGTTCAATACCGATATCGATAAACCATGAGCGATATGCTGTATAAAGTGCATTGAAGCAAAGAACATCGTCTTGCTGGTGTTGTGTGAGGAACTCGTGCACACGATGCAGAGTCTCACCAGTAAGACGGCGCAACTTGTGCACTGCTTCGTAATGCGGACTACTGGTCTGAAGTGGATAGCCGGTAGGGTAGATGAAGGTCTTGCGGATCTTGTCGTCGTCGGGCTCGGCTAGGTCGCTTGGACTCTGCTGAAGTTCTTGCTTGGGCGAGATACTGCCGTTGACTTCAGTGTCGTGACCACTGACCGGAGTGACAGACTCATCATCTGAGCGGAAGAAACAGGAGATACCTGATATAAGCAAGCGCAGGAGAACAAGATTACGAGAGACTTCGTCTGACCAGTCCTTGCCTGTTCCATCCCGCTTCACAGGCGAATTGTCGTTACTGGTCAGAGCGTTAAGTGCATCAATGGATCGCTTGCCTTGGTACTCAAAGATCCTGACGGCAAAGTTTATCTCGGCTTCCTTAGGCACATGCCACTGTACTTGGAGGTTCCTAGGATCCGGCAGCTTGGCCCAGTCACTCGGCTGCAAGCCTTTCTTCAAGTCCGCCTGATCGTACAATGAGTAGTCGGTGGTGTAGGTGACGGTCAGATTGAGCAGCAGATGATGGACAAAGTTCGAAACATGGACAAGAGGGATACCCTTACACTTGTCCTGCATGTAACTAGCAATGTCGAACAATTCATCCTGAAAGTCAAGCACATCGGAGCCTACGTGAACCACACACATGCTCAACAGACTGATGTTCCATACAAGAGCACGATCGCGAGGGAGGATCTCTGAACCAGAGGTTCTGCTCGAGCCAGCACCGTTCTCGTCAATCTCAGTCCTGATGCTCGAGATCAAGTCAGGCAGAAGACGACTCAGAGCCTTCTTTGGCGAGACCTTGACCAAAGTATTGCAAATGAATGCCATGGCATCACGAGCTTGGTGTACCACATGGTTTGTAACAAACTTGGCAATCTGCTGCAGAGCAATGTCGTAGAGCTCAGGCGACAAAGCAGCAAGCAAAGGTGCAAACGCAGCGGGCAGAGTGTTGACAACGTTCTCCTCAGGTGAACCACTCTTGACTCGAGAAGCATCAGGCAAATTCTGAAGCAGAGTGAACACGCGACCGAGAAAAGCGATCAGGAACTCGGCAAAGCCAGCGGTCGACGATCGAAGAATGATCTCTTCGTCCTCATCAGTAAGCTCATTCGCATAGTCCAGCTCAATCTGGGACCCCTCAGTTTCGAAGCGATCGACTTGCTGTGTGATCCATTCCACAGCAGTAGCAGTACTGCCAGACATGGGCTCGCCATCTGAGTCTGTCTGCGCGCTCTTAGTAAGATCATGCAGTGGAATATTGTAACAAACAGCCTGAACGAAAGAAAGAGAATTCATGGTCTTGTCAAGATCATTCGCATCGATACCAGGAAGAGCAAGGCCAAGCAAAGTAGTCAGATGACATCTGAAGCCCTTTGTACGAGCGATGATTCTAGACAGCATTTGAAGAGCACGAATGGAGGAAGTAGTTCTGTGCACCTCAACCAGTCCTTGCATGGCGGGATAAATTCTTTGCAGAGCACCAGGAAGAATCAGGTTTGGTTCGAGGAAAGCCAAGCATTGCAGAGTAGAAAGAGCGTAGTTGACAGCGGTGCCACTCTTGGAGTAGATGTTCATGAAAACGACTTCTCTCAAGCACATGACGAAACGTTTCCGTAGCTCAGGAGTCAGCTTACGCTCAGCAGGCATCTTATATTCACCACTCTCCTCCCTGTTCCAGCGCATGACGAAAAAGTCTGCAAGATAGTAGACGAGTTGTGATAGCGTCTTTGTCCAAGCACCTGTATTTGAAGGGTGGAAGAATGTCTCAATACCCTGGATCAGACCCTCGAGCTGATGTAGGATAGATCTACCGTCCTTGACTTCAAGGCAAGCTGGTGAGAGGGACATGATGATCCATCTTGCAATACTTCTGGAAGCGGGATGCTTGCGAGGGTCACGCTCAAGAAGGGCAGACAAACCTGCACCAAGATCGATGTTGATGTGGTATGGCGATGAAGCCTGGCCAACGGGAATCTCGAGCAACCTCAGGATGGATGTAAACACCATGGACGTCTGCTCGGCGGTGTAGATACCGTGCTCGCTGAATGGTACGTGTTCAACCGTCAGACAGTCGCGCGACAATCTGGAGAACATGTCGAGGAAACGTTGGTCGGTAAAGGTCGAGCGGTTTATAATTGACCACAGATGGAAGAATGTGGGGAGGTAATGTTGAGGTTGAAGCTCAGGTTGGTTCGGCGGCGGGGCGTGAGTAGGGAAGAAAAGGTTGAGCAGGCCGAGCACGACGAATGCGCTCTCCGAAGGCGACATGGAGAAGAAAGGGAGGAGCTCATCGAGGAGGGCAGGGATCTCCTTGGGGTCGAAGAAGAGTTGGGCGAAGGTGCAGATCTTGGTGAGTGTTCGGATGCTGCGCTTGCTGGAGAAGGTGTTTGGTGTGGCAAACTCGCCAGGCAGCACGAAGACCTTGATCTCCTGGTATAGCGGCCTCCAGTCCAGTACCAAGTCGTCTATGGGCCTCAGGTAGTGGCGGCGCTTGGTCAAGACCATGAACATGCTGGCAAAGCGCTCTGCAACCGTGTATTCGAGACCTGGCGCCAGGGCGAGTTCGTAGTAGAGCTTGGTCAGGCTTATGCGCTGTTGGCGGCTGAGGTCGAACTTGAGCGACAACCACCCACGAATCTCTTTTGTCCAGTGCACCGCTCCCGGCACAAAGTCGCCCGAGCCAACGGCAATGTATAGGTGCTTGATCATGTCATCCACATCTTGCTGTCTCTGGTCCGGCGTTTCGGTCTCGTAGGGTAGGTACTTGGTGTAAGGGAAGACACGAGGGCGGGTTCGACTTGACCTGTTGTCGAGGCCGTCGGGGGTTGTGGTTCTTGACATGTCGGTACTGGAAGGATGGTTGCTGTCGTTGTTGACGTCGAGCATATCCGAGTCTCTGCCAGATGGCGCATGGGCGGCGTGATGCGCCGAGTCACTGTTGGTGACCATGTTGTGTGTTTCGGTCAAGCGTCTACCACTTCATTGGAGGGCGAAACGCTACGAAGCTGACGTCGATGTCGACGGTAATGCTCACACGACCTGGAGACGTATGCAAAGTCGTGGGCGAAGAAAAGTGTTGTGCAGAGTGATCCAGCCTCACTTTACAGGAGATTCGCTTGTGCGACCAGCGTCTAGAAATGATAATAAGATCGCCCCTTTGATGGATGCGCTGTTGTGCACTTGTCCTGGGAGTGTTTCGTTGCCCGATGCTGGAGCGGAGCTCTGACCTGCGCCCGAGTCAGTTCGGCTTTTGGACTAATCTCCGTCGATCACCAAGATCAATCTCGAGGCGCGTCTACGCGTCTACCATGTACAACACACTTGACGACAATATCTGGCTGATACACCAAACTTAAATATTTCCGAAACGATCCGGAAACAATCCAGGAAGCCCGTGTAACCTTGAACAGAAAGAACGACTGCATTTGCTGAGGAAACGCTTGTCTTAAGTATTGCCCTCTCCTCTAGGCAGTAGCACGACTACGCACGCAGCCCCCGTGCATACACTTTTTCCACCACTGTTTGTCCGAACATCTTCAACTTGAAGTAGACATTTAGTCGTCCCGGTTCCGTGTCTCTGGATTCTTTCCTTTATCTCGGTCATATCCTCTGTCTACCATTTTCACTGTCTTCACTAGAAAGAAACACAATCATGGGCTCATATTACAACATTGATGCAATCTTGACAGATGCTCAGGTGCGGAAGATACAGTTGTTCTCATTCAACACGACTAATACTAGTCGATAGAAAGTGCCTTGCACATTCGAACTCTCCGTTCCCAACATGGGATACCTGCAGGGCAACCCAGGAGAAGACGTAGGTTTCCTTCTCCTCCCGATTTCCACTCTTCGTCCGCTAATTCTGGTCCCAGATAAAGCAGGGCTCCAAGGTAGAATTGCCACTCTGGCTAGCCGAAATGCTGGCTGTGAGCAACCCGTCAGGAAACTCATCACTAGCAACCCTAGATTTGCCTCAAGCACTATCTCAACGTGTAATGAACGCCCTCAAAGCAGATCCAAAGACGGTAGATCTACGAGCCCAAGCACAACACTTCTACAACATCGGTGCCCGCATGCTAGAGTTATTCGAGGAAGAAGAAATGGTTGACGTCTTGACTGATGTACGTTCTCTCCACGACTGATCACATTCCCACTTCTCATGCGGACAAAAAACAGACATTCAAACAACGTGCAGCCGAAATCTCAGATCAAGCGCTAAACTCACGAAGTGCATTGGGTGAAGGTGCAGACTTTACAAGGGGGCTGGACGACACAGAACGACAGTGTAAGTGTTGGTGCCCAACCAAAAGCTATCTTCCAGAGGTTAATCTATATCCTGCAGTGTTCCGTGCCGCCCATGATAGTACCACTGCGGTCAAAAAGTGGTTCGAGACGTCGCAAAAATCTTGATGTTGCTTTGGTGAGCATGAGATTTCAAACCCAAGACTCATTCTGGTGTCGAAAGATTGCCGATTTCTCCCAATCTGACAAAGGCGAAACAACAACAAGCATGTCTAGGTCAATCTACTTCCCCGGCATGCCATGCAGCACTCAAAAGTATTTGGCACCATGCACGGCGACAGTGTCGCGAAGACGTGCCGAGAGATGAAGAACAGTGAACAGAAGGCCATGAAGCAGGGGGATTGAATCAAGCGACAAATTAAGGAATACCGAGATCGTAGAGACATCGAAGACAGCGAGAGCATCGTTTACACCATCATGTGGGCGCCGACACGTCACCAAAGTCAATGCGCGTGTAGTCGGTGGATCACTTGTTAACAAAATGGAAAGTTTGGGTATCATTCAAAGGGGTCGTTAAAGAAATTTTTTGCAGCACGACAAAACTGTCATTCTGGTGCCGGAAGATAACTCGAAAAGCTTTTGTTTCCCACCAGAACCCCAGTCCGCAGCCGACGCCAGATGGAAAGTGACAATCAAGGCACTTAGATCTTGATGGCGTTGTCAAGGGCCTTCTGCTTCTTCTGCTGCTTAGCAACAGCCTTGGCGCCCATGATACCACCACCCCAGTGGCGCTTGGACTCCTCGGTCTTGGCCATGTAGCCGTCCTTGACAGCGGAGACGAGCTTGGAGAGCTCGGAGCTGTCCTCGGAGCGGACCTCGGTGAAGGCGAGGACGGCAGCGGTCTGAATGGTATGTAAGTATGATGTTGCGCAAATGGCTCAATGCTGAAGAAGAATCTCACCTTCTTGTGGACGACCGTTCCGAGACGGGCCTTGCCCTTGACAATGGCGTATGGGACACCCATCTTCTTGCAGAGAGCGGGGAGGAAGACAACGAGCTCGATGGGGTCGACATCGTTGGGGATGAGGACGAGGGAAGCCTTCTTGTTCTCAATGAGGCCAACAACGTGGTTGAGACCGTACTTGACGGTGTAGGGCTTCTTGGAGACATCCTCCTTCTTCTTGCCCTCGGAGACGGCGGTGGCCTCCTTGGTCAGGCGCTCCTTCTTCTCGGCCTTGGTCTCAGGGCGGTACTTGTTGAGGAGCTTGAAAGCCTGGGCGGCGGTGTTGCGGTCCAGAACCTGGGAGAACTGGGCAATGGCCGGGGGGACCTTCAGGCGCATGTTGAGGATCTTGCGCTGACGCTGAAGGCGGACATACTCGGGCCAGCGCACCATGCGCGAGAGGTTGCGACGGGGCTGGATGTCCTGACCGATACCGAAGTTGCGGGGACGTCTCTCAATGAGAGGGTTCTGGAGGGCATGTCAGCACACGGGTCGACAGGTTAGCAGAGAGGATGCTGTCAAACTCACCTTGGCATTCTTCTTGGAGACACCGGCCTTGCCCTGGGGGAAGGGGGCGGCGGCAACTTTCTTTCCAGACTTAGGGGCCTTCATTGAGAAAAGCAAATCAGCACAATGCTCATTGCTTTTAACTCTAAAGGGCTGCGCTGACGAGTATCGCTACTCCAGTCACAGCCCAAGCCATTGGTCATTGCCGTCTTCCATGTCTCAGGAAGAAGCGACTACAATAGATGTTGATGTCGAACATCATCTTGAATTGCTGCGCTCGCAGGCAAGCGAGACTGGCAAGGCGCATGGGCGCATTGCACTGCAGAGACGACAGCGCTTCAAGGTCCTTGAATGTGGTGCGAGCTTACCATTTTGAATAATTGTCGAACTGGACGGTGGTTGACTGGTTCTGTCGCGGCTGGAGAAGATCAAGATCAGAAGTTCGCGCGACGAAGAAGAAAAAGCTCGTGTGGCCGACGCCAAGCGATTTTCTCGGCAAATTCAGCCAATCACTACTCCTTTCCTCTTTTGGTAATCATCACTTTTGGATGACCGCCTACTTTATCGTCGCTATTGCTTTTATATGATCTTTCTTGTGATGCACTGAGTTGAGATTTTCATACTGTGGTCTTGTGACACCGCATTCAAGCACACCATTTTCAGTCATCTTTGACACATTCTCTATGTTTTTTGCTGCCAAGCAACCATCTCTCTCCATCAGTGACATGAGAACAGCAGTGGACCCGTCAAGTTCAAGTCGACCCAATTTTCGAACGCATACAATCTGAGAAATCAGAGGCACATTGGATGCTAGTCGGTATAACTTTACATCCTATAACGCTACCAGCATTCTTGGCTGCCTGAGGCGGGAAAGCAACGGAAAACTGGTTGAACGCCAGCGGGAAAGACAGTCTCTCAACCTCTTGAGCCGTGCTTTGCCGACTTGCTTACATCTGAGCTACCATCTTGATATAACTACCATCACTACATGCTGTGCGTCCATTTTAATCTTGTGTGACCAAATAGCGCAAACACTCTGGACACTCAAGAATAAACAAATACCAACCTCGACCTGCATAACAAGGACCACGCTGCTGACCGCATCTCCACTGGACTCCAGTGATAACATATATTTTGCGTTATCTCTACTCCGCTGCACCTCGCTGAGCCACAAATCTCATACGCATCTTTCTTCCTGGCCTTCAAGTATTGTTCTTCCTGCCGACAGACTATCTCAAAATGCCCGTCACAGTGCTTTCGGACCATGACGTCCAAAGAGTGTTGCACTCTCTTACTAGCCAGGACATTGACCACATCCAACAGTCTCTTGCGGACGCCCTGCACCAATATTCTACTGCTGGAGAAGAAGATGGCTGCTGCTCGGCCTATCAGCCTCAGAGAATTCACATGAACCGAACAGATGGTGCGACGAGCTTGTTCATGCCAGCATCTAGCAGCTCTGGTATGGGTGTCAAGGTCATTACCCTAGATTCGGTCAAGAAACCAGAGACTGCACCGGATCTCAAACGCCTTTCTATCGGCTCAACCAAGTCAACACATACTACTTCTACCACTGGTTCCAAGTCTCGGCCTTCGTCCATGTCTGGTCCTATTCTCACTCCCTCTCCCTCTGAGGACTCAAAGCCATCGACTGTACCTCGTGGATCGCTGACCTTGTTTGATGCCCAAGGCAATCCAAATGCTCTGATCAATGCTGAAGAACTTACTGCCTTCCGTACAGCTTTGACCAGCTGCATGCTTCTCAAAAGAAGACACAAGGTTCACGATTTGACTGTCTTCGGTGCGGGCAAGCAGGCCTACTGGCATATTCGCCTGGCTCTACTTCTCCGTGGCTCAGAGATTCATCACGTCAACGTCATCAATCGCTCGTTCGACAGAGCACGAGAGATGTTGATGAAGCTGTACAACCCCTTCCCTGATGACCCGGACTTCGAGAACCCCTTGGGCCACAAATTCGGAAGCAAGACGAAGACCAGTATCCTCACAACCGGACACACAGAGTACATACGTTTACTCAAGGAATACGTCCGTAGTGCCAACGTCATCTTCTGCACTACTCCCAGCACACAACCATTATTCCCTTCAAGCTACCTTCTGAACCCTGAAGGTCGCAAGAAAGGCCGCTACATTGCACTGATCGGCTCGTACAAACCTCACATGATTGAGCTGCACCCAGACATTATCAAGAACGCCGTCGCGCCTCATCACGAACATCGCCACTTCCACAAGCATCAGCAAGAGGGCGGTGCAATCATCGTCGATAGTGTCGAAGCATGTCTCCAGGAAGCCGGCGAGCTTATTCAAGCAAATGTGCAGCCTGATCAAGTGGTCGAGATAGGCGAGCTCGTGATGCTGAGACGCGAGGCCGAGAAGGCAGCTGCCGATGCAGCAAACAAAGGTGATGCCGACAACAAGGGCGAGGGCATCCAAGTATCAAATGATTCGGGGCTGAAGGAGTGGTTGTGTAAGGGTAATGTCATTACAAAGATTGTTGGACTTGGGCTTATGGATGTTGTTGTTGGTAATGAAGTCGTTAGGATAGCCCGTGAGCGTGGTATCGGCACGCACATTGCTGAGTTTTAGGTTGGACTTGCAAACTTTTATGTTGTGCTAGCTACTTATGAATCCAACTCTCTTGATACACAAGGCCCTTCACACCACTATAGTTGACGTTGCATCGGCTTAATAATCAGTCATTCCTGTCAAAAATGAAACAAGCATTGTTGTTGCGTCAGGTGAATTGATTTGACAGGTAATGGATGTAATATGTTCCTCTTCATCTTACTCGAACATAGAATATACACATGACAATTCGAAACGTCAGAACATGACATATGACACGAATCATACGAGATATATGGTCTAGTATTCGTGCACAGTACAGACAGAAATACAACAAACATCATATTAAGCTCTTCATCGCATCCTGCTTCTTGAATTCTCTATGAGGTGTTGTGAATTGGCACGCCATTGGTGATCTCGCCATAAGGTACGGCAGGATAATCACCATTACAACTCCAGTCGTACTGAGAAATCTCGTAACTCTTGCTCTGCACAGCAAGGAAGGTATCAAGCTCGCACCAGCCATCATCACGCTCCACACACTCAGAGAAGCTGCGATGGAGAGGGATCGTGCGCTGGTTGAGGACAAAGTGGACGTATTTGGTTGCCTTGCCTGTGGTATTGTTAATGTATGGTTTCGCTTGTTAGCAGCAGGTATTTCTTACCCTCTTCATAGAGATTCTCATCCTTTCGTGAAGTCTTGACTGGAGAAGGAGCGTTGATGATTTCGATATCAAGGCGTGCAGCAAATGGTTCCTACGCTCGTTAGTCGCATTGATTGGCCGTCTCTCGATCATACTTACTAGGTGGGAGACTATCAATTCGCGAGGGACGATGCGATCAGCTGGCAGGAACTGCGCAAACTGAGTAAAGCCAAATGCAGTCAAGATGCTCATGATGTTGGTGTCGTGTGAGAAGTCAAAGTTGAGGCTTTGATCGAGAGGAAATGTGACTGTGTTGTTGTCCAGAGTGACGTTGACTTGTGCGATAGGTGAGTCAATTGTATGATGTTGGAGACGAGCAAGGATCTCCTGCACATAGCCGATACCTATGGCACGACCAGTAGGCGAGGCGAATCCATTGCCACCCGCAAACTGGATGTCGATACTGTATTCAAATCCTTCCCACTCTTCGTAGGTGAACAGACCACAGAATTGAGAAAAGCCAAAGGCTACTGTCTCGTATGCACACAGAGATTGCGCATTGTAGGAATCCTCTACTGTCCAGTCAAACCCCGGTGCCAGTTTGCGCAGACGCGCAGTAGCATCAGTAAGATATTTGGTGTACCACTCGACTGTGGCGTTGTTGCCACCTGCACTGCGAAAGTTGTTGCTGTTATCGCAGTTGTAGTACCTATTGAACACTATGAGCACATTGTGGAAATCCACGTATGAAGTAGACGAGCTTACCCTGCTAGAGTGTTGTTCCATACGCCAGTGCGATCTTCGATGGCAAGCATCAAAGTGGCATTGCTAGTCCATTCAAGACCAAAGAAGCCTGCTAGGAAATATTCTGCAGACTTGGTCATGCGATCTTGAGTCGTACTTCTGGCAATGATTTTTGACCCATCGTTAGGGTAGAGGTGGCCATATTGATAGTAGTGCAGAGTGCCAGAATTGAAGAGCTCTTGCTTGCCAATAGGCACGAGAATTTCTGCGCCCAATTGATAACTCCAATCATTGAGAAATGAGAGGTCGCCCGTGTACTTTGCATCTGTCATGTTCTTGTGCTTCAGACCGAATTTGTTAGCTCCAGAACCTGTGGTTGGATACCTTGAACCGTGACGCGAGAGCATGTTCAGTTGGACAATCTCTGCGCCAGGAGGCAATGAGTACTCTTCCACGCCAAACCCGACAGGATTTGGAGAGTAAGGAGTGAGGTGACCCATGTTCTTGAATATGTTCGAGCCATTCTTGTTCCCAACGATCGGAACTTGAGTCTCCAGAGGGCTGTTCGGGATATAAGACGTGTCCGCGAAGGGAGCAGGGTTGATCTGTGCTAAGAATGGAGCGGCACCAGTTGGAGTTGGACCTTTTGAGTATCAGTGTCTGGTCAAGAGGTGCTTGTTGTTACATGCTGACCAGCGAAAAGCTCAGGCTTGGTTTGGAAATACTGAGGAACATTCGAATGGATTTTGTTGGAAGAGACAGCAGCTCCACTAACGCACCCAATAACAGCACCAAAGGCAAAGGATTTGTACAACATGACGAAGAATGTGACAGCACCGATGAAGAGGAGTATTTGGAGACCAAATAGCGAGCGTCTTGATAAACGTTGCTTCTGCGAGGAGAGAGGCAATGACAGAGCCTCTCTACTCTCGGATGTGCCTTCTACTCTTGTGTACATGCCGCCCGTCCCCATTACCTACTCTCGAGGGTGAAAGAATGGAAAGATAAATCGTTGCTGCCCCTTCTGCGACGACGGACCAGGGAGCCGATGCGAGAGTGAGGGGCGGACTGCCGACCGTGTCACCGCCTTTGCTTTGCAACAACGGTCTGCCCATTTTCATGATGAATATGCGACTTTTCCACAATCTTCTGCGACCGAAGAAAGCATAACTCCTCGGTATCCAACTACAGCATTCAGAGACTTCCTGGCTTAATCAATTGTACTACAAGGCATTGTAGGAGAACGTGGTCACAAAATGCTTGGACGATGGCAAATAGTGGTTTCTAACGTGATACTACAGTTGTTCCAAACGAAACACGATATCACCGAATTTAATGATAGTATCTGATACTGATACCCTTGCAGCCCTCCCAGCCCTTGTCCAGAGCTTCAAGTACATCGTCCGGAAGGGGGCCCTTTTCCATATCCTTCAGATTCTGTTCGATGTGATGAGCAGATGATGCACCGATGATGATGGCATCGCCCTTCTCGCGTTGGAGCTGACTGTGGTTCTGCATCCAGCGAAGTGCACACTCGGCTTCAGTAAGTCCATGCTTCTTTGCTACGGGACGAAGCAAATCGAGAGCGTCAAAGTACTCTTCTTTCCAGTAGCGCATGCGGTACATTTTGCCCTGCCACTTGTTTGGGTCAAAACGTGAACCGCTCTCAATGTCTTTCTCAGCATCCTCTCTCTTGTATCTGTCTGTGAGGTAGCCACCGGCCAAAGGATTGTAGTTGTAGAATGCGATGCCGTAATAACGCAGGCAAGGGAAGAGCTCTGGCTCAATTGAGCGATGGAGAGCGTTGTAGACACCTTGGTAGACACTCGGCTGGACCCAGTCGTTCTTGCGACAGAGCTCACAGATCTGAGCCACTTCCCATGCCATGTAGTTGGAGATTCCCAGTCTCTTGAAGCGACCCTCTTTGTACAGATCGTTTACGGCTTTCATGGTGACTTCGTACGGGGTGGTTCGGTCGGGCTATGACTGACATGTCAGCTTCGAAGGCAAATGGCTGGCGATCGAGTGAGGCTTACACCGTGAAGGTACCACATATCGATCTTGTCCGTCTTCAACTCCTTCAACGAGGTCATGAGGTTCTCACGAAGATCCTCAGGAGTGTGCCTCAAGTTGCTGTTCCACGATGACGGGATGGACTTTCCAGCGGTCGGGTAGTACTTGGTCTCCATGACAAGACCTCTCTTCTGCCATTCGAGCTCGCCGAGCATGGTCTCTGACGTACCCTCGCAGTATGCTCGGGCAGTATCGATCTCATTGTGGCCATGGGCCTGGAAGATGTCTAGGATCTTGCCAGCAGTGTCGAGGTCGTGTACGCGGGCCTGTTCGGAGCCTTCTTTACCGAACGTCATGGCTCCGAAGACGACATTGATGTTTGTTTTCTGTGCTGAAGTCATTTTGGCTGCTTGGTCAAGCTGGAGATGATTCAAAGAAGGCCCTGTGAACTTCGAGGGAACTGAGAGTTTATATCATGTCCTTACATCACCTCTGGTAGACCGGGCTTAACGGTCTTAACCGGACCGGCGATAGGAATGATGATACCGATTCATGGCGTACAGATTACTATGCGGCATAATGCATATACTCAAGCACACACGGATACCACTGTGAGGGACGACTCAGTGAGCGTCCTTCGCGTGATGCAGGTGAGATAGCAGCGAGCAGGACGGTGAGAAAGAGGCTGGTAGCGAATACCTGGTCCAAGCTTCTCCCCATGACGTTCGTCTCGACTTTCAAAAATATTTCCAAAGTCACAAAGACATTCTAGAAAACATATACCTCACCATCGCAATGGATGCCTTTGAGAGTTGGTTTAGGAGCAACGGAGGCTACCTCCATCCATCAGTCCAGCTTGCCCAAAATGCTGAACAAGGCTCACATTTCCGAGCCACTGCTGTCATTGAACCTGGTACACATGTTCTGACAGTGCCTCATAATCTGGCGATGTCAAATCTGAACGCTCAGGTCGACGACGATTTTCCTATCTTCAGAACTCATGCCCAGCAATTCACGGTTGAAGCTCTCAGCTTTTTCTACCTGATGGCACAGTGGCTCAACAAGGACAAGTCATTCTGGAAGCCTTATCTGGATATATTGCCCTCTCCAGAACAAGGTTTCGAGACTCCCATCTTCTATAATGAAGACGATCGTCAATGGTTGGAGGGTACAGATCTCCATCCAACTCTGCTCGGTAGAGAAGCTGCTTGGAAGAAGTATTGGGAAGATGGAGTGCAGGTCATGAAGACGGCGGGTATGGACGTAACAGAATACACATGGTAAGTGCATAGATTACCGATGAACGGACCATTCAACATTGTGCTTCTTGGCGAGTAAGCTGAGTTTGTGGTTCTTGATATCAACATCTTGAGCCCAAGACTCCCAATCCAACATCACCGTACCTGACTTCGATGCAGGGAACTCTTCCGATGGGCTGCCACGGTGTACTCATCACGCAGTTTCAATGGCCTGACTGTTACACCACAAGACAGTCAACAATGGACAGCCTACAAACATGACTCAAATGGCACACAGACCGTTCTTTTGAATCAAAGCGACTACCCCGAGGACTGGAAGAAGTTTTCTGTCCTCTTTCCTGCCATTGACATTGGCAACCACAATCCAAATGCTCGCGTAGACTGGGCTTACGACCCTGATCGATTCAGCTTGACTGTCTCGGAGAAGATTGAGCCCGGTTCACAAGTGTACAACAACTATGGTCCAAAGTCGAGCGAGGAGCTGTTGATGGGCTACGGTTTCTGCGCACCTAACAACCCCTACGATGGACTACTCCTGGCCATGAGACCCCCTCCGCCACCACTGCAGCAGATGCTGAGTATCACTCATCCCGAATACTTCAACCCCACTGGAGAATGGAACTCCGAGGCCGCGACCTTCCGTCTTCTACAAGCAAAGTTACAAGAAACTAGCAATGCAAGCCCCTTCAATCAGGCATGGGGCTGTGTTCCAGCACCTCTAGCCGAACTCTTCTGTTATGTCGTTCAATTGGAGAGAGGAGTAGACGTCGCCCCCATCGAGGATGCAGAAGAGTACCTCTACCACGGCGAAGGCAAGCGCTACCTACCTCGCATCGCTCTCTACATCATGATGTCGCTCATTCCCAAGATCGGCAAGCTGGAAGAAGCCAACGAAAAGCTTCCCCTTCAACCAACAAACGCACGCCAGGCATCCGTAAAGATCTACAGAGACATGCAATACGAAGTCATCAACACAGTGCAAGAGCGTATGGCCACTTACCTCAAAGACTTACAGCCAGAAACCGTGTCCTCTTCCGCTGGCTCTGCAATCTGGACGCTGGAAGACGCTCTCGACCTTTTGGAGATGGAAATGCCTGCTGCTCACAAGTCCTTCATGTCTGGAGTCAAATACGTGACAGGGACAACAAAACTACGCAAACTGCGTGGCTCAGAACACGAAGAATACCTCTGGACTATCCTCCTCTGCTTCATCTACCTCGCTCACACCACTGGATCCGAGTCCGCGTACCAAGGTCTCACGGGCAAATGGATACAATCCCTCGTCGACGAGTACGGCGAACCAGATCTTCAAGCTGCAGACCCAGACGAGGAAGCAGACGAAGAGGCAGCCGAATACCTCGACCGCGTCAAGAAAGCTGCCATGTTCTTACCTGGCTCCATATGGACAAATTCGGCTTGGACGGCAGACTTTGTGCTAGACTTTGGAATGAGAATATCAAAGTCGCAGGGAACGTATATGGATATTGGTGATGAGGAAGAGGGAGAGGATTTGAGATATGTTGTTTATTTGCATGTTTGAAGCATAGATTTACCAGAGTCCTTTCCTGAGATACTGAAAAATCCAATGACATGAAGATCAGCTTATTCTCTGTATCATCGGCCTCGTCATCACTGTCTTCATGGTTAATTATCAGAAGCTGTGCTAGGGTTTGGCCATTGTGGCCCGGGTATTCCAAAGAACTTTGCAAATGTGCAAGATGATTCAAAAACAGACCCAGACCATCAAAACACATGACCACATACAAACAAGATGTTTCACACTTCACAGGGCTGTAGTGTATTCACCTCTTAATGACCATAAGCACAAGGTAAAAGAACATCTTTACAGCGACAGGGTTGTCCCCTCATCATCTTGGGTCACCCTGTTCACTATATCTACAACATACTTGTTTTTGGACCACGAATCTCTCTTTACAACCGTCTAACTCGATAGCGGCACGATTTCAGGTAATATGTTGGGTTTGTCTGATAGAAATCAAGCGATGGAGAACCCTCAATTGAGCCAATCAAAGATAAATACATAATGGGTTGCGTAGATTGCTTAGATTAGTGTATGTATAGTTGTAATGTCTCTTCCATAATCGCACATCCTCTCAGTCACTTTTTAGTTCATCTTGACCGCCGGCTGTGAACATGTATTTGGCAACCAGAACGTAACGGGTCTTTTAGCAGCCTTTCGAGATTCAAATGATATATCTCCATCTTACAGGAAGAAAGCAAAAAGTCCTCCAGCAACAGCCAAAGAAGCAGGGACCATGTTAGCAATAGCAGCGCCAGACGAAGTAGCAGCAGCGGAGCTTCCAGAAGCAGACGACGCAGCATCGCCAGAAGCAGAGGTACCAGTAGCCTTGGCAGACGACCCCGAAGACCCAGATTTAGTAACAGTAGCAGTGCTAGAAGCCGCAGAAGAAGTCTTGGTCTCCTTTTCCACACCGGGACACTTCATGATGCAAGCGCGCATGGTGTTGAAAGCGTCAGACCCGGGAATCATGTCCTTGGGGTAAGAATCTTGGGCACAGTTGCGTGCGCAATCGTAGGCAGTGCAGGGAAGACTGTTGGCGTCCCAGAGAGGCGCGCCGTTCAACTTGTTCTCGTATTCCGAGTAGTTTCCGCTGGCGCCGGTGAGGTTGAAGGCGTTGCTGAAGACGTAGCTGGCGTCAGTGTCCGAGTCGGAGAGGTCGCGGGTGGAGATGGAGTAGAAGTCGCCGTTGGGTCCAAAGTTGGCGGGAATGGTCAGGTTTACTGCTGTGATGTCGGTCGAGGTCATGTTCTTGAGGTAGCCTGTTTGTTGTCAGCTTGATAGACAACGCACTCCAAGATATTATTTCGACTTACAAGACTGACCACCGGCATAGCCGGGAGGTGTAGTATCAAGGTAGATTCTATAGTTCCCCGGAGTAGTGTCCTTAGGGGTAACGGTCAAGGTGAAAGCAACGTCGGCAGTGATGACATCCGGGACAGTAATGGTGTCGATCGCTCTGGCCCCGAGGAACAGGGCGCAAGCAGCGAAACCGAGACGTTGAAGAGACATGATCGATATGCAAAGAAAGATTGTCTTGGTTGAAATGATTGTTGATGAGAAACGAGAGTAAGAATTGAATGAACAGCGGTGAAACGAGCGTGAGCAAGAAAAAGTGCAATTACCGAAAAAGTGCAATTACCAAAAAAGAGGTTTGAACAAACCTCTGGAAAACCAACAGCGTTATGATGGAGAAAGAGCTGGGAGCCTGGAAGAAATTGTTTGATGGGCGGAACGAAGATCCACACCTACAAGATCTGGATTGCATAATAATCGTTAGAGAGAGCCTTGACTCTGACTCTGCCTGCAGGACAGTGATCTGCAGGTACGCCCGGGGCTGGAGTGTTCTGCGACGACTCTACTAAAAACATGCTGCACAAGCAAGCTGCGAGCATATTGTTATTGCACTCAATGGACACTATTCCAGACAAGGATTGTTGGCCATAGTCAACCGCGGCGCGCCAGCACAGCTTGTTGGATGCACATTTTTCTCAGTGAAGTCTCGAGCCTCTGTACGCAGGTACAGCATGACGATTTGCAGAACTTGATGTGCCGTCTTCGACAGCTAGGACGGCCCGATCGCGTCTCCGATTTCCAGGTTTCGAAAGATGATGGAGGAGGCGAAAGTGCCGGGCGCTTGATGTCAAGCACTCTCGGCAAAGGCGCCTTTCATGAAACGGTGCCGGCGCAAGCGAGAAGCCACCGCGAGATGGCATCCGTCTCGGCAGGCAAGCCACACGAACTCCTCGGGCCTGATATAGTATTTCCCGTGATACTCAAATATCAGGTCTGTCGATAAGATTTGTTGCTGTCGATTGCGATGCTTCTCGAGAGTGTATAGACACCAGATTTGTTGGTGGAAATTGCAGATGATGCTGCAGAATCTGATGTCCTGATCGGATCACTTTAACTTGTGCAGCTGCGACCGAAACAAAGTGCTAATTATATCTGCATTCATGCATATAGGTTGCACTCCAAACTCGACAGGTTTCGGATGCATCTACGGTAGCATGCCCATCTGCACGAAAACGATTTTCACAGACAATGCACCTGCCAAAACTGCTCGAATGCATCCCTACAGCTCTTTCCTAGCCTTCTCGGCAATTTGATCGCGTCCAAACCATCCCAGCAAATACGCGACCTTGATCAGAAAAGTCACAGCAGGAACCCCCATGTATGCTTTCATCTCCGCGCTCCAACTGCTAGGCTCAAAAGCAAGCGGACCCAAACACCATGCCCCGAAAATCCAATGCGGGATGTCGGACGCCGCAAGAACCATGATTGTGAGTCTGATGGTTTTGATTTCGTTACTTGTCCACATGATGATGGTGAGCAGCAAGCTGGCTAAAAGCATCATGCTGCCCGCTTGCAGGGCCAGAAAGTGCTCGGTTGCCAACGTCGCGTGAGAGGGTGTCGAGAGGTAGGTTGAGGCGCTGGCTGCACCGCTGAAGATGAGGTTGAGACTTCCAAAAGTGATCATCAAGGGTTCCACGTAGCGGAAGTAGATCCGAGGGAAAGGCGCCATTGCGTTGGCCATGATGCCCAAAAAGTGGTAAGTGGTTGTGGACTGAGTATGAATTTTGATCGTTGAAGCCCAAATCGATCTTCAAAAGCAGCAACGTCGCTACACGTGATTAGAAAACGCCTATCACCTCGCCTTACATTAACGTGTTGAAGATATGGTCAGGAGGAGGCCTCTTATCGAAGTTTTGTATAGAGTCAGGTCTATCTGCTGTGTCTGGATACCGAGGTCTGCAGGATCTCACTGGCTGGTGCCTTTCACATGGACTATTGCCGATAGAATCGTCGATAACGATGGACTATAGGCGTTGCGCCGTGCGAGTAGGAAGGGTCGGGCTGAAGAGTGACTTGTTAAAATTGCATGTCGCTAATGACGAAGTTGATCAAGCGGGATGGACAATGTTGATCAGGCGAGATGGCTGGGGAGAGGCTGGGGTGGTGATGTTGGTGGCAGCCCAAGAAGTCTTGATTTCTGACGAACTACTCCAATTAGAGATCTGACGGACTAGAAAATCCTTGACTTTTGATGGATTCGAGAAGCCTTGACCTCTCTCTGGATGTGATGATGGACTTGACAGATTCCGACAGTTGGACGTTGGCGCAATTTGGCTTTGGGCGGCACTGGTTGCCTGGCCAGGGGGGCCTGTGTTGATTGACGAAACGCCGGCTCCAGCGCAGGACCAAGGGTCATATAGAGGTAGTGCAGTCCAGTCACCGAGTTACAGTGCACTCTGCGTACTTTCCTTTTATCTGCACTTGTGTCGGCTTAGTGCCTGTCCGGACTTGTGTCGTCTGCCTGTCAAAGAGCCTGTGCAGCTTGTGCCTGCCAACGAGCCTGTGCAGCGCAGCATAAATCATGGAAGCGCTGTTATCCCTCTCGTTCGACAACACGTCTTCCAAGGACATCATCAAGATCCGCAAGGGCTTGCGCCAGATTGAAGGTCTGCTGGCTCAGATCTGCATCCCGCCATCATGCTCGCAGCAAAAGCGCCGTCCATCATCATCCCGCCTATCTGGCGACACGCTCCTGCCGCCTCGACAGTTGAGCTCATTGTGCCAGGACCCCGCATACCGAGAGTTCTTTCGCCTGCAGGAAGGCTTCGAGTGGAATGGTATCTTCTCTTCCTCTTGCGACCCGATCCTACCCTTTCAGCACGCTGACATGTCCTCTAGTCGCCTCTCGCCTGATGGCCTGTCTCGAAACGCTGCTAGGCATGCCCAATGGTGACTATATCTTCCTCCACCACGAGCGACCACCGTCTGACCTCTTGCAGCCACCCAATCCAACGCCATCATCCTCTCCGCCCTTGACATCCTCCAAGGCGTGCTCCTACTCCACCCCCCTTCGCGCGCTCTCTTCCGCCGCGAGAGCTACATGGACCTTCTCCTCGATCTTCTCGATGCCGCAAACCCACCCGTCGTCCAGTCGCAAGTCCTCCTTGTTCTCGTTACCGCCCTCCTCGCAACTCCTGAGAGCACGCGCACATTCGAGAAGATGGACGGCCTTCTCGCCATCGCCAGCTTGTTCAAGTCACGCAGCACGTCCAGAGAAGTCAAGCTGAAGGTTGTCGAATTCCTCTACTTCTATCTCATGCCCGAAACTCCTTCTGCCAATTCTTCTTCGGCTGGTCCGCAGAGAAAACCCACCAAGCGCCGCAACACAAACGAGACCGTCGCCTTCTCCAAGACAACCGACGAAAAACAACGTCTGCTCGGCCAGTATCTGAGCAACGTCAACGAGCTCGTCCAGGACCTCAAGGAGAATGCTCCCTTTGCTTTCTAGATGATCACTATTTGCTTTTTCTATCAGCGACATTCTCGCTCAGGGTTACCAAGGAGTTCGGACTTTATCTACGGGACTGACATCGGGACATGAGACCAGGCACGGTCATGGGCGTTTGGAACAAGGCATTGGGATGTTTCGCAAACACTACATTTCGAAGCATTGGGTCGGAGTATTGTGTATTCAAGGTTGTGTTTTTCTTGCATCTGTTTTTTTCCATGGATACCCCCTCACGTACAGCAACGGCGCACTAGAAGCTCATGTATCAAGACAGAAACTAGTTGACCAGTATTTCACATCCTTTCCGACAGTGTCTCCAAGTTGTCTTACAAGTCAAAGAACGAATCGAGTAGACCAAGTACCTACTCTCACTCATCGCATGGTCTGTGCGTCCATCTATTGTCTTTGAGGTTGTGCTAAGCGCCGACTTTTCTGCAAGATGTCTCTGCAGCCTACGCCTTGGGCCTCTGAAGCTCTCCGGGCGCTTTGAGTATCGAGCCCTGCCACCCGTCTGTGTACGATGACGACGGTTGGGCGGTTGCTGGAGACATTAATAGAAAGGCATACAAGACCTCGCCCGCGCGAGTGCTCGTAGGTTCTCGCCATCTCTTTCTGCCATTGTCTCTATTGTTTTCTTTTCATCTGATCCTTTTTTTCGTCTTCGTCTATTCGTGCCGCTGGTCGGATTCTTTTCTTCTAATTCTCCTATTATGAGCTTGCCACAATACTAATCGTTCTCAATCCTCATCAATAACCTCTATTGAAGGTATGGTCTCTATCAGAACTCCAGCAACCTCTTACGATCTTGCCCAACTTTCTCTCACCATCACGAAACCTGACACACACTTCAAAGCATACATCACAAATCAGAATCACTATGGCGCCTCGCTTTGGTCAATCTCACGCTCTTTACCTACGAGATACAGTTGCTTTGCCGGCAAAGCTTCTACCCGCTATTCCTACCTGCGCTCAATTATGCGTTTCTTCTCAAGTTGCTGATGTTCTGGTACCGTCAAAGTGCAAAAGCCCAAATGATGCTGAATGCCTTTGCTCGCACTACAGCACATCTAACTTCGCTCTCGGGGAATTGGTGCTCGGCTGCATGATCGAATACTGCCCTACAGAAACTGTGGCGGCAACTAGAGAGCAGGCCTATCGCTTGTGCTCTTCGTACAGCAATGCAGTGGTAGCAACGCATGCTGTGTTGACTATGACAACTTCATACCAGCCGACAACATCGACAACATCCTCTCAAACCACTCAGCCGACCTCGATACCTACGACCTCCACCACATTCGCAACATCGGCGTCGAACACTGTCGTTGGTGCACCTACATCGAATGTAACCATTTCGTCATCGGCATCGCCAACTGGTTCCTCTCCAGCACCAAGTCAACCCTCCAAACCTTTGTCGACTGGTCAGACTGTGGGAATTTCCGTTGCCTCAATCGCAATCGCTGCCCTCATTTTTGGATTGTGTTTCTTTTGTTGCTGCTGCGTAAGACGTCGGAAGAAGGAAAAGAAGAACAAAAAGTCCGGCACACCGACAAGAAATTGGTTCAAAACAAGCCATCGTCTGGACTTTCAGGATCAATCGTCCCCAACAGGATCTAAATTTCTTTCCAAGAGTATGACCAGATCAGCAACCTCGTCTGGTCCTGCTAGGCCACCGAGATCTTTCCCAGCAAGTCCAAACAAATCGCCTCGCTCCTCGCTAAGCAGTTTCGACAAGTCGCCCGAAGCCACCACACAGCGCCGATTTAGGCCGTCGCTTCGACCCCAACTGGAATGGTGGAAACAATCTTCTCGACTCGACATACGCCAGGTACCAGACGGTCTCAAATCACACAGAGCGAGTATCTCCTCACCTGGTCGTAGTGAGACAAGATCTCCTAGACTTCCAAACCCTATCACCAACATCACGATCAACGTCAAAAAGGCGAGCAAACACCTCAGACCTGACAGTGCTGCTACTCGATGGACAGTGTTTGAAGAGGATAGCAGAACACCCACGCACAAACCGGTCCTGCCGAATCCGCCTGTACTCCCCAAGCCAGTCTTCTTATCACCAATCCGTCCTCCTCCAGGACCAAGCTTCGCGGATCAATACACGACTTCTCCAGAGGAAATGACCAAGTCAGGTCTGATGCTTCAGATCCCTCGCAAACCTGTGCGGAACGATGAACCCTCCCTGCCCAACGGCATTTCCTTGAACACGGGGGCCTCCAGAAACGATCACTTGTCCATGCCACCCAGCAGTGCTGCCAGCTACCTTCCAGCCTACTACACCAGCTCCGACAGCCGCACTCCTGTAGCACCCAAATGGAGTCCCAACGACCATGAACGCTTCAGCCAACCCCACTTTGCACCACTGCCCCTGATGCCTCGCGGTGTACGCAGCTCATGGGCTTCAGCAACTACATTCGAATCAGTCGATCCTGATGAGACAACCCCCGAAAACGAGGTCGATAAACAGCTTTCTCCAGTCTCGTACCCGAAGGTGCCTCGTCCTTCCAATCAAGCCATTCCTCGCTCTCCTCCTTCGACTACATCGAGTCGCAAGGTGACATTGGCGGCAAAGAGACGCGGTGAAGATCTCTCACTGGACCTAGATCGTGGTTTGATGATCACGAATACCAGAAAAGCACCCGAATCACCTTTGAGAAACTACAGTCGCAGGCACCAGAAGAAGAACGACCAGACTCCTCAGATGGAGTTAAAGAGCCCGCTATGGCAGCCCGAACTCACACCAAGCAGAAGAGGTGATGACTTGTACCTCTCTGTCGAGGTCAAGGGTCGTTGAGGGAAAGTAGGATGATAAAGGACTCATGGAAGCTTTGAAATATTTTCTTTCATCTCTTTGGTTGATGGGGACAGGTGCGCAAAGCAAGATACCCTGATTACATGCATAGCGAAGGTGTCTCTTCTTGGGAGCTTACATTCGGATTCTTCTCTATCAACCCAGTCATTCTTTCCAAGTAAAAACATGTATTAGTCTCATATTCTTACCCAAGATGCTTGCTGCCTGTGCTCATCTCCAAGCCACCATTGACGGGCTAAATGGTTTGCTGACAGCAGAGGGCTCTCGAACACCACAGTTTGATCCGTTGAAAAACTCATTCACTGCAATTATTGGAAATCAACCTTGATAAAGACAGGGCAATAGCCGTATGAGCAGTCGCGCGGCTATCAGATTTGATAACCGCCCGGAAGAAGTCATAAGCCGCCGGGCGGAGATGCTTGCTTCGTTCACGGCATTTCTAAAGATTGAGGCGCTCTCTCTCACCGCCGACACCGCAGTTTTGGCAAAAGAGAAATGCTTGGAAGGCAGAAACACGTCGCTGTTCGAGGGGCTGCTTGAAATAGTGCCGGCACAATGTGGAAGTAGAAAATGACTTGATTCATCCGTACTGCTTGGACCTCGTCCATGTTAAGACCGAGGAGCTTATTAGAATAGTGTTCGATGGAAGACTGCGGATGAAACCAAAGACCGCAGAGAAGAAAGATGGCAACGTGCACGACCCTATTCATCCGGCCACCTGTGTCGGTGCAGACTCGGCCTGATCGGCAGTGACGTCCCTCCTCCTGGCTGAGTGGGGGCTCAACGTGTGAGCAACACTCTTTTTCTATCTCAGATCAACAACTCCTTCTCTCCTTCTACACTTCACATACCTCTGTCATATCATTCAAAATGGGTTACGGAGAAGTTGACCAGACCGCTATCAACACCATCAGACTGCTCGCAGTAAGTCCTCACTCACCGCAAAGCTATCTGCCCCTCCATGAGCTTCGAGGAGTCGTGACCGCTTGTTGAGTCGCCACATGCACCTCGAACCTCCTGCCAGAGGGTAGTCAATGATGGACCAGACTGACATGAGTTCTCTCACAGGTCGATGCGACCGCCAAAGCCAACTCGGGTCACCCCGGTGCCCCTATGGGCATGGCCCCCGTCTCGCACGTTCTTTTCAACAAGTTCATGCGTTTCAACCCCAAGAACCCCGACTGGGTCAACAGAGACAGATTCGTTCTCTCGTAAGTCATCCCTCATCCATTGATTGGGCTGGCTGTCGAGTCGTACATGATACAATGATTGTTTTTTTTTGTTATCATGGAGGCCGGTGGGCAGCTTCTCCACAAGCCGCAACCCGACTTCAAAGGCCGACAGCAGCAACATCTCGGTTTGGCGAGTATGGCTAACTCAATTGCCTCACAGCAACGGTCACGGTTGCATGCTCCAGTATGCTCTCCTCCACTTGTTCGGCTACGCCTTGAGCATGGACGACCTCAAGGCTTTCAGAGTGAGTTTTGGCTGAAAATCCACAAACTCCCAACCACCTTTCTAACATCAAACCAGACCATTGACAGCATCACCCCCGGTCACCCCGAGGCCCACGACACCCCCGGTGTTGAGGTCACCACTGGTCCCCTTGGTCAGGGTTTCGCCAACGCTGTTGGTCTTGCCATGGCCCAGGCCCAGACTGCTGGTACCTTCAACAAGCCCGGCTTCGACCTCATCAACAACTACACCTACTGCTTCTTCGGTGATGGTTGCGCCATGGAGGGTATTGCCTCCGAGGCCGCCTCCACCGCCGGTCACTTGCAGCTCGGCAACCTCATCGCCATCTACGATGACAACCACATTTCCATTGGTGAGTGGCCTTTTGGACAATTCTAATGAGACTTTCTCTAACAAGTCATCAGACGGTGACACCAAGTGCGCCTTCACTGAGGACGTCATGAAGCGTTTCGAGGCCTACGGCTGGCACTGCGAGTACGTCGAAAAGGGTGACACCGACCTCCAGGGTATCGAGGATGCCATCAAGAGATGCCAGGACGTCAAGGACAAGCCCTCAGTCATCAAGCTCACCACCACCATCGGTTTCGGTTCCCAGCTCCAGGGTACCGGCGGTGTCCACGGTAACCCCCTCAAGGCCGACGATATCAAGCACGTCAAGAAGCAGTTCGGCTTCGACCCCGAGAAGTCCTTCGTCGTCCCCCAGGAGGTCTACGACATGTACCACAAGACCGCCGACAACGGTGCCGCCGCCGAGGCTGAGTGGAACAAGCTCTTCGAGAAGTACGCTTCCGAGCACAAGGAGGCCCACGCCGACCTTGCCCGCCGTCTTACCGGCAAGCTCCCCGAGGGCTGGCAAAAGTCTCTCCCCACCTACAAGCCCACAGACGACGCCATTGCTTCCAGAAAGCTTTCCGAGTCGGTTCTCGAGGCCATCTACGAAGCTGTTCCCGAGCTGGTCTCTGGTTCCGCCGATCTGACTGGTTCCAACAACACCCGCTGGAAGAAGGCCGTCGACTTCCAGCCCCCCAACACCGGCATTGGCCAGTGGAACGGTCGCTACATGCGTTACGGTGTCCGTGAGCACGCCATGGCCGCCATCATGAACGGTCTGTCCGCCTACGGTACCCTCATCCCCGCCGGTGGTACTTTCCTCAACTTCGTCTCATACGCCGCCGGTGCCGTCCGTCTTTCCGCCCTGTCTCACCAGCGCGTCCTTTACATCGCCACCCACGACTCCATCGGTCTTGGTGAGGACGGTCCCACCCACCAGCCTATTGAGACTCTTGCTCACTTCCGCGCCCTCCCCAACATCATGGTCTGGCGCCCTGCTGACGGTAACGAGTGCTCTGCTGCCTACTACGTTGCCCTGACCAGCCGCGAGACTCCCTCGCTTCTTGCCCTCACCCGCCAGAACCTGCCCCAGCTCGAGGGTTCCACCATCGAGAAGGCCTCCAAGGGTGGTTACGTCGCTCTCGAGCAGGAGAAGGCCGACGTCACCCTCGTTTCCACCGGTTCCGAGGTCGGCATCTGTCTCGAGGCTGTCAAGACCCTCAAGGACGAGTACCAGCTCACCGCTCGTGTCGTCTCCATGCCCTGCATGGAGGTCTTTGACGCACAAGACAAGGACTACCGCCTGTCGGTCATCCCCGACGGTATTCCCACCATGTCGGTTGAGGTCATGTCGACTCTCGGCTGGGAGAAGTACTCTCACGAGCAGTTCGGTCTCAACAGATTCGGTGCCTCGGGTGCCTACAAGGACGTCTACAAGAAGTTCGAGTTCACCCCCGAGGGCATTGCCAAGCGTGCTAAGAAGACTGTCGACTTCTACAAGGACGTCAAGCCTCTGCGCTCCCCTATCAACCGTGCCTTCCTCCAGCTCATCTAAGCGGATGAAAGCTATGGTTACGGCCGCGTGTTGACATGACTTTTTTTCTTTAAACTCTCAAAATGTACGCCCCTCTTCTTTACACTCGGGGTAATGGATACATAGAATGAAACGGCGAATACGATACCAAATGTTTTGCACAACCATCCCAATGATGCGTATAGTGATGTAGTGATACTCTCCCCGTGTTCTAAGGGTGGTCAGATTATAGACATATGGCTACTTGAGCTGTCCACGCTCTCTCACAGTCTTTGCGATCCAATCTCCGGTCTCCGTCTTCATGCCCTCGAATCCCTGCGCAACACCCTCTCTGTCCTCGACGCCCATCTCCTGACTCATCTTGTACTTGCCACCCAAGCTTGTAACCTTGATCTCAATACCAATAATATTCTTCCTCAACAGCTCAATATACCTTTCAGGCGCATCATCCACCTCCCAAGGCTTTTCATGCTGCATAATCTCTTCCTCTGCCTTTTTGCTCAAATCCCTGATTTGCTTGTCCAGAAAGCTGATTGTGGATGCTGCTTTTGAGTCTACATAGACAGTTGCCGTGCCATACGCCTGTGCTGCAGCATAATTCCACGTCGGCACCACTTTCCCACTCTCTGGTTTTGTTTTGGTGTAGAATTTTGGCGTTACGTAGGAGTGGTGTGGAGCATTGAAGAGGACCATTACTTCTTGTTGGAGCGTAAAGGGGTTGCCAGGAGATGCAGAGGCAGAGGCATGTTCGATGAAGACTTTGGCGTGCGGGTTTTGGCGTGCTATGTGGCCGCGTAGAGTGGGTAGGGTGTTGTCTGTGGGAGAGGGGTCGTCGAGGACCCAGGGGATGTGTGTGGTTTGGAGGTAGTGGATTGAGGGGTCTGTGGAGGGGAGGGCGGTGGTGAGGAGGCCGAGGGGGTTGGCGGCCAGGAAGGCTTTGAGCGCTGGGATGGAGGGTTCGGCGTGGACGGCGCGGAGGTACATTGTGAGTGATTGTAAGTGAATCTGGTACGAGCGGTAGTATGCACCAGTGTTGCTTGTTGAATGCGAAGAGGAGGGTGTGTCTTATGTATATGTTTCCTGCTGGATCAGTGTGAAGAGTGAGTCATTGAGTAGACTTGTTCATGGCTCTACATGTTGTTGATAGGGCGTGGAAAGTGTTGTACTCGACCACGCGCATCGACTTGCCTCCAAAGGTTAAAGCCATTCGAGGATGAGTAACGGGCATCTTTAGGGCTTTGTGTGGCCGCCGCAGTAGCCGCACTTGCCCGATGTGCCTTGTGTGTGGCCTATCGTCTTGTTTGACAGTTCTAGATGCTATGCCATCTTGCCCTTGATAGTTATGCATCAGACCAAGGGAAGGTGCATGTTGGGTGGTGCGCAAAACAGAACCCCGCGATCCTGGGAGCGTCATGCGCGCCAAACGTCTTCACCTCGTAGTTAGCGACATTACACAACACTGCTCATCGTTGCTGTAATCGGACCATAGAAAACAACATCCGGACACCTCATCTTCCGCCAGAGATCCTCCACTCCATCTTGCGCTTGCTCGAGGGTCATTACCGAACACTTCTGTCCGCAGCTCTTGTATGCAAGGAATGGTTCGACCCGGCCACTGATGCGCTCTGGTCAGAGCCGCCGCCGTTTGCACTAGCCGCAGTGCCAACCAAACGCCGACAGTTCTATGCCAACAAGGTATGCGCGTTGTACTTTAGAGATGTCGAGCAATCCAAGTTCCATTCGCAGTACAAGAATCTGAAGTTTCCGAGACTGAAAGATATCGGACTTGATGCAGTGCATCTGAGGAAAAATCAGAAGCTGCACCTCGCCCAGTATATCGGTCCCCGTCTGGAGTCTTTCTCATACGAGGGTGGTCACCCATGCGAAGATGCACTCGAGCGCTTGGAGACTGAATGTCCTAGGCTAGACGATTTATGTCTGATGGAACCACTTGAACTGGTGGTGAATGCCGAAAAGTTCAAGAAGTTCCTGACGAACCGCACATCTCTCAAAAATATCGAGCTTGGTATAGGCTGGGAGTATTCGCTCCCAACAGCAGTACTTGCACATGTCTTGACTCTAGATCATCTGGACCGACTGGTCCTAGTGCCTTTCCTGAGGCCTCGTATGGCAAGGGAAGTCTTTGCTGCGCCAAACCAGTTCAAGAATCTGCGCATACTACATATTCGACTCCATTCTGAATCTGTTGGCATGTTGGCCGCCGCCGCTGCTTGTGTTGATACACTATTCCTTGAAGTCCAGGATCCCGAGCATGATGTGCTTCAAGCACTCAAACCCATGAAGAACGTGCGCCATCTCGAGATCGAGTATCACAACCTAGGAGGAGGAATAGCACTGTCAGAGGACTGTATCAAGTCGCTTGGAAGCCTCCAAGAGCTTGAGATTTTTCTGATACGCACATGGACCAAGGGACGGGCCTACTTCCACAACATCAAAGCCCCGTGGTTGGGAGATGAACAATTTTCTGATATGATGTCAAACCTTCCAAAGCTCAAGAGTCTGGCATTCCAAGTTGTGTGCAACATAACGCTCAGGTCCATCACCTCTCTGAGCAAAACACATCCCGAATTGTATTGCTGTGACTTGTATGGCATATTCCACCTTGATGACTGGGCAGGATCCGGCGGACCACCGCTCTTCCCGGATTTGAGGAGGCTTGCAATGGACGCGCCAAACTTGCGAGGGCGCACGAGGTAATGGGTCCCAAATGAGCATTTCGAACATCTACTAATCTATCCACAGAGCCACGAATACCTCTCTCCAAACGAAAGTGGCACGAATTGTCGACATCATTCACCGACACGTGCCTATGCTAGAGCAGCTTTGCTTCCACCACTTTGAACGAAATGTGCTGGCCGACCAAGTACTCGAACACTATGCCGCAAGCATAGGTGGTCATTACAACCAGAACCAAGCGGCTACATTCCGTTGTTGGAACTGGATGGAAGAAAACCACAAAGAAATCGTACGTCAATTATTCAGCCACTCGGTCCTTGAGTTGAATAGTCACTGATGAAGCATTTCTGAATAGAAAGCAGACCCCAATACAAAACATGAGAACGACTTGGAGTTGATGCGTCGTGTCGGTCTGGCAGATATATTCGACATGTATGAGGCCCATGGATCGCTACTGTGACCAAGTGTACATGTCGATGACGCCGGACGAAAAGACTATGCTTGTATAACGGACTTTTTGTGGATTGTTTGCTTTACTGGTCCTGCAGCGGCAGTCAGTGATAGAGGACCTCGTACAACAACAACCACTACAACGCATCGCCTTGGTACAATACAGTCATGGTCGGATCCTCGAACAAAGCAGCACGTCAGACTCGCGCGGAATCTCAAGCCTGAAGATTGACTTTCTGTTGACTTTGGCCGCAGACAATCATGTAACAAAAGCAGAGTCGTGGGACGAGCCCTGGGACGACAGACCCAATATAGCCCTTCATCATGGGTGTCAGGAGTATACGCATCCATGACGTGGCTATTTGTTGCCATGACTGCTGACTCGTACAATGGCATTGCGAGTAATACCATTCTTCGAATGCGTTTCAGCGGTGAGAAACACAAATCCCCATGACTAGAAGTCTGTGATATATATACCTTATTAATAATACACATATTTTGGCAGTAAGCTTTTTGCTTGACCAAGGCTGAGAGCAGACTGTTGCAACAAAGGTGGTTTCAAGCATGACTCTTTCATGCGACTGCCCAGAAAGTCAAGGATACCTCAAAATCAAGATCCAAGAAGTGTTCGATATCAAGATATCTACGCATCGCTTGCATTCATGATGTCGTGTGCCAAAAATCCCCAAAAGGCTGTGGCTGTGCAAGAAAACAAAAGGAGAAGGAAACAGTGATGTCATCCTGGTTCAACTGGCATCAACAACACGTCTTGAATCACCCTGTATCCCTCACACAACCCCTGCAAAAATCAATATACCATGCAAACCCGATAGCGAAACCCACAAACCCGCCCAGCTATGAACCCATCAATCCTAAGAACCCTGGCCACACCCGCCCGCAACAACAGGAATTGGCCAACTCAGCTCCTCAACCATCAATGTAGCAGGCAATTCAACCAGAGCACGCGATTGCGTCTAAGAGAGCAGTCTAAAGGCGTCACGGCAGAAAACTCGACGTCGCAGGGGCAACCTGCGGCGAATCTGAGTCAAGCGGTGGGCAAAGAGGAAAAGGAGCATTATGATAGGGTGGTGGAGCACAGCAAGCAGAGCCAGATGCGGGCGCCGTGGATGCGTGAGGGCAGCGACAAGCCGCCTGTCGCGCGATTGAGGTCGGCTGGTGCGATGGTAAAAGGTATGAGGGATGCTGCCATTGATTGACTTGGAATCTGACATGGAGGAAATAGGCAAACTGTTGACGACGCCATCGCGAATGCTCAAGCTGATCCTGCCCCTTACCACCCGAGACGTAAACAAAGATCGCAAAGACGTAGAACCACTGGCTCTGCTCGTACATCCCCAACAACCCCTCAGTTACCTCGAACGCCTGATTCAATCCGAGCTGCCCGTCATAAAGAACGAAAACGGAAATGACAAGATCCCTGCCGTCCACTTTCGCGCACAAGACCTGGGAGAAGATGCAATCAACCCAGACCGCCACGATCCCGAAGAGGAGTCAGAAGACTACAAGTTTGAACACTCGGAAGACTTCAAGATCGACGGCAAGACAGAGCGGACCGGCAAGCTCAACGAGTCGGGCGAGGTCGCAGAAGCAAAGCCCGTCAATCCTGTCAAGGAGCCTGACCCGGAACACCCAAACTTTGTGCGCTGGTCGCCCAGCACTGAGATTGGCGATTTCATCAGAGATGCGGCGAGGGGCAAGGAGTTCAGTGTCGATATCGAGGGTGCCCCTGAACCCATCTATGTCGCCGTGCCGTCGTTTGCTGATCGTACATACTACCTACGTATGCGTCTGCGCAAGACGGCCAAGCATATTTCATCTCTGGCGGACATCAAGACCGAGTGTGACAAGCTGGCCCACAGGAGTGCCCAGCGCGTTGCCCAAGGAGGTTTCGCTGTGCTGGTGGGTTGGTGGGGTAGTGTCTACGTGCTCACTTTCCAGACTGATCTGGGCTGGGATGTCATGGAGCCTGTCACCTATCTCGTCGGTCTGTCCACGCTGATTGGCGGTTACATGTGGTTCCTCTACCACAACCGCGAAGTCAGCTATCGATCTGCCATGAACTTTACCGTCAGCAAGAGGCAGGACAAGCTGTACCAGGCAAAAGGCTTTGATGTGTCCAAGTGGGACGCTCTTGTCGAAGAAGGCAACCGCCTGAGAAGAGAGATCAAGATGGTTGCTGAAGAGTACGATGTCGACTGGGACGAGGCCAAGGAGGCCAATGACAAGGTAGCCAAAGCTCTACGCCACGAGCGCAAAAAGAAGCAGATTGCCAAAGATGATGAAGATGAAGAAGGCAAGAAGCGCAAGAAGTCCAAGGAGGAGGACGACGACGATGACTGATCATGTTCCCTTTTTTTCTCGCTTCCTCGCATAGCAAGATTTTCTTCCATAGATCGCTTAGAACGTTTAATCCTTTCAGATCAAGGCACCTTGATTGAACATCTTCTCAGCAGCCAGCCGTTTCTTTTCCTTCTCTTCTTCTCGGGCCAGTCTCCTCTCTGCTCGCTGTTCTTGTCGCTTCTGATGAGCTCTTTGGCTGCGTCTTTCCCTTCGTTCCTCTTCTTGCTCTCTTATGGCTTCTTGCTGAAGTTGTGCATCCAAAGCGGCTCGTTCGGCAGCATCCAAGATCCATGGTGTAGCGAGCACATCCCTCTTGAACTGCGCCATCGACTCCCACGCCGCAGCCTCCTCGGTCGTGTCTTTTATGATATTACACCTCTTCAACTCCAACTGCTTGACGCCCCTGAAACAGCCGATGGTGCACTTGACTTTTAACACGGTTGCGATATCCACGATTTGACCGTCGATCTTGACTTCTGTGTTGCGGTTGAACGGAGTGTCGATGTCTAGGTTTGCGACGGTGGTGTTTGAGATGTTGTCGGGGCTGAGCTTGGCGGGATCTATACGCTCAATCTTGACGTCTATGCAAGAGCCGCTGCTGTCGTCTAGAGTCAAGATGAGGAACTTGGTGTTTGGGATTTCTTGGATGGCGACGACGGGGGCGACGAGGTAGACGAAGCGGATGGGGTGGTTGGAGTGAAAGTAGACGTTTTGACCTGTCAACGACGACCAAGAGAATGGTCAGCTTGTCCTGTTATGTATGTTGTTGGATAGAGGGCAGTGCCCACCTTCGAAACCAGGCATCTCACGCAGAGCGTGAACGTCGGCGGCCGTCAGTTTCACCCATTTGTTGTAGGTGGGCGAGGCAAAAAAGTATTTGGCATTGTGAACAGGCGCTGCCTGCCACGCTCGATTGTTGTTCATGTCATATCGTGGTCGTCGTTTGCAGCGAAGGCATCATCGTGGAAACTTTAATTTTCTGAGGACGCATATCGAAGGCACGCGATCATGTGACATATTAAAGTGATTTATCCCAATCAAGACATTGCACTTTCCTTCTGTTTCATCCTCCCCTTTTGGCTTATCATTATTTCAAATGATGGGAGCTCGAGTCAGGACTGGTAGATTTCGAACTTGATTGATCTCTGAACCTAGTATCCTCATGCTCGGAGTATGGTCCATGGATGGTTCGCAGCAGTAGTATCAGGGGTCTGTGGTCTGTGTGGTCCTCCGGATAGTCGGTGATTCGACATTAGGTCTGCCTTCCAAGCATTGGACGCGCAGTTATGAGAGCCGTGCGTGCAACACTAGATGCTCAAAACAGTGGTCCCTGGACTCTCAATATAACTTCCAATCCAGCGTTTTAGGAAGTGGAGATGGCATATGTCACCACTGAACAAGGTCAAGTAAGCCGACCTGGCTGTCAACGTGTTTCACACTGTTCGAGAAGTGCTCCCACTAGGAATGCTGAATCAGATTAAGAAGAGTTGTTCATATCGCTTGACTCATCAAGAAAGGCGAGGATCATCGTTAACATGGTTCGAGAGCGCGGCCGCTGTGACCATCCACATGCTCGGCCGAGTTTGAGCATTCAAGAAAAGCAGATCCCCCACATGGCGTCCATGTCCTAGCCAAGAACTCCTTTAGCAATCATTAGGAAATCAAATACCAGAATAGCCGTGCGAATGGCTCTACCACTTCTGATCGTGGTGACCGTGGTGGCCATGGTGGCCGTGGTGTTGTTGACCACCTCCGTACTGCTGCTGATATTGTGATTCGTGGCGACTTTCCTTGAACTTGTCCTCCGCCTGATTCTAGTCAGCATCATGGTACCGTTTTATGATTCAAGAGTTCTCTGACCTTCGAACCCAGGAAAGCGCCGGCAATCGTTCCGATGATGCCATGACCAGCCTTGTTTCCAAGCAGACCACCGCCGAGTCCGCCGGCTACTGCTCCCATGAGACCACGATCGCCCTCTTGGCCTGCGGCCGGATCGGTGGGGCCATACTGGCTTTGCTGATTGCCGTAAGGGTTGTTGGGGTCGTGAGGTGGTGGGTTCTGGTTGTAAGCTCCTTGTTGAGGGAACTGGTGAGAGGGATCGCTTGGTGGGTATTGACCGCTGTACTAGCATCAGTCTACTGTCTCCAATACAGACGAAGGATGACTGACTATGCTTGGTGTTGTGGCGGGGCAGGTCCACCGTACTCGGGTCCGCCATACTGGCCGTGCTGGAAACCGCCATGGGCCGGAGCACCGTATTGTTGGTTGTACTGATTGTCGCCATACTGCTGCTGCTGGTTGCCGCCATACTGCGGTGGGGGAGGTCCCTGCTGGTAACCCCCATATTGCTGCGGGGCCTGGTAGCCGTACTGGCCCTGGTTCTGCTGGTTCTGATATCCGTAAGGGTCTGACATTGTGTGTAGAATGAAGATGTGATAGGTAGGTGTGAGGAAGAGTTGTCGATGTGTATTGAGCAAGTAGCTCAGGCGGTTATATATGCTTGAAGAGGTCAGATGGGTAGCTCGGAACTGTCGCCCACCCACCCTTGGCACATGACGTGGCAGCAAGACCTGAATACGATGACTTATACGCCCATTTGCACAGCAATTACTTTTGTACAGCCCATTTCCGCAGTATGAACTCAGCAATGGAATTCGTCAGAAGTCGGACACGCGCAGTTACTCGGTGGCAGAGCATACATAGCTTAAGATAACGTCGGCGGAGCTCTGTGGCGCGGCGCTGTCTAGCAGCACAGCCTCCCAAGGACCTTTCAGAGTGACATCCGCGAGCCGCGAGTACAAAGTGCTATCACCTGATAAATCTCAAGCGCGCGACGGCTTATATCCGACTAGATAGAAATGTCTTGCAGCAAGATCCACAAGATAGAATGGCACACCCTCTCGAACGCGTTGCAGAGGACAAGTCCACATTGAGGCCGTAATTTGATGTCAGCCACACCCGCCGTTTCAGGGCTTCCTTCCAAGATGGACCACTACTCCGAGTATCCTCGCGAGTCGCTTCGTCTGCCAGGAAGGTGCACCTCGTTGGCGATTAGCCATTTGCGATTCTGCGAATTTCTTTCATCCTTCTTTCGAGTCAGCAGAGGAACAAGCTTTCGAAAGGACTTCATTCGGTCTTTGAGGTCGATAGACCCATCTTACAATCTATATGGCAAAAGATTGCCATTACTATCCTGATTGATTATTTCTTCGACGTCCCTAAAGCGGAACCTCGTCCAGCTCCATCTACTCAAGAATACCTACGGATGACTACGGCTGAGTTTCATCATGCTCATTTTGGATGTCAATCGTCGTGGTGGTGTTTACACAGTGCAGACTGACAAAGCCTGGACCAAACAATCCTCTCCGTTTATCTGGTGCATCGCCAGCCTTGAGCGTATGCTTAAAAAAACTTGCCGTGTCTAGCTCAAGATCAACTCGACTACTGCAGGTCACCAGCGATCAAAAGGCACCGTCGCAGCACGTTTCAGCGAAGGAACTGTTCCGTCATGTTGGATGCCGCACAGGCTTCGAAGCACCAAAGGCGCGTTTCACCATTTTCGACCCGCACAACTTTTTTGCTCGACGCCGCCGTCAATGCCAAACACTCTGAGTTTGATCACATCTGGAGCAATCTGTCTCAAAATCGATCAGATTCTTATTCATGACAGAAGCACGGTGTTCTCGTCAGGTCTTCATGCGGACCTTGCGCAAGACTCTGCTCATCGAGGGCTGCTTGCAGGATCAAGAGCCCCCAGATTAACACTGAGGTGACTTTTTGGGTTGAAACGAGAGCAGCCTTATTACCCCAGTTGCTATATCAGTATCACAGGGCCTCGCAATCCTCATGAGGATTTCCCTCTCTCTGTTGTTTCCCTGCTGCCCGATCTCCGATCCAGGTACGTTCTGCTGGACAGAACTGTTACATTCGTTCGACACATACATTCGTCTATTGCATCATTCCTAGGTGGCCGGCTGCCATTGTTTTCTCACTTCAGAGTCATTGATTGATTCAGTTCGTCTTCAACAAGCCCTACACTCCTCGACCAGAATTTGGCTGTGTGTTTGTTGCATCAATCATGGATTTCTCTGGCTCAAGTCCTTACCAAAATACGGGGCAAAACACATCTGCGGTAGAGGAAAGTGATCTGCCTAAAGGCTCCAGGCTCCTGGTAATCATCACCTGTTCCATCGGTATGTCATTTTGTCAGTAAGGGACGGATTGTTTCCTAACAGTGAACAGGTGGAGTGTTCTTGTTCTTCTTCATCGTATACGTGATACGTCGAATGCGAAAAGGTGCTGCCTTGGTCGACGTTCTCAAGCTTCGCCCTCGTGGTCACGCGAGTCCCTACATGGTTCGTCCTGAGGAATATCCAATCTACTATGAGCAGAGATATTCAGTGCGATCGTCTCGGTATCCTTTGTCGATTAGAAGCAAGGCCAGAGCGAGCAAAAATCTTCCAGGATTACCAGGACCCGTCACTCAACCAGGAGCGCAAATGAGCAGCAAACCTCCTAGCATAATCATGGAGCCACACATGGCGCGCCTGAAAGCTGCAGACAACACATATCTCAACCATCGTGATGTCAGGAAGTCTCAGGCGTCGAACGTACCAAGTATTTCAGTGCGCAGTATGGGAGATGATCCCACATCGCCGGCATCACCTACTCGAGCAACCCGCTGGAGCTGGACAAACTCGGAAGCTCCATCAACGCCTCGCCTGAACATTGAGAGGAAAAGGACATCGAATGGATCACTCGTTCCCAACTACAAGCCTGTTGGATTTGGCAACAACTACCAACTGAAATCTATTCAAGAGGACAGTCTTTCACCCCCTTTGCCAAGGTCGAATTCTCCACCTCCACCTCCATTGCCGAGATCAAACTCGGTGCCCAGAGGTGGAGTGCCTGGCAAAGCCCAAGAGTTCCTGGAAACCGGTGGTACTGGCTATCTACCTCCAAGGATACCACCCAAAGCCAAGTCAGGTACCTGGAAATCAGTCTTCCGCGGCTGAGCGCATGCCAATCCTTCGACTCTTCGATGACTTCACGCTCGTTTGCTTCACTATACCCCAGACACTCCTTTGACGACTGCACGCTTTGAACTTTAACATTAATACACTCTTTGTACGCAACACACCACTTTCATTGGGGCCTTGGTTCCCTCATCATACAGTACAGAGTGATGGCAGTCCCCTGGTCGTCACAAATCATCTCCTTTGCCAACTCAAATCCCATCTTTTGGTATATAGCCATATTGGGCACCGCTCGCGAACTCTCGAGATAACACCTCCGCCCCTCGGCATCTGCTTGACGCAATACCATTTCAAAAAGTCCCTTTCCTATCTTCATACCTTGGCACTCCGGAAGCACTGTCACGATATTACAAAAGTAGTAACCTTGGTCATCTGTCCAGAGCTGACGCTGGGCGTCGCTTTGAGCAGCTTTCCTACCAGTCCGATGATTAGAGCCAGTCGAAACATCATCACTCTCGCCGAAAACACAAACCAGATGTAGTAGCGGCGTACATTTAGACCGCCCCTGCCGTACACAGAATTCATCCAGATTTGGTTTAACCACAGCGACCAATCTCCAAACCAGCTCTTCCAAGACTGTGGAGCGGAAGGATTGGTGGGAGGTAGCCAGCAGGCGACACCGAGGACGCGCGAAGGAGTAGGAGATGAAGGGTCTTTGGCTACGTAAAACAGAGCGTGCTCAAGACCCCATCTACAGCGGATAGTGAGCGAGACGCGATTTCGTACTGGAGAAAACTTGGGCAGCAATTAATGTTAGAATCAGACCAACAGAGTCAAGACAATGTGCGTCGCGTATATCGGAATTGAGAACAGACGAATGTATATATGCTCTTACATTTTCCGGGAATACCCAAGCAAAGTAGGGATCTTCTGCAAAGGCTTTTTGGATACAGTCAACAGCGCCATCTATGTCGCTCTCGACCATGCGGGTTATCTCGACAGGCATCTTGAAGGTCAAATGTCTGAAGAAGAAGAAGGTGGGATGGTTTGAATGGTCCCAAGGTTGCACAAGGTACACGATGATAAGATGGTCAAAAGGCTAGGCCAAGCAGGGAAAGTATAGGCGATCAACTCTAATGCGGCATACAATATTTTTTTTCCAACGCCAACAAATAAATCAACACGACACCAAACCAACGCCTAGGCCGATCTGAGAGTGAAGAGGAGGAACGAGACGAGTGGAATCGCAGAACTAGACGTGGCTCCCTCTCCCCGAATCATAGCGTTCCTGGCGCGGCGCGGAAAACTGCCAACAACCATGGCCCTGACGACCGTCGACCAAGGTGTCAAGCCTGCGACAAAACCAAACACTATGGAAGAGCCACCAGACGTCATCATCACACCTTGCGACCCGTGGCCGCGGCCGTACTATCTCGAGGGCGGCCTGCGGCGAGTCGCGCCGTACCACTACACATACAACACCTGGTGCAAGCAGCGATGGCGAGGGCGTGAGATCCTCGAGATCTTTGCCGACGAGTTCCGCGATCGCCCAATCGAATACTACACCAACGCCGTCAAAACAGGAGCTGTGCTTATCAACGGCAAGCCTGCGACTGGTGCCGACCACAGAGTCAAGAACGGCGACCTTGTTTCACATACCCTTCACCGCCACGAACCGCCCGTCACCCAGCAAAACATTGGCATCGTCCATGAGGACGAAGACATGATTGTCATCAACAAGCCTGCTGGTATCCCCGTACATCCCTCGGGCCGCTACAACTACAACAGCGTGACCGAAGTCATGCGCGCAGAGCGTGGCCATGGCTTCAACCCTATGCCCTGCAACCGTCTCGACCGTCTGACCAGCGGCGTCATGTTCATCGCCAAACACCGCAAGGCCGCCGACGAACTCACCGAGCAGATCATGGCCCGCACCGTCAAGAAGGAATACGTTGCTCGTGTCAAGGGCGAGTTTCCAGAAGGAGAGATTGTCTGCGAGCAGCCCATCATGCAAATCAGCCCTAAGCTCGGTCTCAACCGCGTACGCGCCGATGGCAAGGACGCCAGAACCGTCTTCAAGAGACTAGCATACTACCCCGGAGCCGGAGACGAGGGAATTGAAAGGGGCGTAGCCACTCCCGGCATGGAGTGGAAGCAAAAGGAGGGATATTCAATTGTGCGTTGTCGGCCTCTAACAGGGCGCACGCATCAACTGCGTGTACACCTCCAATACCTAGGCCATCCCATCTCAAACGACCCCATCTACGCCAATCAGCGTGTCTGGGGTCTCAACTTGGGCAAGGGTGAGTCAAAGGCCGACAACGACGAGGACATCATGTCACGTCTGGCGCGCATGGGCAAAGACGAAACAGCGGATGCTGTCGCTTACCATGACGAGATGATGGAGCGCTACAACAAGACCAAGGGAGAGAAACTCACCGGCGAGAAGTGCGAACTCTGTGGAACAGACCTGTACAGTGACCCAGGACCGCATGAATTGGGTATCTACCTGCATGCTCGCAAGTATGCCGCTGGCGACGGCAGGTGGTCGTACGAAACGGAACTGCCTGAATGGGCTCTTCCACCTGCCGGGTATAGTGGTCCAACGGAATCGACAGAAGAGTCTGATCCTCTGGCCATTGATCTCAGCAAGCTGGGACTTGCTACGGAAGGTTCGGAGACAAAATAAAGGCCAGTATTGCCAGAATTTTGTCTAAATCTGTAATCATAGAAGATAGATCTCATGCCCTACTGTATAGAAAGGTTGATATAGACTGGCCAATCTTGGAACAAAATTGATTGGAGAGGCATTTGGTTTTCCAGCGTACGCAACGTCTCAATTTGCTTTCCATTTGACAGGCTAAAGACTACCTCAAGAGAAGTATAGCTGTATAGGCTAAACAAAGGCAAGCCGAAGCGGGGCAGAGCCTCAAGACGCGGGGCATGCGCATTGGCGGGGCTCGAGGTGACGCAGTGTAAATAGAGCGGACAGGCTTCAACAAGATTCTCCGAAAAAACAGACAAGATCCCAACATGACGGTCGGAATTGCAGTCGTTGGTAGCGGTAGGCCAGCACAGGACACGGCAGAAACGACCATTGGCTGAGAACGTGAACAGGCATCTTTGTCCAAGAAGCCCATCTCGTACGCTCCTTCCCTCGCCCTCTCAGAATTACACATGCTAATACAGTGTGACAGCCTGGCATCAAGGCCAACGGAGACCTCTTTTCGCTCAAGGCCATCTACTCGCGCAGCCTGTCGTCCGCCCAGAAGCTCTCCAAACAAGTCGAATCGTCCAGTCCCGATCTCTACGCCGAAGATGCTGGTTCGGACAAGTCGTACGCCAACCTTCTAGAACGCTCAGATATCGAAGCCGTCGTCATCGCCCTGCCTATTCTTGCTCAACCCGACTTTATCAAGAAGGCCTTGTCTGCTGGCAAGCATGTGCTTTCCGAGAAGCCTGTTGCAAAGGACCTGGCAACTGCTCACGAGCTGATTGACTGGTACCACAAGAACATTGACACAAAGAAGACCATCTGGGCTGTTGCTGAGAACTTCCGTTATCTCGGTCGTTTCCAATATGGTGCCGAGCAGGTCAAAGAGCTGGGTGACATCTTGGGCTTCCGTCTTCGTATGCACGCCAATGTCCAGCCTGGAGCCAAGTACTACGAGACCGAATGGCGCAAGACTCCCGAGTACCAGGTACGTCTTGTCTCTCTACCGTTAGACTCTATCTCGTACTAAACAACAACTACAGGGAGGCTTCCTTCTCGACGGTGGTGTCCATTTCATCGCCGCCATGAGACAACTACTAGGCCAAGAGGCCAAAATGTCCCAAGTCGCCGCCTTCACAGCCCAACTGCAGCCTCACCTCCCCCCTCTCGATACCATCAACGCGACCGTAAAGCTCGCAAACGGCCGTTCTGGCACATTCAGCGTCAGCTTCGGCACCACCTTCTCCGGCGCCGAATACGTAGTTGCCTGTCAAAACGGCACCGTCGACGTAGGCTTCGACAAGACCGTTGTCAAGAAAGGCAACGACGAGTCCTCGAAAGACTTTCCCGAAGACAAGAATGGCGTGAGGCAGGAGCTCAAGGCTTGGGGAGAGAGTATCTCGCGAGGAAAGGCCGATCCTTTGCAATCTCCCGAGGAAGCTTTGGCAGATTTGGAAGTGGTGAGTCGTTGTCAGACATTTGGCTGTTGCGAGTTCTTGTGCTGACTTTACATGTAGCTTGAGGCTATGATCAAGAGTGGTGAAGCTGATGGCAAGGCCATTGAGCTCAAGCTCCAATAGGTTTACGGTACACTGGAACACAAAATAAAGGCGAATCTACTCGGATTTCGTCCTGCTCAAGACAGTGAATGTGAATTGATGTATGATTCCATCACCCTCACCCAATTTTCTGGTTGTGAGCGCGTAACAAGAAGTAAATACCCCTAAGGAGGTAAAGACAGTGCTACCACTGACATATGTTGCATATCAAGACGAAACCCACAGGACTCAGAACACGCCATCAATACCCATCATGACAATATTAAGCACGTAAATCACTAGGTCACCAGCAGTCGCCCAAGACTTTGTGGATGGCTTCGCAGAAGCACATCGCTTGATAGAATTCAAGTCATACACATCAAAGCACGAACCGACTGACGAAGAGTGTTGACTGACTCTCGGCAAAATTCTACAGCGGCAGACGTGATCTGGAAACTGCTGTCACATGCTCTTTCCCCAAAAGCCCCTCACATCCAACAAAAATCCAACAAGCAAAGAGATTGGGCAAGTTCAATTCATGCAGATTGGACAAGCCTCATGGCTGTAGAGAGTGTCTGATGATCAACCAATACCAAAACCTTGCTATTCTTAGCTATGCACAAGCAGAAGATCGATCGGGAGACTTGGATCTCCAATCTAGACTGTATGCTTTCTTTCGACTTCACGTCTTACCTTTTGCCCCGTTTGTTGCACCTTTCCCCTCTGTTCGATTCCACTTCGTGCTTGCCCATGTACACAAGACTGTTTACCAGAATTTTGAGGAGATATCTACCACTTCTGCTCATTCCAGTGAGGCATTTTTTTGAACAATGCGGGAGGGTAAGCGGGGTAGAGGGCGGGTTGGTGGTGGCTGCGTTTCAGTGAATCGCTCTTTCCTGTATATGGACAGATGCATGGCACCATCCAGTTGTCGTCAGCTTCTTTGGGTACATCCATGTCTGAAAGGCTGAAGACAGCAGTACAAATCCGAGAAAGAAGAAAAAATTAGGTTCGGGTTGTCCGGGATGGCTGTTGAACTTGGAAGAACTTGGAAGGGTTCAAGAATATGAGTTGGGTATGTAGTAAGTGGACACACTTTGCTATATAAAGAGCTTACTCCGTTGGCACACTTCGTAGTAGTTCTTCATTCTCTGCCTCTATCAGATCATTGAAAGCTACCAAAAAAGAAAGGTATGCTTCCATAGTTACAAACATACCCACTGTTGTCCAGGATATCTGAATGACCTCTCAACCAGCAGGACAAACTCTCTGACCAAGAATCCCCCACCTCCACTCTCTACATTGTCATCATCATGAGAAGATCCAGAAACCTCCAAGACGGTGGACCAGGCCGACAAAACCAAGGCCCCAACTTCAGACCCCCTCCACCCCCAGGCTCCAGAACCAGAAACCTCCAAGACGGTGGACCAGGCCGACAAGGCAATGGCAACAACTACAGAACCCCTCCACCCCCAGGCCACAGAACCAGAAACCTACATGCCGAATATAACGGTCCCACCCTAGCACAACGCAGAGAAGCCGACCACATGCGTCAAATGCAAGAACAAGAGCACTATCGCCAGATGAGAGCAGAAGAGGAAGCTATGCATCGACAGCAGATGCAACAAGAGGCCGAATACAGAGAGCGAGAGCGAAGGGATGCACAGATGAGACAGGGAATGTATGGTGGCGGGCAGCGGGGTCGAGGCGGAGGATACTCTGGAGGTGGTGGTGGAGGAGGAAGAGGAGGCCCGGATCCGAGGTTCAGAAGCAGGAATCTGCAGACCGGGCCTGCTTATATGGATAGTCTGAGGGAGCAGGAGCAGATTCGTCAGTACAGAGAGAATAACAGGAGAAGAGGTGGAAGGGGTGGTGGTGGTGGTGGGTGCTCCGTTATGTGAATGATTCATTGCTTTTACGATGCCATCAAGGATGCTTTGGTGTTTTATGCCCTTCCTTGTTATGATTAGATAAATAGCACATCCTTGTCTCTCGGTTTCAGTTCTGTCATCGCAACTATCGTATGGTTTTCCATGGCTCCTCTTTGGTTCTACACTTCTTGCACAGAATGCCGTAATTGTCTAGGTCGGTCAGTGATCGATGCACTATGAGACGATAGAAGACCAGCATATAATCCAGAATCTCGGGCACCAAGCTAACCAACGCACAGTTAATGCACTCGCGAGTAAGTGATTGAGTGAGAAACTCATATGATATCAAAGAAGTGTGCTGTTACATGAGCATAACCCTGAGCAAGACTTATCAAAAAAGTAGGAAAAAAGATTTGTATATGCAGAAAGGTAGTAGTAAAAGCAAGTTCAAGCCACGCCAAACGAAAAGACAACGCCCAAATGCCTAGGAGAAATCAAGGATGCAAAAGGGTTAAAAAGAAATCAGGGGGAGGACCAAACAACCATCAAACAATTCTCTCAGAATCAACCGCCATAAGATCCATTCATGCTCTCATGCCTACTCATACCGCCAAAGCTTGCCTCCGAAGCCGGGGTCGCCGGCGTGCCAGGCTCAAGAGACAATTGGTTCCTCAACTGCATGATCCAATCATGCTGCAACAGTTCAGCAGCCGAAGACCTCCTCGCCGGATCGCGCTCAAAGCACTTGTTCAAAAAGTCCAGTCCGAGTTCCGAGAGCTGGTCGTTGGAGGGGAGCTGAGGCGGGTTGCCCTGGGCAATGTTGTACATGATGGCCCACTCGTTGTCGAGAGACGCCCAGGGACGGCGCCCGGTGGCCATTTCGAGAATCACGCAGCCCAGCGACCAGATGTCGACGGCGCCGTGGCGCGAGTTGACGGGTGCGCCACCCTTGATGACTTCGGGGGACATGTACATTGGTGTGCCGGTCATGGAGTTTTGACGTCCGCCGCGGCCTGTTGGGTCGGCCACGAGTGTTTTGCCCTGCTTGGCGATGACCTTGGCGGCACCAAAGTCGACGTATTTGATTACACCGTTGTGGTCGAGAAGAATGTTTTCGGGCTTGATGTCGCGGTGTACCACGCCTGCTTCGTGAAGATAGGCGAGACCTTCCAACATCTGGAGACCGTATACTTGGATGACGGTCTCATCCTCGATACGGCCGTGCTCGAGGAGGCCTGCCAAACTTCCGCCTGAACAGTACTCCATGAAGATGTAAACCTTGTCTCTGTGAGGCTCAATACCGTAATAACTGACAACGTTGGGGTGATCGAGAACTTGTAGAACTCCCATCTCATCACGAATTTGTGATACAATGGTCGGAATGAGTTGAGGATCTTGTAGTCGAATCTCCTTGACAGCCATGAGGTGACCACTGTCGAGGTTGATTGCAGCGTAGACGGAACCAAAGGTACCACCACCGACAAACTGGCCCTGTTGCCAACGCAATACAACGTTTCCTGCCGAAGCGGAGAGATATGTTAATGCACGATCGGCTTCGTTGCTGTCCTCGAGGACACGTCCAAGTGCTTGTCGTTCAGCTTCACGCTCCTTTCGGAACTCGTCGATCTGTTGGAGCTGCTCGACCCATTGCTGCCGTACAAGTTTGGAGCTCTCATCGTCGTCCTTCAGCTTGCTGACGTCCAGACGCAGCTTTCCAGCCATACTCTCCAATCGCTGTTTCTCTGCTTCGGCAGCGACGTTCGATCGAGCGCCCATGATGTCGAAGTGACTGATCAACAAGGACATACATCCAGCAACCTTTGCTCGCAGCTTGTCGTACTCGGTCATGCTGATGGACAGAATGTTCTGTCCTCGTGTCATGACCATGGCAAATTCAAGTGCTACGACAGCCCAGCGGAAAGTCTTGCGGTCTGACGGAATACAATCATCCGCAACGAAACTGACCCAGTCCAACGCAAGCCTTGTCATCTTGAGATTGTGGTAAGCACGGCGATTGGGGTCCATGTAAAGCACTGAACGTTGTCCGAACTCCGTGGCGAACGCGAAACATGTTTGAATAAGCTCCTGACACTGAAGTCCTTCAGTCTGCTTACGCACAATCTCAACACTGTCCATAATGGTATTACTGAGCTTGTAGGTTGTGCGTCTGATTTTCTGAAGTTCCTGGTTGACTCGTGTCATGTTGGCGCGCTGCGGTACCACGACGTTGAGATCGAGGTTGATATTTGAAGCAAAGGCAGTGTTGGCATCTCCGAGTCTTTCTTGTGGGCCATCGGCAACGAGACGCATGAAACCAGTGCGGAGGTCGATGTGAGGTGGTGAGAAACCAGATCTTTCGAGTATCGCGCCGTCCCATGAGATAGAGCCTTCAGGCTTGAGAATAAGGACGTACGGATTAGTGAGATCTTCGATGGATTCTTCGGGGTGGTAGCAGGTACGGAGCAGAGTCTCGATCTCCTTGAGACGACCGTCCAGAGCTGGACAGGCGATAAAGTACAAACCAGTCTTCTCCGAATCTGTATCGATGAGGAAATGGCCTGAACCGATGAGTGCATCGATCAAGTCTTGCATGTGCACCGAGTTCATGTTCAGACTATACTCGGTAGAGTTCTCGAAGCGTTGGCTCAACAAACGGGAGAAACGGAAGATTTTACGCTGTCGCACACGGACAGAGTCGAGAATGTTCTTATATCTCTTGTCCATCTCGGCGCCAGCAACTTCGTCAGGTCGTTTCTGCAACTCACGTTCGAAGTGCAGTGTCAGTCTAGTGAGTGACTTGGATGTCAACGAACTATTCCATGGTCAGTAATGAAGTAAAAAGGGAAAAGAAGGGTGAAAGCAAACCTGAACTGCTCGGCAACCTCAACATCACCACCTTCGAGGTGTCTACCCAACTCATTGCAGAAACCCCATTCTTGTTCAAGAATTTCAGCCTCCTTGAACGTGTTCTTGTTGGCCATCAACTTCCAGTTCAGCATGCGGAAGTAGAAGCGGACAGCCTCGAGAACGATACGGTCAAAGTTTTCGTCAATGCAAGGTGGCAGATCCCAACCGGGCTCGGGGTGAGCAGCAAGAAGGTATGCTTCCTTGACCTTGACGGCCAGCTTGAGAAGGCTCTGGAATTGTATAATCATTTGCTCGGCCATCATGACACCTTGCTGAGCAGGATCCTTCATCTTCTTCGCATATCCTATACGAACCTTGATAATTTCTTGAACAAGACGCGAAGGGAAATTGATCAAAGTCAACAATTCCTCAATGTACGGAGGCAAGTGACGATCTGCAAAAGATTCGGCGTTGGAAATGAGGGTAGACTTGGCCTTGTCGATGACAGTGTTGACGACGTAGAAGAGACCGTTGGGCTTGTTTTCTTTGGTCTCCTTTTCTTCGTCCCACAGCGAGCGGAGACCATCTTCCTTGAGGATGCGGTCGATGAAAGTGCTCTCGTCAATAATGTGTCCATGAGTATCTTGAAGACCGCGTTGGCGTGGCTTGTCGAACGACAGCTCCTGATTTCCGACCCAAGCCTGCAGAATGCCAAGTTGAGTGTTGATGAGATCGGTCGTGTTGTGCCATGACATGACAGCATCGCAGCTGTTGATGTAGGCGTCTGATGCGGCACGCGGATTTGCCTGAACGAAAGACATGCGCGTAGGGTATAGTCCTTCGATCTTTTCAATCTTTTGTACGACATCCCGCACTTGCTCTAGCGGAATTTTGCCTGCCTCGGCCTCTCCCTTGATCTCGAAACCGATGATCTCTTCGATGACAGCCTTGATCTTGCTGCGTCCGTCTTCGATCATACGGCGTTGTGCAGCTAGAGAGCGGCCGCAGACCTTTGCTCTTACTCCAGTCCAGACTTCCATGATCATCGACCTGTCGCTTTGAGGGTCCTGACCACCGATCAAACGTTTCTTTTCTTGCTTGACGACATCTCCGGTCAAGACGTTGGCCAGCATAGAGTGCCATTCCAGACGTTCGCGATTCTCGGGTATCTTCAACTCCTCGATCGACGGTTGCATGTCCTCATTGCCATAGTATAGTAACGTCTCTTCATCGTGTTCATGTTCTAGCACCTCTCCAGCAGCAGGCGAGTCATCGTCGGGCTCGGAGCCATCGCTGTAGTCGAGACTGGGAGTTCGCGGCTCGCCAACAAAAAAGTCGTCAGGGGGTGCATCCTGGCGCAAGCGCTGAACATATGCCTTCTCTTGAGCGCGGTATTCGGCGTTGGGGTTGCGTCGCACACGGTTTGTGGAAGTGGTGCGTGCTGCACGTTGAGCAGTGTTGTTGTAAGAATATTGGTGAGGACGGCGAGCGGGAGCGTAGGCGTTGGAGGGCTGGCGCACATTCGGCGGACGTGCTGGACGAGCTTGCTGCGGCGGTATGGGATGAGTGGACAGGAGCTGAGGAGGAGCCGGGTATGCTGCGTCGGGACTCAAGGCCGTGTTGATATTAGAAGGGCCGTTGGTGCCACCAGAGCCATTCCGGGCGCGCGAGTGGCTAGACACGCTCCAGCCAAACTGCGAGGCAGGCGTCATCTGGCCGTCGGCGATTGCATGGGCGGGCTGGAAATGCATTCGCTGGACATCGACATCGTCCGGGCCCGTCACGTCGTTGTCTGCCTCGGTCTCGTAGTCTTCGGACGCATCCGTCACGTCGGTGCCTGACGAGTCCATGGCGCGCACGAGGTCAGGGCGTTCGTTCTCCTCCATGATGGGCGATACCAGAGGAAGTGCGGAAGCAGGAGCAGGAGCTGCGGCTGACGGGTCCATCTGAGCCATGTTCAACGCCAAGAGGAGGCGAGATGCTGCAGGTCGTGGACGCGAGATCTGATTTTTGCACGTTACACCCTTACACCTTGCTACAGCGTGCTGTTCTTTGCTCGAGGGTTATCTTGGCCTCACCTCCGTTAGATCATATTGTTGGTCTCAAGCGATTTCCTTATAGGCGCCGCCACATCCACCAATAGAAGCCGTGCCCGTGCCACCCATCTCCACAGCACAGCCACACGTCCGGCATTACTTGCCTACTACTCCGTATTTCCGCTCGAATTTATCACGCAAAGGCTCCCGGCTCATCATGGAAACAAACAGATTGCCTACTGAGCAACCATCTTCTCATTACGTGCTGTTTCAAAGTACAGTCTTGAGTCAAACCCATCAACAAGCGTCTGCCACGCAAACTAGGCCTCATGAACAAGCATCCCACTCTTGAACCACGACTTCCATCAACACTGCCTGTGCCAGCTTTACACAAAGTTTCCAGTGGGCATGACAGATCCAGTTGTGGGAGGGTTTGCTCCAAGAGGCGTGTGCTGTCCGTATGTCATGCCATCGCCGAAGCGCTTGGCTGGCATACCACCATCAGTGGGACTTGATGCCTTCTCATGTTCATCGCTCGATACGCTGTGAGTGTCGCCGTGCTGAACATCACGCATTACTTCGACATAGTCGTACTATAACACCTGTCAGTCAAGCCTCGTTTGTGCAGACATAACTCAGACTTACCGCAAACTCGCCAATTTCGACATCATCGATACCCAAGTCCTCTTCTTCAGGGGTGGCACGTAGTCTGAACACACTCAAGTACTTGCCGATGAAGTCCATGGTATAAAGAATGATGAAGGAGCAGGCAAACGAGTAGCCGCCTCCAGCAACTGAGCCAGCTACCTGGATACCTAGCTGACGGTAGTTGTGGTTGAGCCAGCCACCAGGGATGACAGTAACGCCATCAAGGTGAGCAATGTAGTCACTGGTTTGTTTTTTGTCAGCACATGAGCTTCGGTTCTTGTTGTGAAAGACTTACGCAGCAAACAGACCGGTGAGGAGGTTGCCAATGAGACCTCCTACTCCGTGTACAGCAAAGATGTCCAGGGCATCGTCGCAGTTGATGAGATACTTCAGCTTGGTCGCATAGTTGCATCCTATACCGGCAACTACGCCGTAGACAACGGCTGACCAAGCAGGGACATAACCAGAGCCGGGAGTGATTGCGACCAGCCCTGCTACGACACCACTACAGAACCCGACAGTAGACCACTTGCGCTCAAGACGGTAGTCCAAAAGGCACCAAGTGATACCACCGACCGAAGCAGCCAGGTTGGTGACGACAAGCGCCATGACGGCACGGATATTGGCCGCGAGTGCCGAGCCCGCGTTGAATCCAACCCAGCCGAACCAGAGAAAGACTGTACCAATAACAATGTGTGTCACATTGTGAGGGCGGTAGTTGAGTTCGTGGGTGCCATGGCCCTTGCGGTGACCCAACACAAACGAATATGCCAGTGCCGCGCAACCTGAAGAGATGTGAACGGGCGTACCACCAGCAGAATCTAGTCCACCAAGGATGTAGAGCCAGCCTGAAGGGTTCCAGGTCCAGCAAGCGATAGGGTCGTAGACGACGGTAGTCCAAATGAACATGAAAACAACGCATGGGAAGAGACGGCCGCGCTCGGCGACAGCGCCGACAGCAAGAGCAACACTGCTTTGATCAGTACCCTATCTCGTTCAAACCCTTTCAAGAGTGGCTGGACTCACGTAATGGCTGCGAACATTCCCTGGTAGACTGCATACAGGAGATCCGGGATTCTCGAGCTTCCCACCGAGGGCTGGGCAAGCACATCCATGAAGCCGAAGTTGTCAAGGGCACCGATGAACTTGCCAGCTTGATGTGAGAAAGCAAGCGAGTAGCCCCAGAAGAACCACTGGAATGAGACGACAGCGGTGGCCATGATCGAAAGCCAGATGAGCGAGAGGGCCGACTTGCGTCTTGCCAGGCCAGAGTAGAAGAATCTAAAATCGTGTTAGCATTCTGTGCTGAATGGACGCTGGAGCATATACATACCCTACACCTGGAATCATCAAGAAGACCAAGGCGGTACAGAGAATCATGTAGCCAATGTCGCCGCTCTGTGTTGGTGGATGTCAGTCACGATCTCTACATTATGGCTTCGCACGGGTGCGCACCTCGTAGAAGACATTCAGATTGTCCTTCAGCGAGTCACCGCCAGTAGCAGTGGTTCCATTGTAAGCAACGAGAGGAACATAGTTGGTGTCCGACTCGCCGGGGCCGGTGCCACTCATGATGAGGTAGGACGGCTGATGATAATGCGGTTCTGGTTCTGCCATTGAATGTCAGTGTCTCGTTGGCAACGAAATCGTTGCTTTGGAAGTGCGCACTTGTCGATGTTTACTTTGATGTCTCCAAGAATTCTTGCGCGTCGTGAAAGTCGATGCCGCCGTCACTCGCGCGTCTGTTATCCGAAACCGAGTGAGGGACTCCAAAAACACAAGCTGGTACAAGTGAAAGGACAAATTCCGAGCCGAAAGCAGTTGGTCGTTATAAGGTGACGTGTACAGCTCAAGATTGAACTTGCCCTTGTCCCCAAAGACTTTTTCAAGTACCTATGTGACAAAGAAGCGATAGATAGGCTTGAAGGGGTGGATAAAGGGAAATGCGGCTCGCACATGCAGTCGTCTACCATACTTAAGAACAGCTCTATTGCGTCGAGCCTGAAAACATTGATACTACCAGGGCGTTTGCCTTATCTATTTCCATTCCCTCTTGTCGACAGGGTGATACACTGCTGTGGAATGTTGCAATCCCCATACATAGAAGCAGTGTCCGCCCCGTTAGCAATAAGATTGTAGTTGCAAGAGGACAACGGTGTGACTGGCTAAGTGCAATACTGGATCAATAAGGCTTGGGCTTTGTGTGGAAGGAAACGGTATAGATGTGTTGATATAGGGTGATGGGAGGACGGGTTTGGAGCCAGGCTGTCATGCAGGCAGGAGCTGAACCACGTGTGATAGTACTGAGGTATACCACTGTTCAGGAGAGATGCGACGCTGTAAAGAAGAGGTCGCTCGATGCTCCTTGGAAGGTGAGAACGAAGGACGAGAAGAGAGTGTTGTGCCGGCTGTTGACCGGGCCCGATACGGGCGGTCCAAGCTTTCCCCACATGACGCACGACAAAAGGTGACGGCGCCGAAGCTTCCCGTTTCTGGACTTGTCAAAAAGCTGACTGTCGACACCCAGATAGCACTATTTTTCACACAGAGATGGCAGAATCGCAGGCTCCGTCGCGTGGAGTGCCACCACCCAATGACGGACTATCGGCTGTACGCGTCGTCTTCCCCACCACCGAAGAGGAATTCAAGAACGACGTACGCGTCTCATTCGACAAGCTCAGCAACAAATGGGTTCTTGAAGAGGACAATGGTGACGAATACGAATGGAATGCGCAATTCGAGAAATGGGTGCCTTCGGTCGACGAGGCTCTCATGCAACAGCAAGCATCCATCTACGCCATGAAGGACGTGGACGAATCTGCGCCGGCAATCGACAGCAAGAAGCGCAAGGCAGACATCAAGGCCACCAAACAAGACAAAAAGCCCAAGATCGACCGTCCCAACAGCGCCGTCTACGTTACAGGCGTGCCCCTCGATGCCAGCATCGACGAGATCCACGACGTCTTCAAGAAGTACGGCATCATTGAGGAGGACATTCACACCAACCTACCCAAGATCCGCATGTACGCCGACGAAGAAGGCAATTTCAAGGGCGAGGCAAAGGTCATATACTTCAAGCCTCAGAGTGTCAGTCTGGCCATTACCATGCTGGACGGCACCGACTTTCGCAAGCCTGGAGACGGAAACTTGCACGTCGAGTTGGTCGATGACTCCTACTCGAACAGAAACAAAGACTCAAAGGACCAGAAAGAGCAGAAGGAAGTGTCGGTCGAGAACATCAAGAAAAGGCGCCCCAAACAAGACCGCTACTTGGCCATTGAGAAGACAAGACAGATGAACGCGTGAGTTCAAGTGATCCAGACAGATGCCTACCTTGTACATGAGCATTGCGCTGACATCGCATAGCCGTCTAGCAGACTGGGACGATGACGACCCAAGTGTTGTCGCTCCTCCGCCGAACCCTTCCAAATACGCCAAGCTCGTTGTTCTCAAGCACATGTTCACCCTGGACGAACTTGAGGAAGATGCTGGCGCTCTGATCGAAATCAAAGCCGACATTCGCGACGAAGCCTCAAAATATGGCGAAGTCACCAACACTGTCCTGTATGACCTCGAGCCTCAAGGCGTCGTCACTGTACGATTCAAGGAAGCAGACTCGGCTGCCCTCTGTGCCGAAGCCTTCAATGGCCGTTGGTTTGACAAGAGAAGAGTCATTGCCTACGTACCGCAGCATCGTGAGGACTTCGCCAAGAGCAAGGGAAGCGGTCAGGATGGCCTACAGGATATTGACGAGGACGAACCTGACGATGATGACGATGAGAAGGAGCGGGCTGCAGGCTCTGCCGTAGAGGGTCATCGCACATTAGATGCTGAAAAGGAGAAGGATCCTGCTGCAGAAGCGCAGAATGTGCAGGACGGCGGCTTGAAAACGAATGCTTGATCCGGCCCATACTGTCGATTAGCGAGGCGTTTGGAAAGGTTTAGGGGGCGATCATGGATCTTTGCCAACAGGTTACAGGTAGCGGTTTTCCGATCATGCATCAAAGCGGCGTTCTCTTCTGTTTTCTCTATAATGTAACTGTAAGCAAACGTACATTGCTCTGTATCTAGATTTTGCGTTTTCTCTAAATACTTAATAGAATCTTAATATTTCTTACGGTATGGATATATTTAGTTTCTTATATGGCTACTTATAAAGAGATTTATTATATTTTATTCCAATTTAATACTTCTATTTATATCTAATATCTAGTAATAAATAAGAAATCTTAATATTTTAACCTACTTAAGTATCTATAGAATATCCGGCTATATTTTGGCTAAATCCGGCTTGGCAGTATGTGCGTTTCTAATCTAGCTCTTATACTAATACTATGCCTTTACTTTTTAACTCTACTTACTTAGTTATTTCTTGCCTTTTCTACTAATTTTACTGGCTCTAAAGGCCTTAGAGTACTAGTCTTCTAGGTAAGCACCATTTTCTACATACTATACTAAATTGCTAGCTATGCCCTTAAAGTTGCTTAGACGCGTTGTTCTAGAAGACTAGGACTGCATGCATATAACACGCGCTTTCCTTACTTGTCTTACGCCTTGACTTCTAGTTCAGTAGCTAACATGGCCAACTATAGTTAACAAGAAGATGTGCGCGCACAAAATGCTGCGCCGCCCAGCCGCGAGAAACCTTGTGAAAAGGTCACTGGTACGTGGTTACCTACTCTAACATCGGCTTCCTACGCGTACCTGCACGCGCCAATTCATGCGCCTCTACTTGTGTTCACTACTTATCACTATCCTTCACCTTGCAGACGGCCCATTCCCGATGATGTTGCTAATTGAAGAAACAGGTCGAGGAGATATGCGCTCATCGCGTCGATGAGGCAGGAGTAAGTGACCCTGTCCTTCCTCCGACGCCCGACGTTCGACGTTCAACGTCCGACGTCCGATATTCAAGTAGCTAACCATCATGTTCCGCAATTTAGGAAGAGCAGTATTTAATCAGGTGGAAGCACAATGTCCCGACCCAAGCTGTACTCTCGTGGCATCACGTCAACGATCTGGCTTCAATTGCCAGCTTACTACAAGAATATATTGACAACTTTGTCTCGAGGTATTTTCCATATCACACCCTACATTACGTATGGCTTCCATGTCCTAACTCAACTTAAGCATCAAATCCGGATACGGCAATGCTTCACTCAAGCCTTCTGGAATCTCATCACTCAAGAGAAAGAGTCCACACGACGAGGAAACTGATAGTCGGGCATCATCTCTCGACACCTCCACATCTACTTCCTCAACAAGTCCATCTCAACCCCTCGAGGTCTGGAACGGTGTCTTGCTTAAGAAATCAGGAGACATCTATCCTCATCTCCTGACATCTGGAAATGTCAAGCTCATCGACGCTACTACAGTCCCCACTCCAGAAATGCTATCGGCCGCCAAAGCTCACCTTGTTGATGGAGTCAAACAAGGCCGCAAGTTTCTTCGTAGGCAGTTTCTAGAACAACTGGCCCGCATTCCCGGTCCTCCGGTCTCTTTTGTCAATGAGGTTAACAAGGAGACACCATCTCTCGGCTTCAAGTACATCCAGGACTACGTCCTTGGTGAAGGCGTATCAAGAATTGACGCAGACGCGGTCAAGATGGGTTGTAAGAGATGCCGGCCTGACATGGGTGGTAATCGTGGATGCGAGTATACCGCCAAATGCGATTGCCTAGAGTTTGCCGCTCCTGATCCTTCTCGCTGCAAAGATGACGACCAGAGAGAGCAATACGTCGCTTGGGAGAGAGGCGATGAGGATTCTGATGGTCTCCCAAAGCGATTTCCCTACAGGATCGACCCCATCAACAAGATGTTCGTGCTTGATCCATTCTATCTGGAAAGCAGAAACCCAATCTATGAGTGCAATGAGCTCTGCAACTGCGGTAAGAACTGCAAGAACAGATTGGTCCAGAAAGGCAGGACGGTCCCTCTCGAAATCTTCAGAACTAGAAAGCGAGGTTTCGGTCTTCGCTGTCCTGTTGATCTCAAGCGCGGTCAATACATTGATCGATACCTTGGCGAGTTGATCACAGACGCTGAGGCGAGCGCTCGAGAATCCTCTGGCGTCTTTGACAAAGCTTCGTACTTGTTCACCCTCGACAAGTACGTTGATGATGATGACGATGATCAGTCAGGGCTCCGCAGAAGCGAGTGCTACATTGCCGACGGAGAGAAGATGGGAGGACCAACGCGCTTTATCAATCACAGCTGTGATCCGAATTGTCGTCTGTTCACAGTCAGCTACAACAGATTTGACCGACGAATCTACGATCTGGCCTTCTTTGCGTTGGAGAACATTCCTGCTGGCACAGAGCTGACGTTCGATTACAACGATGTCGAAGAAAGAGAGACTGGTCCAACCAACGACGCTGGCGAAGGCAATTTCGTGAGGTGTTATTGCGGTGCCGATAACTGCAGAGGCAAATTGTGGATGTGAGAGCTGGTTGCACAACCTGGAAGGCTGGAAGGGCGATGGCTGTAACCGAAGAGACAGACCAAGGCGAAAATCAAGAAGAGTCGAGGTAGCGAGGCTCTAGTCTCGATCGGAGCAAGCGAAACTTCCAGGCGGAGAATATGGTTTCCTTTTTCTTCTCTTTTCTTTTCTTTCTGTGTTGCGAGGAACGAACCATGGATGGCTCTCGAGAATGGTATGTTACTTCAGCATATGATAGCACAGCAGATCCTTCTCAAACCACACTCAAAGTTCGTTGTCATCCAGTTGAAACCATGGTCGAGAAGGAGTATCGAAGGCCGAATCGATGTGCAGGGCTCTGGCCACTTCAGGCTGGGAGGAAGAAAGACATCACGGTAGGTCGAGCGGATGTGGTTGGCCAATTTGTGGACTGCTTCAGTAACGGTGTTGTTGAGACCATTGCAACGATGAAAGGTCCTGGTGTCTGGTTTTCGTGATGGTCCGATATGTGTGTGTTGATGGCATCGAGTATGCAACACGACAGCCATGTTGGCATCGCTGCTTGGATGAAGCCATCCGTCGGATATCGGGTTTGCTGTATAATATGGTCGAATTGGGTCAAACCCATCCTAGAGAGACCACATATGCCTGAATGAGTAAGACCAAGTGGTTAGTCTACAGCTCCAAGCAATAAAAGTTACTGAACTTGCCTGGTGTCGTGTGCAACCTTTTGAGATGCGGTCTGTGGTAAAACCCTGTCTCGAACCTTTGCCAAGGTCAAAGCAATGGCAAGTCTAACCGAATCGAACTTTTGACCTTTCTTGCAAATCCGCTCAAGCATCTGCGGATCGCATCAATCAAAAATCTACCAAGCAAACCGCCAGACCAAAATCAGTAAACCGACGGACTCGAAAGTACCGGAGTCTCGAATCGACACACGTTCATTCCTCCAAAAGCGCAGCGAAAAAGAATTATCCAGCAAAGCGAGAAGAGAAAAGAAAGAAAAAAAGTCAAGAACGACGAGCAGACGAGAAAAAAAACATGGAGTATCTCATCCGACTTGCGCAGATGCACGAGACTTTTCGTCGGCCAGAGTTGGAGGCGCTGGCAGTGTTGCGCAATGTGGAATTGGAAATTTTGGAATATTCAGATCAGGTAAGGAGACACTAACTTCACTCAAAAGAGAGCCATGTTTCGAGAGCGAAAAGCCTTGAGCGGTCCTACTTCAGGGCCGATCTGGGAGTTGCTGATGGAATTTCACATTTGAAGGATTTCAAGGCTGATCAGGTTATTCACAGTCACCGTTCTGCATTGCAAAAATTTCATCGGATGAAGATGCAGCAAAGCTCATCTCTCGATCCATGTTGACCGGCGCGGTCTACGAGCTCTGGGGAATCGGCAACAACTACGACGAATGCCACACAGATGTCAAGAAACGATCACAGCACCTCTGGCCTCAATACAAAGACAATGCGTCTTTCAGTTTCCAAATTGACAGTTTCCAAGCCAAGCGCACAAACACGGAGAAGAGGGATATCGTGGAATCGTTCTCTTATATGGCTTTCGAGGGTCCCATCAGGATGGAGAACCCGGATCTTCCTATGGTTGTGCTTGAAGAGTATGACCTCGAGGCCAAGGATCCCAAGCGCGTGGCACTAGGTCGTCTGATTGGCGAGAGTGGAAGGTCGGTGATGAACAAGTATGATCTCAAGAAGCGCAAGTATATCAGCACGACATCGATGGACTCACAACTGGCTTTGATCACTGCAAACATGGCTTTGGCAGCACCTGGAAAGATCTTCTACGACCCTTTTACCGGAACTGGGAGTTTTCCGATCGCGTGTGCGCACTTTGGTGCCACTGTGGTTGGCAGTGATATCGATCCGCGCAGTATTCGTGGCAAGCCGGATCGGAACGTCATGAGCAATTTTGTGCAGTATGGACTGGTGCCTCAGTATCTGGACATGTTTGTGAGTGATTTGACAAACACGCCGATCAGGAAGACGAGATGGCTCGATGGTATTGTCTGCGATCCTCCGTATGGTGTTCGTGAGGGTCTGAGAGTACTCGGAAGCACAAGAGAAGATTTGCAAAAGGAGGTCCTGCTCAAAAGCGGTGTCCCAGCACATCTGGCGCCAGGCTACATTCCACCAAAGAAGGCTTATAGCTTTGACGCAATGATGGACGACATACTCGACTTTGGCTATACTCACATGGTGGACAATGGCAGGCTCAGTATGTGGATGCCAGTGGCTAATGACGAGGACATGGAGATCCCAATTCCCAGCCACCCTGCGATGCAACTGGTGGCCATGTCGGTCCAGCAATTCAACAGATGTACGTCCAGCCTCGGTACTATGATGTAAAGCTCGATGATGCTGACTACTTCCGCAGGGGCCCGCAGACTCATCACTTACCGCCGCGTTCCAGAAGCTGAAGTGGACCAGGAAGCACTTCGAAACCGCGAGAAGCGTGAAGAGGCAACCGGGGTGACGGCAGATGATCTCAACGCATTCCGTCGAAAGGTATGCATACGCATGACAAGCCCAACGTGTTTTGTCACAGCTAACGCATGGCGCAGTACTTCCAAGGCTTCAAGGATCAGCAGCAACAAGTCGAGGCGGGCGCAGCGGCATCATCATGAGTCGTGCCGTTTGAGAACGGCGGTCATGGTGTGGGCTGGAGACAAGACTTGAGGCGGCTGAAACGGACAGCTGGGCGTCCGGTCTTCAAGCCCAGCTGCTGTCGGACGCTCAACGTTGGGTCTGCGAGGCGGAGTCGCCGGTCATGAGTTGATGATGGACTGCCGCTTTATGTCATAGGAAACCAGTGAGATCATATAGGCTGGCCTTCTGACTCTTGAGCGGGTGATAATTAGAGTCGACAGAAAGCAACACAAAACGATCCCAGGTCATTGGATCAAGAAGGTCGTACTCAAACCACGTGAGGATATCATGACCTCCTGTATTGTACGTCGTACTGTCGACGTACAGACGGCAGCTGTGAACACGTAACCTAGGGTGCTTCGCCTCAGCACACGAGCATACTCGTACCGTCTGACTGTTTGCACAGTTGATATCGCAATCTCGGCTCAATCGCTCGAGGTGGTGTTTTGTGGACAAGCAAACAGAAACACAAACCCTTGCAACGTCTGTCGCGCCGGTTGGCTCCTTCACACCGGTGAGTCGGCGTACGGGGAAACCATCTCCAAGGAGGCAATGATGTGCAGGCCAGACACAAGAGGTGGTGGGAAAACAAGTGGGACTTGGGATCTTCGAGACTTCTCAGAAAGGCGAGAGAAAAGGCAATCTTGTAGATCTATCCAGGTCAGGGTTTGGAAGGTACGATGGCCCTGAATATCCTCTGAAGATACTCCTAAGGTCAGGGACCTGAAAGACGGCAGGAGCAACTGACAGGGCGTGTCAAGCTGAGACCTGGCATGTTCCTTGGCGCAACGTTCCACACGCTGTTCGTCCACGCAGACTCGCACAACCACAAGAGAAACAATGTAGCTGAGCAACGCGTGAGGCTGACTCAAACTGACAGCCCTGTACAAATAGCGGTGGACCAAAAGAAGAATTGGTCAGTCCTACTGCCTGTGCTCTGCTTGCCTCCGTGAGTCCAGTATCCCAGAGACCTGGATAAGTCGGTAGAAAAGCTTGGTGCATTTTTGCGAATATGGACTGCCTACTGCGAACCCATGCGCCATAGCAAAGCTACTGCAAGAAATTCTTGAGTTTAGGTCGTTTATGGACAGGTTCCTGTTCATATCAGGAAAGCAACGGTCAAACGGTGGGGGAAAGGGGGACGCCTTGGTGGGTCTGGTTGACAGTCAGGGGTCGTGCGAAGGACTTGTTCGCGAGGCGGGCGCGAGCTTTGGCGAGACTGGTGGGCAAAAGTGTGGGGACATCGCGACATCCTTGCCGAACTTTACTTGCAACGCCAACGACATTCGTGAGGCATCTCGCTGAAACTTCATCTGGTCGATCATACTGTGGGCAACAAGCATGGCGAGACAAATGGTAGTATATGACTGAGGTGAGGTCTTTGAATAACTGCCCTCTTCTTCCTTCTCTGTCGGTGTTCTTCTTTCTTTATTCTCTGCACGCTGCGCGTCTCTATATTTACATTCCTTTGCAACGTCGCTGCAGCGGCTGGAATCCGCGATCGTTGTGCTTTCCTTACATACTTTTTGCACTTGGTCTTCCCGGGCTACCGTTAGAATCGATATTTACTCCTTGCCCAAGCCTACCTCCTTTGCAACGACAGTCGCGTAGTACTTAAGAGTCCAGCGTGTCGACGAGGTTGGGATCTTCAAACAGCATATCCACTCCTTTGGCTCAGCAACTCATACAACCACATTCTTTAAGTGCACCTTGCCTCTCAAAAGCAATTCCACGATCACTACAAAGCATCCTTCTCGGCATCTCTTCTTGCAGCATCTTACAGATCAACAACACCACAACACCATCACAATGCCTTCTCGCTCCAACCGCAACATTGCCTCCGGCTCTATTCGCCGTCTCAAGACTGTCTTCTCATCTTCTCAAACTCACATTCCCAACGCTCCTCTGTCGCCTGTCTCTGAGAACTCCGACAGCTGCTGGACTGTCAGCAGATCATCAACTGGCAGCCGCTTCAGCCAACTTGTCTCATCAGTATCATCATACTCGATTGGCAACTTCAGCATCCGCCGCAGCCCTAGTCAACTAGAGCTCGAGCAGGAAGAGGAGAAGATCGAGACCCCAGAAGAGCTCCTCAGCTTGATTGAGCCTCGTCCTTTCGCAGGCACCGCTGTGGGAGGCTTCGAGGATGTCCTCTTCGGCCGTCTGTGAACAACAATCACAGTCAACACATCAACAACAACAACCAAACTTTAATGATCAACGCCTTTTTCCTTTTCACCAAAATTCTACCATGACGCGACGCATCATCAACAACAGCCACGTTGGCGTTTCATCCCCGACTGTCGCGCGCAACGGCCCCCGACGGTTGGGCGGGCTTTCTTAAACGGTTGCACATGTTCCTCTTGAACATCCAATCGAACACGGAACGATGAGGACATCGGGATGAGATCTCCCGATGATTCCTCTCCTCCCAACGAGACAGTTGACTTTTCCAACTTCTCGATTTTCTTGAACATTTCTCTTCTTTTCCATTCGCTTCTTGACGATACCAGGCGCTGATGAGTCGGTGGCCTTTTTGACTACCTTTTTTCTTTCTACACCATCTTCTTGTACTCCTATAGTATTTTCTATATGGAGCGGTCCCAGTACAGGCTTTTCTGACTGGGCCTTTTGTCTTCTTTTACTAGACACTTTCAAATGAATAAATGATTCTACACTACAAATTTTCGTCACTGTCTCTGCCTCTTTCGCCTTGATCGTCGATCTGTATCAGCTAATTTCCTGCCATTGAACGCCTTCGGTCTTGCCGTAGCTGAGAGCGGAGAAAACATGGATATATCCGACCTCACGTTCTTCAGCAGGTGGATCAATATCCTCCAGTACTCTGTTCATCCGTATTCAACGATCTCATCAAAGGTCTGCATCTAGTTGTGACAGATCTTAGATCCCGAGATCATTAATGTGGAGAAATAAATAGGTTGATCCTTGGGCTTAAAGCTTGAGCGGTGCACAGTGGTATATCACCGTGCTGTGCAGCAGGCCAGCCACCTGTGCGACGGAAGCACAGAGATTTCTTCCAGGCGTCACGGTCATACGTGTTTGCGATGCAGCAATCCAGGATGTAGCATCCAAAGAATGCTTGGCTGCGGTGAGTGATTGGACCCTTCCCGATTTGTAGTGACTGCCTGGCTTGAAATGGGTTTCTTTGTGTGTTTGCTTGCTTCTGATCTCTGAACTTCCAATCGTTCTCGTCGTCTCATTTCTAATTTCCTGCTGCTGACCTCCTTGTCACTCCTTGGTGATCCTTTTGTTGCAGCGCGGATCCGTTTGGGTCTGCTCCTTATATCTAATTGCCGTCTGATCATCCCTTTGCTTCGACCTGTTTACCTGGACTATCGGAAAATGCGCACAATAAATCTCATCACAGGCCTAGTCCTGGCCTTCTCTCCTCTTCTGGTCTCTTCTGCAGGCACTCTGGGCTTCGCGTTAGGCGATAAAAAGGGAGACGGCTCATGCAAGTTCCAAGCAGACTACGAAGCCGACTTCGATGCCATCAAGAGCAACTCTGGCAGCACCATCGTTCGAATCTATGCCGCCAGCGACTGCAACACAGCTCAACAGATCCTGCCCGCCGCAAAATCCAAGGGCTTCAGAGTCGTTCTTGGTGTCTGGCCTGATGTAGATCAGAGTCTTCAAGCCGACAAGCAGGCCCTGCAGACATACGTCCCTCAATACCGTGATCAGGTCTATGGCGTGACGATCGGCTCCGAGACACTCTACCGCAAAACCTTCACTGGTCTTCAACTCTTGGAGAAGATCAATGATGTTAGATCAGTGCTGCCTCAGGGTGTCAAGGTTGGCACGGCAGACAGCTGGAACAAGTTTGCTGATGGCACGGCCGATGCTGTCATCAGAGGAGGTGTCGACTTTTTGCTGGCTAATGGCTTTGCATACTGGCAAGCATCGCCTATCTCCAATGCCACCTACACCTTCTTCGACGATACTCAACAAGCTCTTGGTCATATCCAGAGTGTCTCAGGCTCCTTGAACGCAATCGAGTTCTGGGTCGGCGAGACTGGTTGGCCTACTGATGGTAAGTTCTCGACGTTTAATTAGCACAGTATAGATACTGACCATCCTGCAGGAGGATCCAACTATGGCGCTGCCATTGCAGGCACGAAAAACGCACAAACATACTTCGACGATGCTGTCTGCGGAATGATCTCATGGGGTGTCAACGTCTTTGTCTTCGAGGCATTCGATGAGCCCTGGAAGCCCCACGCCATCGGTGATAGCGGATCTGCTGGGGACGAGACTCATTGGGGCGTCATGAACGTTGACCGCAGCACAAAGTTCCCACTGACCTGTTAGTTGCTCTTGATGGCCGAAGGATGTGGTACAACGACTTGATGATAACACGGACTTGGGAGTGGAATGGAATAAGTCAGAGAGCCTCGTGTGTGGAGGAAATTTGTGGGTATTGTTTTTTCCTGAGCTTCAAAGGACCCATTGTGATATTCAGCTCGCATGCAAATCATCGTTTTCCTTTCCCTTATGCTTTTCCGTGAACGCCTTACGCCATGCTTGTATGCCTGTGAGGAAAGCAACTTCCTGTAACTGTGCCGGAGTTTTGTGTCAAGGGCCTGCAGTGCTGTTCTTCAAGCGGACGACGGAAGCAGCTGCATGCGAGTGGCGGACGGACAGCGGCGGGCATCGAGCTCTTGTCCAGCGCTGGGTAGCGCCATGAGAATTGACTGGCGATGTCAAGATGCCGACGGGCTTCAATCGTCAAAGCCACCAAACTCCTCATCCTCATCTTCCTCATCATCAACCTCTTCCTCAGCCTCACTCAACTCCTCATCATCCTCCTCAATACCCAACCACTGCTTAACCCTCCCATCATCCAAAGCCTCCTCAACCTTCTTCCTCACACTCTTCAACACACCCTTCTGCCCCAACTCCACCAACGGCGCCAAAACCTCCTCATACGGCGCCTCCCCATCACCAACCTTTTCCAACTCATCAACATAAACGTCCACAACATGATATTTCAATCCATTCGGCACCTTCGGATCCCTAGGATTCAACGGAATCTCCCTCAGCAACTCCAAATACTCCTTTCTAGTCTCCCCATCCTTCCAGTGATTTTTTGCGCAATAGGAAAATCCAGCATTGACGTAACTTCTGATCAAAAAGAGGAATTTGTCCATGCGGAGGGAATCGATGCCTGTGTATTCCCTCGCAATCGTCGTCCAAAAGGCACGCATGAAGCCAATGAAGTTTGCGCGAGTGGAGAGGAGGGATACCAGTGCAGACAAGTCTAGAGCGAGACGGCGTTGGGGAGCGGGTTTGTCGCACGACCACATGCAGTAAAAGAGGCCTTTCCAGAGTTTTAGAAAGTCGAGGGAGGTGAAGGGGGTGGAGCGGGAGAGAAATGTGCGCAGGGAGGCTACGGCTTTGTCGCGGACTTGGCGGTCTGTTGTAAGAGAAGGTGGTTAGCGGTGGGTGGAAGGAGAGGTTGAAGAGGGTATACCATTGTGGACGAGTTGCTTGATGAAAGGGTTGTTGGGCGCTGCTGATTGCGCCATCTTGAGCGGTGGTGTGGAGGTGCCGATACGTGTCGTGACAGGGGCGGTGAGGGGAAGCAGATGTATTCGGTCTTGTTTGTTCTAGAAGTCTGGTATCGTAGCGATGTTTGGGTAGGTGGGTAGGTAGCTTGTCGCAGAAAGCGGTTTCTCGAAAAAGTCCTTGGCAAAGAAAAAAGTTGATGGAACAGAGTCGCGCCGGCGTTTGCTTCGCGCGGTTTTGTTCCGCCGCCCGAAGGGCATGCCACATGTTTGGAACGTCGACGGCAACCATACCATTCTCCTTGATGCATACTCGATGCCATCACCTCCTACTCGATACGTACATCCACTTTATGAGGACCACTTTGTGCCCAACACCCAAACTCAATCAACTTTTCCTCGAGCAGTACTAACATGGAAGAAGACTCCTCATATTCCAAGATGTCGGCCTTTGTCGATAACTAATATTACAGTGAAAAAAAACATGCAATTGAAACGACAAAAAGCCATCCCACAACCCAGCCGTAGCAACTTCCAAAAACAAACTCCTGAATGCATATCCTCTCTTGCCATCTAATACTCAAAGTCATCGTCAACAGAAGGTCCCTTGTTTTTGCCCACAGATTCCTGCTTTCTGTACATCTCAGCAACCTGTCTGGCCGTAGTGGCATCGTCAGGCTTCTTGTCGTCGCGATCACGGATGTATCTCGGGAAACGTAGACTGACACCCTTGCCGCTGGGATCGTTCAGCGCATCAGCGGCAGCCTTGTAGCGAGGTGACAATGTCAAGTCAGCAGTCTTGACTTCCCACACCAGGCGAGGCTCGAACCAAACATCAGGCTGGTCTTTGTTGCCGGCTGAGTGGCTGTAGAAAGGCTTGGGGCGGTCGATGACCAGTGGTGAGAGCGTTTCATACAACGATTCGAGAAGAGCTTCTGAGAAACCAGTACCGATATTGCACACGGATTCGTATTGCTGTGATGAGTTGTTGTAGCATGCAAGAAGGAAAGCGCCATAGACGTTGGTTCTCTTTCCTCTGCCGTAGTAGGCACCGAGTACGACCAGATCTAGCGAATCACCTGCACCAGCGAGGTAGTCTTTCTTGACCTTTAGCCAGTTCTGTGAGCGGCGCGAAGGTTCGTAGTAAGACTCGGGACCGTCCAACATCTTGACCATCAAACCTTCGCAAGAAGCCTTGATCGAATCTTCGAGCAAGACTTGGATTGCGTCGAGCTCGTTGGTGTTGCCGTACTGAGCAAAGGCGAATTCACCCTCAACCTCCTTGAACGCTTCGTACAGCTTGGCTCGGCGGTCGCGGAAGGATTGGTTGACAAGAGCCTCGCCGTTCAGGAACAGCAGATCGAAAGCAAAGACACAAACCTTGACCTTGATGTCTTCAGTCTTGACATCCTTGCGCTTTCTTGTCATGAGCTGCTGGAAAGGCAGGACCTTCTTTTCATCAACATCCCAGGCGACAGTCTCACAGTCGAGAACAAAACTCTTGGTGCCATCCTTGACCCAAGTGGGCAGCTTGGCAAGGATATCTGGGTACTTCTTTGACAGGTCTTCGCTGTTTCTCGAAAAGATGTTAGAAACACCCTTGGCTGAGTTGCCAGCACTGGGTGCAGCAGTGGCGTAAGTCAAATCGGCATCATGAGCGACGAAGTGAATCTGTGCTCTTTCTCCGTCATACTTGTACTCGCATGTAAAGTCCTTGCCCTCGAAGCGGTCCAGCACTTCGGTGATTGATTTTGTAGGCTTTGCCAGCATAGGCTTCAAAGGAACACCGGGCTGAAGCTTGCAAGCATCATGCAAGTCGAAGACACCATTCTCGAGATATGCGGGAATGATGACCTCGTAGCTGGGAAGTTCGCTGTCTAGAGGTTAGCCTCATATTCCAAGAAGCGAATCAATACCTGGCACATACTTGTAAACGTTCTTCAAAACGCGTTCACCCTTCTCCAGCTGCTCGGTGCTAGGCGCCTTGTTCGTCTTGGTCATAACATCGTGATAAGTCATGGCTTGGGCTAGGGAGACGAGAACTGTCTTGTCTGCCAATCCTAGACGCATCTTGCCTTCGAGTGTGCGGACAATGAACTTTGCTTCGCTGGGACCACCCTTGTTCTCTTCAATGTCGACTCCCTTTCCTTTGGGTAGATTGGCATCAGCAGCAGAGAGAAGCTTGTGAATACCCGAGACTTTGCGACCTTGACCACCGGATCCCTCAATCTTGGCGATGGTCATTAGCTGCTCGTGGACACCGCGTACAGTCAATGGCTTTGGCTTGAACATGGTGGGTTGACTGCCCTTGCTCTTTGCGGCAACAAGACCCAGGTCACCGATTTTCTGCTGGTCCTCTTTGATGATCTTGAGCGATCGGCCTGTTGATTCGCCTATCGCCTTCATGATGAGACTCTCACCGATACCCAACTCGATACCAGCATAGTCAGCAGCAAGCTTGCCAAGCATGAGCAGAACGGTGGGTTGTAGATCTTGGGGTGTAAGACGGAGCACCTGTCTGAGGAACAAGGAGCAATGTGCCATGATCTCCAAACGTTTTGTCGTCATCTCAATCTTGGAGAAGGTGGTGCAGAGAGCAGCGTACGGCACGGGGTCGCCAGCTTTCCAGTCGGGGTAAGGATCTTTTGTGTTTGACTTGAATGTGCTCTGGACCTTCTCGCGGGCCTTTGCAGCCTTCTCGGGCTGTTCTTCCTCGTCCGACTCGACGTCCTCGGCCTCTGACTGGGGATCGCTCTCAGAACCATCTTGCATTGCCACATCGTCTTCCTCAACCTTGGCGGGTGTCGGTGGCTTGGCTGCAGGCAGTTTGGGTGCTGCCTTGTTCTTCTTGACAGGCTCTTCATTCTCTGACGCGGGTTCCTGTTTCGGCTTCTTGGGGCTTGCGGATGTGGTGGGCTTCTTGCGTTGTCTCTTGGTAGGGGGCTCTTCGTCTGAGGCACCAGCTTCTTCCTCTTCCTGCTCTTTCTTCACTGCGGTCCTCTTTTTGGTTATCTTGGTCGGCTCAGAAGATGTGACATCGTCCTTGGTTTCCTCCTTTACGTCTTCTACATCCTCTTTCTTGGCAGCAGCCTTGGTGTCAGACGGCCCGTCTTCTGCCTCATACTCCTCTTCGTCCTTGGGCTTCTTGGGCTCGGGCTTTGGCTTTGTCGCAAAAGAGAGTTTCGACTGTTGGGGGGCGGGCTTGGAGCCATTGGGTTTTGCAAAGAAGTTGCTGTTGCACAAGTCAGTCATTGGCTTTGAATGGTACTACCACCTCTCGAGATCTGCACACCCCAAGGTCGTCTGCGAACTCTTGACATACCCGAGAGTGGCTTGCTGCTTGGGCGGCATCCTGAAGCACAGCTGAGGTCGGTAGCCTGTGGATTGTGTGTATATGGAACGGCGCAAAGACAAGGACTTTAGAGAATCGAAGGGACGTAGAGGAGTAGAGGATGGCCGCATCGATCACACAACAAAGGCGGCAATGGAGGGGCAGACGATTGAGGCAGAATAAGCGGTAGGCACAGGTAGCCTGCGAGACGTGACACGCACGCGCGCCTGCCGCAGACACGCGCCAAATTGCTTTTCGATGACGCTGACGGCGCTATTGCCTTAACTCCGAATTTGGTCATGCATCTTGACTTGAACGACTTGATCAAGATAGTCACTGCACAAGGCGAATCTCAGAGACACTTTCAATCTGGCTGGATACTTCTGGATACCCACACCTCCTCCCTCTGCCTCTCCGTCTCCTGCTCGGCCACCCATCATGGCATCTCCTACTACGACGCCCGCCCCCAAACTCACGCCCTCCTTCTGCTTCAACAGGACTGCTCTTCAGGGTAAGATATCTCAAAGATAGTCTGACTCTCCGTCTTCTAACACGCCTCTCCCAGATTTCCTCCGCATATCCCGCAGCGCCGTCGACGACACAATCTCCCAGAACCTAAACGCCTTACTCTCCCCCAGTCAGGATAAATGGGACCCACACAGTACATCCCACACCCTCTCTCGCCCGACCGGCAAACGCGCCATCCCCGCACCCGCATGCACATCCTTCAAGCACAATGTCTTGTTTCCTTCATGGCAGGCCCGTAGCGATGTCCTCGCGTACTGTGGTGGTGTGGCGACCTCTCCAGACCCCGATGATCCAGATCACATGCTCAGAGAGGTCGAGGATGTAAAGGCGAGGGAAAGAGTTGTGAATGAGAGGTTGGATCCGTATAGCGGTCGCTACTTCCCGAGAGAAGTAAGGACTGAAGCTTTGGCCGCACTTGTGCGGAGTGAGTTGATGGTTGAGAGTATTGTCCGCTCCCGGACGTGGGGCATGGTCCGGGAAAGGTGCTCTGATGATGAATATGATGGGGAGAAGGCTCTCGACAAGTGGAGACAAGAGAAGAGCACGACCATCACTTCTGCACTGCTATAACACGGATTGTCTGAAAAAAGCCATGCGTTTGTATACAACTATATGATACCCCTCTCTTTTGCATGTTTCTGTTTATCCATATCTGTCTTGTCCTGTTTCTCTTGTGTTCTGTCCTTGTCCTGTCTTGTTATGTTGCGATTATGTCCTTCTCTTCTGTCACACCTCGCTGTGCCAATCACTCCTCATCACAATCCACTCAATCGTTCTTGCTCTTCCAGTTCTTAACCCTAGCGAAAGTTCTCTTAAGTGGCGGGAACAAACTCCAGGTCTCCATCGTCCCACTCAGTACACCAAAGCCCATCAAGAGCATCCAACTCAGCGTCAGGACGACGGCAAACGCAATCCAGTACGTCTTGACAGAGTACGTCACTCCGAGATCAGCCGACACGTATTCGGTCAGGAAGGTCAGTGGGAGGAACAGGATGGTCGCTTTGCTGATCAGCAGCGCCACCCTCGTAAGGCGATCCACTCCAGCAGACTGCGACATGGCCACGAGCTGGAAGTTCTGTTCGTCGTGTTAGCAAGGCAGAACTAGTGTCGAGGACGACAAGCAGTACTCACCATCTGTACCAATCCATCTTTTTGATGCAGGTAGTCCTTGCACTCTGCTAGAGCGTACAATGAGATCATGTCTCTGAGTCGTTCGAAGCGAACGATGGCGGCGCTGGTCAGTCCGACTCCCATCAGCGATTGGGCTCCTTGCACGGCGAGCTTGTCGAATGTCTCCTGGCTTGCTTTGCTGGGAACACGAGATCCACTTCTTGATGCCAAGGTGCTTGACTGTGGCTCAGTCACTCGATCGACGAGTCTGATGTAGCTCTTGTAGTGCCGCTTGAGTGCTCCAAGTTCGTTGCCAATACCATGCAGAAGGTCGATGTGGTGCAGTTTTGGTGCCGAGAACATCTCTTTTTGCTGTTCCATGTCAGTAATGAGCAAGCTCGACGTGGAAATTTGCAGTTACTTACCAACTTTTCCAACTCCATACCGTATCTGCTTTCTCTACGTGTGATGAGAGAGTAGCTATTAAACCAATTCTCAAACAGGTAGTAGAACAGCAGGCCAGGCGCATCCTTGTCGCGATGTGCCGTCTCTTCCTTCGTGTCGCCCAGTCTTCTCCTGATGGGCAAGAGCACAAGCGGATTTGCGTCCCTGTTGTCTTCAACCTTGGACAGCGAGCGGAAGACGTTGATGAGATTGCGACGAGTTTCCATCATGACCAGATGCTGAGGATGCGACAATCGACCTTCGCTGTACGGGTAGAGATCCTCGTTGATGCTGATGACGGTCTTGTCTGCGCAGATGAGGAGCCACGTCCAGACCCGCTTGATGTGAGGCAAAGGCGCATCCTTGGTTCCAGTACTTTCTTCCGAAACACCACATCCGGTTTCGACAGCATGCACGTTATACAAGCTGTTGAAGCCCAGACAGAGGTAGCTGCGGCCCTGGTCCAGAGAGGTGTAATGCCAGACGCCGTCAACAATGTCGTACAGGTTACCAGTACGCGCAGGGTTGCAGCTGGTGAGAGAGCTGGTGTCCGTTGCAGGAGGTGGCGATGAAGACAAGCCCTTCTCGATATCCTCGAACGAGCGTCTCAGGATCTCCTCCTTCTTCCTTTCGACGGCAACCGGCTGCGAAGGGTACTGTCTCATCCGTCTGGGGTCGGAGCTCATCAAGGCCAGCAGTCTCGGCGAGAAGTCGTACTGTTGAGCCAGTAGTTCAAGAAGAGGTCGCTGCAGGAAAGGGTACCAGATGTTGATCCAGCGCGTGTGAAGAGTAGACGGACGCGAGGTTTCGAGCAAAGCATGAATGGTCTCGGCCGGCTGATCAAAAGACACCCATGCTTCCTCATCGCCAAAGTCCAGGATGAAGTTGCGAGAGGTTGGAGTGCAGAGCAGTTGTACCGAATCTTCCAACACATCGGTGAGATCCAAGTTACGGAATCTCGTGGGATTGTTAGGTAAAGGTTCATAGATTGAGGCATCCGATTCAGGCTTCTTTGCATTCGTGTATGCCGAATCTGATCGCTCCATGCCGGGCAAAGTGTCTGTAAAGTCGTATTGTATCTCGCTATTCATCTTGTAGAGTAAGCAGACCAGGCCTCGACGGAGAAACAGCGAGATGGTCTATCCTTATCTGTTTCCAGTCGAGAGATGCGACATTCATTATGACTCCTCGAGCCAGATGCGACATGACGAAGCCAGCCGACACACGCATGTGGATCAGGGATAATTTGCTTCGCCGCAACAGCCTGGGGTGCATGTGAGGCTGGGATATTTCAATGTGTGTTAGGGCGGTTTTTGGTAACCCGGTGCACGAGTCTTGTGGTTGACTGGTCAGCTGCCTCATTGGTGCCTACGTGAATGACCTGCAGGTACCAAGCATCGCTTCAGTCGCAGATCCAGATTCTGATTGGCGCATTTCGCAACATACTTCTAGTCGTAAATATCGAAGATGGCCTGTGTCCAAGAAAAAAGATGGTTGTGAAGGGAGACGACATGCTGAAGCCTCACGACGTTACGCAAGATCTCCAAGGTGGGAGGTCACCAGGCAGACAAGTGTCGAAACCGTTCGCCGACGTGCAGATGCATGTGTGTCTCATCGTAAAACTCGCGGTCATGGTCTGTATGATGGAAGTTGAGTTCCCTCAGAGAATCTCCAGACAGTTGAAGAGGACCGTTTTGCCGGACGTTCGAGCTCTCACGCGCGACGACTTGCGGTCAAGAATCCACACACCTTTGCTTCACGGCGGACAATATCGTGATCCTAGCGTTCGCTAAGCACAACAGGTATGCTGTGAGGATGTCATTCACAAGGAAAGATCAAAACAGGGACCCGAGGTGAGAGGTCATCACGCTTGCCGAAAATCGAAACTGCCGATCATGAGGAGCTTTCCGTCAGCAACTCTTCATAGAGGAAGGACAGCATCCTACCTTCCAATTTTGGAGTCCAAAGAGCCTCGAAGATGGTGTCCCCATTGTGTTGCTCTTCTTCGCCTCAGGTTTGATTATCTACTGGTCTACGCTGTATGATCTATTCGCACTCGGGCTCAAATCCCCGAGGCCACCAGAGCAAGCTATCATGGTAAGAGTAGCATTCATGTTGCCCCTGGAGTACTTGCTGAGCAACCACAATAATTTTGCAGTAAGTTTTTGTCAACATCAACAAAGAAAATTACACAACTCGTCGCCTCTTCCTTCTGAAGAACAAACAACGTCCTCGACACTTATCGACTTCAAAAAGGATGTAGCAATCTATCATTGCGGATGTGGCGACCTTGCTGGCATTCGCCGTCGCAGCAGCAGTGTACATCATACACTATGATACCAGTCCATGAGAAACGAGTGGTGTTACCTGCCGTCAACGATGGCTACATCTAGCCTGGCAAGCACACCACAACGATCTGTCCTTCCCACGGTTGAGGCCTTCCGTTTCCGTTGCAGAACCATCATCTCCAGGCCCTACTTGGCTCAAATCTGGTGAATCAGCACTCTGGTCCAGAATCCTTTCGTTTTGCTTGGGAGCTGAGAAGGATCACTGCTCGTACGTCGCTGTACTATCTGCGAGGGCCGTGGACACCACTACGACAACTCACAGAGTGTGGGCTACTCGAAAGCAAACTCGAGCCGAGGCCTTCAAGCAGCGACGATACCAGTCTTTATACTACCATGCTGCTAAAAGTCATATTTGTATGGTCGACGTCTGAAGGGAGGCTTCAATTGTTCCCAGGTGCCTGCTAAACCTGCTGCCGATTTCTACGGCCGTGCCGCGTCAACAATGGAGACACGCCGTAATTCACGGCTCATACCAGACGAGACGTAACTCTCGGAGAGAAGTACCACACTTACGGCCATGCGCGCTCAGTGCACAGCACCAGACGCATCAACAAAGCCCTCACCTATTTCCTTCTCCCATCTTCCACGACCACTCACAAAACATCATCATGCTCTCAATCAAGATCTTGCTCAAGAAGCTACTGTCCCTGCTCTCCTGTCGCATCGGTGACGAAGAGGACGAGGCCCCTCCTCGTGCTCTTGTGATTGTGAGTCTTTTACCACTACATTCTGCTTGAAATGGTTGTTTGCTAACGTGCAGTGGTAGGGAGGTCCCACGGACTTCCATCACAAAGAGACGAGTGGTGGGGGCCCTCTTCGCGCACCCATTGTCGGTGCCCCTGCTCCCTATGTGCGTAAGCACTAAGGTCGGTAAACATGATGATGAGATGTGGGTGATCCCGAGCTAACATTTGGGTAGGCAGGTGGCTATGCGTTGACGCACGATCCTCGCGTGGGAACGACGTTCCTTTTCTGTAGAAATACCAATCAAGACTCTTTCTTCCTGGCACATCAAGTCTCTCCTGTATTGTGCCTGTGTTTGTCTAGCATCTGGTGGCAGTTTCCAACTGCAACTGTTACGAATGTAGAAGTCTGTTTCAAGTCACAAAGGGCTCCATCAGAGAGGTCTATAGAGCAAAGGCGGTGTTGTAAAACATGTTTTCCTGGCAAATATTGTTAAGACTCTACAACTAAGTCATCTCTCGCTGTACTTACACTGGAAATACGATCTGTCAAAAATCACAAATGTTTTGCCTTCATAAAGTTGAGTATAGGGAGTATGTTTCTGTTGTGTCTCCATGGACAACACTTCCATTAGCAAGAGTTCATGCATTTCGATAGCTACGATTAGCTAGCACTCACATGAAGTGAGATGGCAACTAATTGAAGAAGTTATTCACTCTAGATTATATGGACGATGTTATATGTCGTCGCTGCCATCGTTTGTATATGCGAGCAGGGTGTCCCTGTCAGCGATAGAACGGCGGAGGGTCCGCTCGATTAGGAAACTCCGACATCCTATAAGCGGTCTGAGCAACCTCACTTTTGCTCCCAACAACTACTACGTAGCTGCAGATACACATATAAATTGCTTCGCCAAAACCCGACAAGACAAATACCACCTACAATTCGAACAGGGCCACGCAAAGACTTCGGAAAGCCTACGAAACCAATATGCCGCACCTTGACGAGCACAACTTTTCGGCGCCTGCTGAGGTGCATTCGTTCTCAGCATTGGTGAGTAATATGTTTCCTCGAATATTTCTCACCACCCACCTTGGCATAAGAAAGTCTGATCTAGTGTGACCGTCTGGTCAAGCACACAAGAGGATCCTCACCGGATGCTTTCTCTCCACCGACATGCGCTGACTCGACTCACAGCTCTTTGACATGGATGGCACCATCATCGACAGCACCAATGCCATCGTCAAGCATTGGCACCAGATCGGCAAGGAAATCGGCGTGGATCCTGAAGTCATCCTTGCCACCTCTCACGGAAGGCGCTCAATCGATGTGCTGGAGATCCTGGAGCCTAAGCTCGCCAACTGGGAATGTAGGTGAACCGTCTTTACCTTGTTTTTTTCCTACACTTGTCACACTTCATGGTCAGATACTCTTGGCCACTTTGTCGCGCGAGGCAAACGGGATCGAGACGATCAATCAAGTGCTCACTCTCAAATCGACCACCATGAGTGGAGCCGGCTGCCAACCACTTATCCATCACGGTACAGACATGCTGTCACAGGACCGTGTACCCGTGGGCGAGTATGAGGACCAGAGCATATCTCTCCACTCGAGCGTTATACATGTCTCTCGATGCCTGCTCAGAGTCCCACCCACATCGTACATCCAGCTTTGCCTATAACGGCTTTTTTTTTGTCTCAGGATTCAAGGCAAAAACTGAGACCTGAAGTAGAAACACTCCCAATCATCGCGTCAATCACGTCGGAAGGACTAACTGCAACGCGAAATACGTGCTTCTCCCTGCCACACCACACCATCACCATGTATCTTTTTCTTTTCTCACTCCACCACACGCATGTCTCGCTCCAGCATACTCCATCCAGCTAACATGACTCTTGCCACTTGCTAGATGTCTGCGCGGCAGAAGGCGCGATCCCCAAGAAATGGGGCCACGACGCCGTCGAGATACCAGGCAGCCGCTCGATCCTCGAATCCCTCGAGCACGCCTCCGCACCCTGGGCAATCGTGACCTCGGGCACACAACCTCTGGTCACGGGATGGCTGGATGTGATGGGTCTCGCGAGACCAAAGCATCTAGTCAGCGCCGAGCAAGTCGCAAAGGGCAAGCCAGACCCGGCATGCTACAAGCTGGGCGCACAACGATTAAACATCACCAGTGACGATGCCCTAGTACTCGAGGACGCTCCCGCGGGAGTGCGCGCGGGCATAGCGGCGGGCTACAAGGTAGTCGCATTGGCAACCACGCATACAGTGCAGCAGCTGCAGGAAGCCGGCGCGACATGGATTGTGCGTGACATGCGCAGTGTGACGATGAAGAGCTTTGACAAGAAGACTGCCAAAGTCGAGATAGCAATCAAGGATGCGTTGGTCCAGTAGATACACGGCTGTTGCTCTGGCAGGGCGTTTTGACAAACACGCGGGATAGATGGATTAGGGTCGAGCATAGATTAGACAAGCAAAAGAATTAAGAAAACGCTTATTTTCGGCTCTTTTTGATATTTCCCCCTGCTTCATCTTTCTTTACACTGCCATCTTGTTGCTATGGCAGAGTTTGATGAAGGGGTGACTTCGGGGTCTGTTGCGTTGTTTGTATAGGCAAAGCCCGCAGCTCAAAAAAGCCGTTTATAGGGAGGGGGCAGCAACAATCAAACCCAGTTTTAACCGTTCGAAGCTGCGGCACAAAAGACGCTCAATCAAACAGCAAAGCCGACGACGATTATACCCGTGTCTCTGTAGTGACACAATGAATGTTTTTGCTTCACGTTGTAATCGTCTCTTGCCTCTGCCGTGTGCTGCAAAGTGGAGACTATTTTTCTTTGCAAAGGGCATGCTGAAGCGCAAATCGTTTCATGATCATGATGGCTTTCTTGAAAAGATCTAGAGATATCAACGTCGTCTGAATGAATTGTGTTGTCAAGGGTCTTTCTGATATGGATAATGATCTTCTTTTATGACGACAGTCCTGTTGGATCTGACCGGCCAAGTTGTTCTTCGTACGTTGCGAAACCAAAATGACGTCTTTGCTCGTTGCTTCTAGCGAGATGGTATTGATGTTCGATTGTGAAATCCGTCAAGGCTGTAGTGAGCTGTCCCTCAAAGCCATCAGCTGATGCGTGCACATCGGAGAGAAAGCGAACTGGCAGATCTAGATCTTCTTCAGCCTGTCGCTTGTCACGAAGAGATGATCCCGAAGAGTTGTATACACGATCCTCGGTATCCCCGGGATATTGGGAGGATAGATATATTATGTTTACCAAACCACGGGGTGTGATAGAAGCCCGACTTTCATATCGCCTCCGAGGTCGAAGATACCAAGATGTATGCGCCAGCAAAGGCTGACTTGGCCAGCTAATCTTCAGCTGAGTGCTATATAGTGCAGTATAGATTAACGAATCCTTCCGCTGCTACTATACACTGCATGATATATTAACGTAAGACATACCTAGAAGCCCCGTCGAATACAATGGCCGGATGTTGAAGATTAATCTGACTCGGCAGCACCTGAGTTTATTGGCTGTAGAGGCGCGACGTCTACGAGTATGGCTCTCGGGTCGGGATGTATGCGATGTTATCTCGATTCTTCTTTGCTTGCTTGCTTGCTGCAGCATGTGTGCGCATGTCGCTTCTTGCCTTTCTGCAAGATCAGCATCCTTTGGAGCGGTGAAGATGCACTTTTCTTTTCTTTCTCTGGCGAAAACGCGAAGGGCTGCCTTGCAGGGGAGAAGTATACATCAAATCCGGTCCTGCATGCAAGGGAAGTTACGGCCGACAAGTGTGAAGAAATGTCAACACTGCAGATAATATCTTGGATCCACCTCTTTCTTACTTCTTCAAGCGAAGGTCATCATATCATGCGAAAACGCAGACTCGAGAAAGGGGGGAGGTCAGAAATCTTGAATCGTGCAGGATACCTAGATCAGTCGTACCTGGGCCACCTACATCGATGGAAACTCTTGTCAATGCAAGGTTGCTACCTCTTACATGTACAGGAGTCTTTTTACAGCTCTTTTTATTTTTGTTCCCGTCGTACTCGTGTGCGTGGTGCCATGTTTGGTCGTGGAGCCCACGAGGGCGGGACAGGAACAGGCAAGGGAGCCTGGGACTTCTTGTGTCTGTTGCAGGTACCCGGGTAGGGAAGCAAGCTATTTGGGGAATTTTCAGAAGCAAGTGTCACACCCCTTCGCTTCTCTTCATGCTCCGTGCCGTGTGCGGATGCAGGCCAAGAAGTGACTTGTTCGGAATGCCGGGGCGTGTTACCAGAATAATTTCAATCGCTTGTCTCTTGCATTATTTTTGTGGGTTGGTAAAACTGCAGAGCCCGGGAAGCAGCGATGCTGAAAATCATCTCACATGCAGTCGCGACACCGACACGAGGTGGATCGAGTCTGCGACGACATGACTTGACATTTACCTTTTCCAGAGCCGCGGTCGTCTGCGGACAGCTACAGCACAGCACCAGAACCCTTACTGCTGCTGCGAGCTCCCGCTTGCCGGCAGAAGGCCCCGCAATTTCGCCCTCTCAAAAGTTTTCTCGCCCATACTCGTGCGCAAGAGGATCTGAGCAGGAGGTGAACGACTCATAGCCAAGTTTTGGATGGGTGGGGAATGTAAGAGCATGGCGGGGTTCGCAAGAGAAAGACAAGCACGTGAAGCAAAAGAAGAAAAGATTTGCTGACAGATTGAGCCAGCGAATCGGAGAAATCGCATGTTTCAAAGATCAACAGCCGCCGCACTTTTTGACCTTGGTGGATTCCACGGCACTTAGGGCACTCAGCAGCGTCGACGAGACGAGATCGCGCGGCGGTCTCAATGGTGACCAAGACGTTGAGACGGCCACTCCAACATTCTTGATACACTTTTGCGAAAATACTTCTCGCGCCGACGTTTCGAGCGAGCCTGGCGAGTTTTGCAACAGCCTTAGTTGCCCTGTGAAAGAAGCCCCATCGTTTTGGCGGTTGAGATTGTTGTCAAACCGCTCACGCCCAGTCAGAACCCATGGACCAAAAGTAAGCCCGCCGGACGGCCCACGAGTTACCAATCGCTATCAGGTGAGGCGCAAGACATGGACGTCCTTGGTAACCAGTTCCCTTCCATATTCGTCATCACACACACCCTTGAACCTCTCCGGGATTCCTACGTGTCAGACTGTCGCTACTTGCAGCTGAAGTGGCTAAATTCGTTCTCTTTTGGGCTGACAGTGGAAGTCCAACCAAGTTTCGCTGCCATGTTTGTCGCGCAGGGACATGCAGCAAGCGGCTACGAGCACGAACCGCTCCTCCGTGATTGCCCTCTCCCTTTGGTTACATGAGTACACACCGCAACGTTTGCTCGCTTCACTGCCGCCGTCATGCTTTGAAGATTTGTTTTTAGAGTTGCCAGCAAAGGGGCTGTGACAATTGTGTTGCACGCTTGACGATTCTGGCACCGAGTACAGACTCTCCAGCTGCTATCTCTGTATCAGGATGGGTTGTCTCGCAGTGTCGGCGATTTGTCCGGCTAAAGTTGAAGTTTTGATTCTCAACCAACCATAGCGCCGAGGAGCACCAAGGATGCGGGGACAAGGATGTGCGCCATGGCCACTGAGCCTTGGACAGTGGACACATGGTGACGAGCCCGGCATGTGGTTCAACACATGGTCGTGAGATAAAGGCGAGAGCGATTTATCTCAAAGTTACCCTCGACAAATGCGAATCGGGCAGCATGTATTACGCCATTTGCCTAATCCTGCCCTGCTGTGAGTCTTGGAAAGGGTCGGGGGGGGGGGGGGGGGGGTGGAGGTTGCATCAGCGATTGGATAGATTAATGATAGACAGCTCCTTTGGTCGATCAGCCGCTCCTGGCTGGACCCTTTTGGCGCCGCGCGAGAGTACGTGGTCTTCAGCACACCTGAGACTTGACCAGTGGTCACCGCACTGCTTCGGTCGAGCGAAACGAAAAGGCGGAGTGCACGCAGAGGTGCATTTTCGCATGCGCGAGTCGTGCATGGCCATGAGTGCAATCTCCTGTCATAGCGCGCAAACCTCATGGCAAGTCGTACCCCACAACTAACGGCTGAGTGATGCGTCGGAAACGAAGCAGGAACAGGAAAGGACTGGTTCCTAGCAGCGGCCGCTAAGCGACACTTTCAAGGCGCCGGCGCTCGGCTTAGCGTCGCCCGCTCCGAAACATGCGAGTGGATCCTCTCTGGCTGCACTGCTCAGCAGGACGTGGCGCAAAGTGATGATGGGCATACGGTTGATTTGAGTAGGCGTGTGGCTCAACGACCCCTCTTACAGTGTTCGCTAGGCGATTGCACCGGTAGAGCGGGCGGCGACTGGCGATTTTGGACTTATCATGATGCCCGAGTAACAATCGCGGATGGCACAGAGATGATGGAGGAGGATGCGGAGAATAAACACAATTCCTCGCTCGGGCATGCACAGTCAGCCGAGGAAGCGGGAAGAAAACATGATTCCAGAAGCAGGGACCAGGGCAGCAGTCAGTGTCGTGAGATAGTCGGCGCTTTATTTTTAGGCGGCGGTGTGCTGGTTCAAGGTCGCTCGTCTTGCAGCGGCAAGCGTCGCATGGGCGAAGAAGAAGAAAAGACAGATGATGATCATGATGATGGTCTCAGGATCGGGCAGGCAAGGCACTCATCTCTCACGGCAGGGTCTTGAGCGATTCGGACAGTCACGGACGTTGAGGTGTGATGCTTGGGCTTGCCAGTTGGAAAGTTAGAGGTGGGCGTGTGCTCTGGCGGCTGCGCATAAGCAGTCCTGACTTTGTGGCCAGACAGACAACGGCGCATGTGGTGATTTGGCTTGTGAGACGAGGCGCTCAGACTCCTCTGTGCATGGTCGTCTTGCACATCTTGTCTGGCGCGCATCGTAGCGATCTTCAAGCTCCCGCTCGGTCTCTGCGAGCCGGACCCGCGATCTCTGTGCTTGCTGTGCAGCCGCTCCCAAGCTTTGCACCTTCCGAGTCGTGATCCGCCCTAATCTCGTCGCCGAGTCGCTGCCCTTTTCTCTCGCACCTTCCAAGCCCAAACACTTGTTTCTGCCCCGACGTTCGTTTTCCCAAGTCCTCGCTCTTCGCCCTGTTGATCTGCGGGCCTGCCATTCACTCGCTTCCTCCAACATCATTACCATTGCAATCATCACTCTCTGCCCTCCGATAATATCATCATACCCCCTCAACCACCGGCCAGCCCGCAAGCTTGTTGATCCTGCTACCCTCCGTGCGCATCTGAGACACGACCAGCCTCCACGCCGCCTCTGACAAACCCTCCCGAGCACTCCGCCGAGGCTGCCTTCTCTCTTAAACCTTGCACAGCAGCCCACCCAGACTGCCCTCACCTAGTGCGAGCCCTCACCACTCCTCCCTATACCAATCCAACATGGAGTTCGCCGACTATCCGGGTCTCAATGCAGACCTGGCAGCAGACTTTCACGCGCGGCACTTCACCCGCCGGGACACACACATGTTTACCGACCATCTGGGCCAGATGCCGCACTTCAATCCCGCCGCACTAGCCGGCATGGCCGTCGACGTCAAGCCGCGCTTGACAAAGGAACAGCACGATGTACTCGAGAACGAATTCCGGAAACAAGCAAAGCCCAACACAAACACCAAGAAGAGATTCGCCGAGGTCCTGGGCGTATCATTAGACAAGGTCAACGTAAGTAGCCCTGGGCACCAGACGATCCACAGTAGTTGCTAAGCCGTGCACAGAACTGGTTCCAGAACCGTAGAGCAAAGTCGAAGCAGGACGCCAAAAAGGCAGCTGGTGCTTACAACATGCTGCAAGCACAGCAGCAGGGCCAGCAGCAGCAACAGCAGAGCTTTGTCGGCATCAACCCAATGGGTGGCATGAACGGCATGCCTCTTGACCAGCCCTTCAGCATGCCAACTCTATACAATGGCGTCCGTGACAACTCCATCATTGACGGACCACTGTCCAGTGGCCTCGGCATCAGCCAGCCCGAGAACGCCTTTGCATCGCTCGACCAGATCACATCGCAACCCATGCGCCATCAAGCGTCAACACAGTCTCTCGCCTCGCAGCACTCAGTACATTCCGAGTCGTTTGCCGATGCTAACAACAGACACACTTTGACCCAGGCTCAGTTCGATGCCTACTCGCAGCCAAATTTTGCCAACATGTCGGCTGCTGACACCAACACTGCCTTGAACTCGACTACCAACGGCGACTTTTACTCTGAATTCTGCGACTTTTCGTTCGACTCTCAGTCTGTTGATCCATTGACGTCTCCTCCCATGCACTCCAACGAGAGCATCGACTCCTTTGCTCCTGATGTTGTGCCCGACTTCAAGCCTTCTGACAACCAGCTGCGCAACCCTTCGTCGAGCTCCGAGGGATCTGCTCCTTCGGTGACCATTTCCCCAGCCGAGGACAAGAATGACACGTTCGACGTGAATCTTGCAAGCGAGGACAAGCCTTCGCAATCAACTGTGACGTCGCCTCAGTGGCAGCCTGGACAGTCTGTGCCCGTTGAGATGGACGACCTTCGCAAGGAATTCCAAGAGGCCGCCATGCGCCGCAACTTCTCTGTCCAGTCAATTCCCGACTCTGACGAGTACCTCGACCAACCCATGGCGTTCCCTGGTGATGACTACAACCGCCGCGAATCTTCAACGGTCCAGCTTGCTCGTTCGATGCAAAGCTTCACCATGGCGCCTCAACGCTCAGCCATGCCCTCATCTAGCATCGCCGCGCGCCGACAGCGTCCTCGCCCGGCTCCTTTGGGCACCACGAGCACCCGTAGTACTTCGTATTGCGGCACGCTGCCCACGTCTCCAGGTCCGGTTGGTGGCAACCACACTATCGGTGGTCATACCCTGCGTCGTATCAAGTCATCGCAAGCCATGAACGGCATTGCTGGTGGCCGCATCCAGAAGAACGTTGGTTCTGCTCAGCGCTCGCCTTCTGGCTACACCACTTTTGCCGAAGCCAACAATGCTCGATACGGCCGCCGTGTCTCCTCATTCTCTCCCGCCTATGCTAGTCTTGCTGCGTCGACTGCTAGTCTAGCCCCTCCGACCCCATTGTCTCCGACCAACACGATAAGCACGCTGCGTCACATGCAATCTCAGCCTATGCTCAGACAGACAAGCCTGCCTGAAGGTGACGAGAACTACATTGTCTCTGGCATGAACTTCTCTCCACCGACAACGCCTCTCTACGGTGGCCAGTTTATTCGCAGCCGTATGGGAAGCTTGGCCGTTCCTTCTGACAATACCCCTCCTCAGTCTGCTCCTCCGACTCAGCAATGTTTCCCCAGTGGTGCCTTCAGCCCACCTCAGATGTCGGCAATGCCTCTGGTCCAATCGCAGGCCAATCCCCAGGGCTTCCTTGGCATGCTGCCTAACGAGTACCCACAGATGCACAATGTCATGTTCCCAGCTCAGCAGCAGCAGAGCCAATACATGGACACGCAGATGTCGTACATAATGACAAACACAGGCGAGGTCATTTCAGGATATCCCGTCATGCCGCCTTTCACTCAAGGTCACATGCAGCAAGCGACTCCTCCCAACCAGCAGCAACCTTTCTTGCCATCTTCAAGTCTTAGCCCCGGCGTCCTTGGCTCCTCGCAGGTTCCGAAGCATGTCAATCCCGGGGCCGACTTCTTTGTTCATGAATATTCGCCTCCGCGAGACGTCAAGCAATCCAACACTCCTCGCAAAGCCGTCGAGTCCGGACCCAAGAACTACACATTCTCAAACCACGGACCCGAATACTTTGAGAAGCACGCCAAACAGAAGGGCAGTTCCAGTCCTGCCTCGTCCTCTTGCGAATCGGCCGCAGCATAAAACCTCCTCCTCCACGACAGATCACAATCTCCTCATCTGATGACGACACTATCTTTTATTCATTTCCTTGTCATGTTTTCTTTTCTATGTCTGATTTATTTTATGCCTTGCAGCACTGGATATCCCGAAGCGAGGCGTTTATTGTCTAATTTCTTGCATGCGTTCTGGGAAAAGCTGGACATGAGCTTCAACCTCCCTTCTTCTGCGTCTTTTTCTTACGATGGGTGGCCACTTTACACCTCTTACGTTCAGAACTCTCTCTAATCACCTAATTTCTATTGCGATAGTCTGGATTTTTCTTTTTTGCTTTTACTTTATGCGAACAAGCAACACATGGCGATGTACCATACGGGAATACCCAACACGGCAGGATAGCGGGACAATATGTCAAAACAGGATGGGAAAGGCCAAGAAAGAGGAGGTCAAATCTAGATGCCCAAAATCACTCTTGCAAATCGAGATGAGCTTCCTCTCTTACACGCATGACATCTTCTCCTTTCCACTTTTCACGAACCGCTCTGGTCTGACGATCATCTGCTGTTACTCTTGCTCAAACTGACGTGTCACGCATACAGTAGATTGGCAAAAAGGCAGCGAGCGCCGTTTGAGACGGGCCCTGATCGCCTTGCTTATCTCTCGTACCACTGTGGGTATCGAGTGTCGAGCGCCAGGGTCTGGACATGCCCTTTCTCGATCATATTCGACCTTGCTATACGGCCGGTCCGACCACATGACTAAGAGAGCAGAGCGTGGGACGTCCCCATCAACGCTCTAGCAGTGGATAGCTGCAAACAGGTATCGTGAGAGCAAAAAGAAAAACGCTCGGCCTAGGGAGCCGTCCACCCATGTCATTTGGCATATTTGACCATTCGGTATAGTGCACCGCTGGTCGGCAAGACGGACGTGTCCGTCCGTCCGCTCTGTCCATGCGATTCCCTCGGTAGCTTTCGATCTCGCGGTAGGCGAGTGAAGGAAAAGCAGGACAGGGCTGACGAGGGCAAGGCGTGCGGAAGGAAAGTGAAAACGAAGCTTGTTTCAGGTCTAACAATGTGGGTGTCAAGGTAAGTGGTGAGCAGTGAGGTGTGCAACGACAAAAAAAGAGGCCGTTCAAATAGACTCAACGGCCCGCTCCCGTGGGTGCTGCGGGCATGAGGGCTGCTTGACCATATCTGGACGACAGGCCACGCCGCGAACGAAACGGGTGATTGCGTGCATGGCGACTACTAACGTTTGTATCAGCCCAGAGGCGAAAAAGCCGTTTCTAGGATAAATCCGCTTTGGGAAAGTCGTGTGGACTATCGATTGCTCAATGGTCCTTGTGCGAGCACACTCTACTCTTCTTTGCAACAAAGGAACCCAGGCCTTGCTCCGTCGTTTTGACTGTTGTGTTCGAGACTGAGTACTGCGGTTGCGATACGGGCTTAACGATTGCGAGGCCGTGGCGTGTCGACATGTACATCGCGCCATTCGATGCTCGTGTAAAGGGCTCAGCTGACATGACAGATGCCACAGGGCAAGGATCAGCTAGCTGCTGGGTCGGATCCGCCCATGACGAACTGCTTTTTGCTTTGGCCAAATCTTGGATGTGCGTGGCAGCCTAGCTTCCTTTCTGCAGGACGGTTCCTGCTGCCAGCAACCTTGAATGCCTTGGTTCGACCATAACGCCTCATGACTTGCGTGAATAGCGGGTGTAAGGCCACACCAGACGACCAGGACCGACAAAGTTCGCAGCACTAGCTTTTCCACATACTTCTCCCGTACCCCAGATTGGTCCGAGTCTTGTGTAGAGTAGTGGAGTGTGCTGACGGATGCAGGTACCCAGATACGCCTTGCGGCAGCCGTTGGATACCGTACCTTGCACCATTCTTTTTTCTTTCTGCCAGAAAGAACATATGAATATCTTCTGATCATACTCTCCACTTTCTCAAATACGTGGAAGAGGATCATGATGCTCCTCAATGGAGAAAGAATAACGAGAAAAGGCAATCCCTACCGGGCCTCGAGACAGTTGTCCGCTAACCAGTTCAATGTCTTGTATTTTCGATAGAACAGTTATACAGTCGTCTTGGCTTGGTGTAGTATAGCATGCTCGCTTGTGGCTTATGGTTAATCATGTCAAGATATCATGACACATGATAGGAAAAAGCCAAAACAGAGCGACGACATGCTTTTGTGCTTGCTGTAAGCTTATTGAGGAGCTTTCTCGGGCCTCCTTTAGACTTGTGCGATAAGCATAACACGGCGTCCGTTGTAGCTATAGGATGTTGTTTGAACTCTGTAACCCACGTGCGCTTGACAGCGGGTGAGTCTGGAGTCATTTGAGATTCTTGTAGTCGAGAGTCTTGTCAAGGATGTCAGTCGATCGTTCATCCTGGTCATCAAGGCCAATGCTTGCATACTACCGAGTGGCGCTCTATACTGTCTTCATGCTTCCTCTCGATTTGACATGCAAGGTCAGGATTGCCGTCTGCATAGTTTGATATTACTTCTCGCTTGAGCTCCTCAACATCAACCATCAGACTCGAAGTCGAACGGTATGCCTGTCTCGGGTGCTGATGAGGCTCTTCAAGCAAATTTCAAGTCGTCTCAGTCAAAAAAGCGTTGTAAAGCTGTCTCGGTCACCGCAGGAGAAAGACTCCTATCCGCGAGACACTCCACGGCATTGTACGCTGAATTCCAGTTGTGTTTCTTCTGACTCGGCATGTTGCTGCTCGCGTCGTGAAGATTCCCGTTGCCTGATCCTGGACGTTGGACTTTCATGCGAGTATGAGTCTGTGGCTGTCTAGTTACAGCATACCCATGGTTGACTCAAAGTCCACTTTGTCATGCTTGCGATAGAAAGAAGCCCAGTTGCCGACCGGTTCAGCTCGGATTGAGGGAAATGGTAGGGAGAGACAGTCCCAACCCTGTGGAAAGAGTTGTAGGAAGCGTGAAGACCCAGCTCGAAAATGGTCAACCCGCTGCCGATGGCTAGGGCTGAGACTAGCATTGAGAGAAGTTTACAGGGGCTTGTTCAGCGAGTTGTCTGTGATGAAAGAGACGGATTTGTATGTGGTGCGAGTCAAAAGCGAGGGATGCAGGAGATGTGGGCCGGCTGCAGATAGAGCGGACACGATGGTTGATGGTTCTGCTACGAAGAGCCAGAGTAACACGAGCATGGTCGGTGTTTGTGCGATAAATGCTTGCAAGCCATAGATGATTAAAGGTCGCTCTAGCCATAGGCCACCGTGTCGTAGTGCAAGCAAGTAAAATTCCGTAGGATGTTCGTAGCGTTGTGGTCTTGGTCGAATGTTTAGTTACGTTGCGAAGAAAGACTCATGAGATCCATCAGCAGTGGTCAGCGTCGTCCATATAAAAGCAGAAAGTGCGAATCTTGATAAAGTCGAACGCTTTCGTCAGAGTTGAAACAAGCAACCGCGATCATATCGTGATTGCCATTGGAGCGTCTTAGGTCAACAGTCCTTCTCTTCCACAGTCCAATAGATGACTCCTTGTTCAATACCATACATCAATCCATCTGTTCATCTTCAACATCAGCTTCCAAGCAGACTGTATATGTTGTGACATGATGCCACATGTTTGCCGCGCGATACCGACCCCTGAGCCAGTCACAAAAGCGTCCTGCTCATAGTCTTGTCGATCGAACTTCGTCCCATTCCAACTTTGACACCAGTTCCATCCTCATATCCAGCAGTTGGGCCCAAACGATTCGTTTTGTCTAGCGAGTCTGATGGCCTTCGTTCCGTCAACCACCGCCTCGATAGGAAACCTCAACAAGACCAGTGAAGAGATCATCCAAGTCAGACAAACCCTCGACAGAACCAAAAAATTGCTCGGCGAGGTGCTTGACCCCCACAGAACGATCACCCAAGTGCCAACTGAAGCCGGAAATATCCCTGATGAAATTGTCGAGATGCAAGCAACATGGCTGAGGGCACTTGAAGAGCAGCTGAATACATTTGGGAGATGCCTAATCGCGATGGAAGAAGACTTACGGCAAAGGCGTGCGGATTTCTTGGAAGAGACAGCAAACATCGCAAGCACGATAGCTGCAACAAGCCCCATCACCGACAAGAGGCGGGACCGAGAGATGGCGCTATCCCATTCGCGAGCCAGGTACATGGTCGTTGTGTTGCTGCTGAGTGCATCACTACTGACCGCTCTGTTTGCACTCTTCTTTGTATCAACTCAAAAGTGAGATGATGTACGCACTGGACAGCGCAGCAAACAGTATGAGGGCGGTAAGCTTGCTTTTGAGGATGGCTCGATTACAAATTCGGATATGGCATTGGTTCCTAGAAAACGCTTTCATAGAAGTAGATGAATCGGACAAGCAATGACGAGAGAGGGTATTATGAGGGGTCCGACAGAATTTGAGATTATAGACGGCCAAAGACGAGGTCTGAGGAGCGTTTAGTGTTTCGATATTCGTACTTGAGAAGCGCTCAAGCAGGCACATGGAGCACATGGCTTACCTGTTTCCTGAAGCTGCTTTCCTCTATATATATGGCATTCGAATTTCCAATCTGTCTCGTCTCGATGATCATAGTGGCATTGCTTTGTACGACCCGAGCGAGTTCGACGAGCCTCCGCACTGCCTGGGCTAGATATCCCCAAGCAGATGCTCAGGAAGCTTGATCCCCGGGTATATTTGTAGCGGACTCTAATGCATGTCCACAATACGCCATCAATGGTGGGAGTGACAGTATGGCGTCTGATCAATCGGACTCAGTCAAGTTCAGTTGAGCAGGCGGTATAGCAATGAGCTCTTGTCTTCAAGGCCATGCCGGGTCATCGAGGCGTCTGAAGAGGGCGACATATTTGTTGCCGTTGTTTCTCGTCACTTTCTTGCCTTCTTCGGTCTCTTGACGCATGACAGCCACACACTCATCGGCTTCTTGCTCGGCCTCTGAGACGCGCTCAAAGGACGGGTGGGCGTCCAGGTGCTCGACCATCCAGTTGTGAAGATCCTCGACATCGGTGATGGTGTAGATGATACCGCCTGGTCGCAAGACGTATGCGTACTCCCTTTTGCTCTCAATTAGCTCATCACTTTATGTGATATCTGACGTTGGGTCGAGACTCACGAGTTTAGAGTTGTGCTGACAATTCTGGCCTTGTGTTTGCGTGCCTTGAAATGCGGATCCGGGAAGCACAGGAAGATTTTGTTGAGTTGTGCCTTGGTGAAGAAGTTGGGCAAGAACTTCATCGTGTTGGCGCGCAAGCAGGCGACGTTTTGGAAGGCCTGGGTTTCGGTGTGTTGCGAGCGTAATGCCTTGGCCTTGGTCTGAACATATTCTGTCACTGCAGAGCGAATCTCCATGCCTGTTTCGTTGCCCGTCAGCTCGCGTGCTTTACAAAGAAATGTTTGATAGATTCCTCGTACCCAGCAGTAGTGTCTCGGGCATAATGGGAGCCAGTGCGAACAGCAGGCCGCCGAAACCACATCCAATGTCTGCCACTTCGACCTGTTTCGATATCTTTCCCACGCTCTTTTCTTGTACAGATGACACATCTTGGTTCTCCGTGTCCTCTTTCACAGCATATGCTGGGTATAGCTCTGCCCAATCAAAGGCAGTGGGCGACTCGGGATAGCTGAGGTTGTGGTCCGAGAAGGGATTTGCGTGTGCTCTTTGGCGGAAGAATTTCTTCTGTGGTAGTTTTCCTTCTGGCACTTCACCACGCTTCTGGCGCTTTGTGGGGGGTCCAACCATTGTTGCGATGTGTCTTGACAAATATGTTTAAGAAGTGTCTGGCTTGATGGCAAGTTGCCGGTCGAAAAAAGAACCATCAACAGAACATCGCGGGGTGAAGCTACGACGCCAAGACTTTATATACTCCCTCCACCAGTAGAGTCGACCTTGCCTTGGATGAACAGCACACCTCGTACATCACACTCACATGGGCGGTACACCGACACTTTCCAACGAGCATCAGACAATCTTGACAAGCCATTCTTGGTACAAGGCCGGGTATCTCGTTAATAAGTGTATGCAACCAACATCAAAAGTATCATGTAAACAACTCCGTACGCACTAGAGTCCCACACCAGAAGAAACCACTTTTCCCATGCTTTTACGACTCCATTGCCGTGTCCTCGTTAGCATCTCCCCAGAGACCCTCGAGCTTGAACTCCTTGGCCCACTCGGTGACAATCTCCTTCTGATCCCCAACAAGGCCAGTGCTGTCGCTGTTGCCAGGAGTCCTCTTGCCCTCCTTGGCCAGTTGTAGCGTCGGTGCATCCATCCAGCCCTGAATACGGCCATCTCTCCAGTCAGTGACGACCGTCTGTGCAGCTGCGTGCATGTTGGGAACACCACCCTTTCCAAGACGACCACGCTTACGAGCGACCTGGACAAGGAAGTTTGTGGTAAGGTCGCCATTGGCAGTCATCAAAGCGGGAAGGCCGTAGACGTCCAACAGCTTCTGGAAACCATCGGCACTGCCACTCAGACGCTTGAGCAGCAGAGTAACAGCAGGAACGGGGTCATCGATCTCCTTCGGCGGCACAGCGTTGAGCAGAATCAGACGGGCTTGCTCCTCTGTGCGGTTGGCCTTTGCACCCTCGGCAGACGAAGGGAAAACAATACCGGGCGAGTCGAGAAGCTTCAGCTTGCTGTCAATCTTGACCTCGCGCAAGCTGGTTGTGACACCGGCTTCAGCACCAGTGGGGCAGTTGCCCTTCTTGCCAAGTTGAGAAGTCAGAGCGTTGATAACGGATGACTTTCCTACGTTGGGATATCCGATAACACCGACAGTAATGGCACGTTTGAGCTGAGAGGATTGGGCGTAGGTTTTGAGAGCGCGGAAGAGGGTCTCAGAGGTGCCCTTGACCGTCAAGGCCTTGTGGTCGAAGGTACGGGCGTTGGCAGCCGAGTTGGCAGCACGGAGAGGCAGGGTAGGGAAGGAGCGGCGGAGGTGGATGAGCCAGTCCTTGAGGACCTGGGGAGGAATGAGATCGATCTTGTTGAGGACAAGGATCAGACGCTTGTTGTGTCCAGCCTCTGCAGCCATGATCTGTCGCTCGACCTCCTTTGATCGTGTTCCGTTGGGGTCGCGAGCGTCCAGAACGTACAGGACAACGTCGGCCTGCTCGATGACATTCTTGAAAACCTTGTCGAAAGCGCGGCGAGAAGAATCCTTGCGCACAGCCGGGGCGTTCATAGTCTGTTCCTCGCCAGCGTCCATGTCGTCGTCAGACATATCCTCGTCCATGTCATCCTCGTCCTCGTCGGCTTCGCCGTCAAAGTCCTGTGCGCGGGCGCGTGCTGAGGCGAGCAGAGCAGCCATGGGGTTCGATGCGTCCTCGTCCATAGCATCGTCGTCGTCGTCCATGTCGCTGATATCGATGTCCTCATCGTCTTCGGCGGCGGCGACCTGGTCAATATCCTTGACATCAATGCCCTCGCGACGAGCTTTTGCCAACAGACGGGCTCTTTGCTTGTCCTCTTCCTTCCTCCTCTTTGACTCTTCGATCTCCTCGAGAACCTTTTGCTTGAAGGGGAACAGGTTGGGAATACCAGGGTCCTTCTTAATCTTGGAGCGCCATTCTGGGTTCTGGTAGGGTCTTCATGAGTACTTTTATCACACATGTCTATGGTGGAAAAGTGGACGAACGTTTTTTGCTTGCTTGCGGAGCTTTCTTTGCTTCTCGGCAGACTTTTTCTGAATGCTGTTGCGCAGGCGCGTCGAGGTGCGCTTTGAGATGGGCTTTCCGACCTTGGGCATTGTGGATGATACGTGGTCGAGTATGCAGGCAATCAGACTTGACAAAGTCGGCCGACTCAAAAAAATGTATGGCCCAGACGCGGAGAAGAGCAGGTGCAAACGCCGGCCTCCGCGCATGCCAAGGCCGCTCCGCATGGCGCATGCGTCGTCTGGCACATGAGCTCCAGCAGTCGCAGCCGGCCATAGCCAGCAGCATCCCTCCTTCCACATACGCAACAACTTCCTAATCAGTCCACTCGTCGCTCCAATCGCTCCTTCTCCGACCCTGTCTCCTGTGCACAACCCTCCTGGATTTCCCGTCTGCCCCCTGCTTCCGACAACAGTGCCCCGTCAACACCCACATCACCACCCACCATGTCGCTATTCTGGTCAACCCCTCTGGACATAGACATTGTGCTCGAAGATGCCGACGAACGCGCCATGGTCGATGTCAAGATGGACAAGAACCGTCGCGAAAAAGCCCCCTTATATCTAGACGGCGAGAGCGTCAAAGGCGCCGTCACCGTCCGCCCGAAAGACGGCAAGCGTTTAGAACACACCGGCATCAAGGTCCAATTCATCGGCACAATCGAAATGTTCTTTGACCGCGGCACCCACCACGAATTCCTGTCCATGCAAACAGAGCTTGCCGCCCCGGGCGACCTGCAACATCCCCAGACCTTCCCCTTCACCTTCAAGAACGTCGAGAAGCCCTACGAGAGTTATTCGGGCATCAACGTGCGTCTACGCTACTTTGTGCGCGTCACCGTCAGTCGCCGTATGCAGGACGTGGTGCGCGAAAAGGATCTCTGGGTCTACTCTTACCGCATGCCGCCAGAGACAAACTCGGTCATCAAGATGGACGTCGGTATCGAGGACTGTTTGCACATTGAATTCGAGTACAGCAAGAGCAAATACCACCTAAAGGATGTCATTGTCGGCCGCATCTACTTCTTGCTCGTCCGCCTGAAGATCAAACACATGGAACTTAGTATCATCCGTCGCGAGACCACTGGTGTACCGCCGAATCAATACAACGAGAGCGAGACGCTTGTGCGCTTCGAAGTATGTACACCTCTTCAGCACTATCCGCATTCCTCAATAGACTAACTTTGCTTCCCAGATCATGGACGGCTCACCTTCCCGCGGCGAAACAATCCCCATCCGTCTCTTCCTCGGCGGCTTCGACCTAACACCAACCTTCCGCGAAGTGAACAAGAAGTACTCGACACGCTATTACCTCTCCCTCGTCCTCATCGACGAAGACGCCCGCCGCTACTTCAAGCAGAGCGAAATCGTCCTCTACCGCCAAGCGCCAGAGGGCGTCGAGGCCGCCCAAAGGCAGGCCAAAGAAATACAGATGAGCTGAAGCCAGACGCCCCACCGTGATCTCTCTTTGCAGCTATAAGAACATGGATGTCGTCTTGAGGGAAAAAGTAAAGTTGAGGTCATGTTGGGACCTGGTAATCATTTGAGAGGGATATCATCATCTTGTGACAAGCGTTGGAAGAGTATACGGATCTCCAAAGCATTTGCGCAACGACAGTAAGCAAGCGAGGCGTTTAGTGGCGTCTCTTGAGGGTTGGTTCGGGAGAGGAGAGGACAAGAGGAGGGCAAGCATGGCTTCTGAGGGGTCTTCAGGCAACAGTATATGTTGTCGCATCATGTCGTCGTGTTCGTCCCCCAGAGGACGAGATGCTCTTCTCGATTCATGTGTCTGATGTAACCATGTAAATACGAACGGTTTCTTCTTGTTTCATCATCATTGATACAGTATGACTATCCGCCATGTGCTGCTAAAAGGGTTATATCGTGAAAAGAAAAAGGTATAAACAAAGAAAAGTATAAAACGCCAGAAACCCCCTTGTTCCCCATCTCCTTTTTATGCAAGAGACCACCGTCATGAAATCGCTTTTCCCTTCTTTCCTTCTAAACCTCGTTGCTGGGGTAAACGACCTTGTTGCTGCCGACAAAGTCCTCCTTGATGGCACGCATACTGACGAAACGAGCCAACAGGTTCGCACTGCCAGCCTTGTCGTTTGTGCCACTGGCCCTGGCACCGCCGAAGGGCTGCTGGCCAACCACGGCACCGGTGCTCTTGACATTGATGTAAAAGTTGCCGGCCGTGTTGCGCAGCGCCTCCTCGGCGAAACGAATGGCATAGCGGTCTTGGGCAAACACTGCACCAGTCAGAGCGTAGTCGGAGGACGCGTCAATGTCCTTGCAGATGTTGGCAAAGGCGTTGGGAGCAGCGTCGTCGTAGACATAGACGCACAAAACGGGGCCAAAGAGCTCTTGCTTGAGCAGCGGGTGAGCGGGGTTCTTTGTCGCGTAGATGGTGGGATGGATGTAGTAGCCCTTTGAGCCGTCGTACTTGCCGCCGACCAGCAGCTCGAGCTCAGAGTCGTTCTTTGCGTCGTCGATGACCTTGCTCAACTTGTCGAAGCTGCCTTGGTGGATCACGGGGCCAATGAAGTTGGAGTAGTCTTCCGGGTCGCCGATCTTGAGCTTCTCCGTCTCGGTGATGAGGCCTTGCTTGACGCTGCTCCACAGCGAGGCAGGGAAGTATGCGCGAGAGGTGGCGGAGCACTTTTGGCCTTGGTACTCGAAGGCTCCGCGGACGGTGTTGATGACGGCGTTGTGCACGTCGGCAGAGGGGTGGACGAGGTGGAAGTTCTTACCGCCAGTCTCACCAACGATGCGAGGGTAGCCCTGGTAGCGGCCCTCGGCAACGCCGTTGGCAATCTGACCGTACAGGCTGCGGAAGACAGAGGTGGAGCCAGTGAAGTGGAGAGCGGCGAATTGGCGGTGGGCGAGGACAACCTTGGTCACCTCGGCAGCATCACCGGGAAGGAACTGAATGACACCCTCGGGAAGGCCAGCCTCGAGAAGGATCTTGTAGAGAAGGTAGTTGGAGGCCATGGCCGAAGGAGAAGGCTTCCAGACAACGACGTTGCCCATCAGAGCAGGGGCACATGCGAGGTTACCACCAATGGCGGTGAAGTTGAAGGGAGATACGGCATATACGAAGCCTTCGAGAGGGCGGTACTCGACACGGTTCCAGACGCCAGGCGAGTTGTGAGTGGGCTGGTGTGCGTATGTGTCCTGAGCGTACTGGACGTTGAAACGAAGGAAGTCGCACAGCTCAGCAGCAGCGTCAATCTCGGCCTGGTATGCATTCTTGCCCTGGCCGGCCATGGTTGCTGCCATGATTTCGTAGCGGTACTTGCCAGCGATCAGATCGGCGGCCTTGAGGAAGACGGCGGCACGGTCGGCAAAGGGGAGGTTCTCCCATGCTGGCTTAGCAGCCAGAGCAGCATCGATGGCAGCCGAGACGTCCTGAGAGGAGGCGTTGGCGTAGGATGCAACAGAGTTGGCGTGGGCCGAGGGGTCGGATTGGGAGAGCTTGGTCTGGCTCGAGATCTGCCACTGTGTCTTAGTTGCTTGCTCGTGATTCCCCAGACAGCAATTGTCCTTACAGTCTTGCCAGCAATCACGACGGGAACATCGACGGGGGCTTGCTGTCTGAAGCTCTTGAGGGCGGCTGCGAGCTTCTCGCGATCCACTGTGCCTCTGGAGTATGTAGGCTTCACCATCCCATTAGCTTCTGAACCTCAGCTTCTTGATCCTTGAAGACATACGTTGGGCTCGTTGTTCACGGCAGGCACCTTGAAGGTCGCAATGGTGCGAGTGTTCTTGATGCCATTGGCGAGAGATGCAGTCTTGGGAGCCTTGAGGTAGCTCTGGAGCGTGAGTCTGGCGGCCATGATGATGAACGACTGGCAGATGACTGATACAATCGAGAGGAAGAGGGACAAAGGCAGAGTCTGACAATGTAGACAGCTCCAGTTATTTATCTGGCTACACTCGCATGACCGATAGTCTGGACGGCTTGCGTCGGTTGGAAGCGGCTGTATAATTATTTCCCCACGCCTGGCCGCGTTTAAGCTCCCCCGAGTTCGCCGAGGGCAAGACGGCTGAATTCGCAGTCCAAAGCCGACGCCTAACTCCTGACATTGAAGCCTCCTCAGTACACCATCTAAATCCCAGTTGACTGTGACGGTACATAATGCTAAATCTCGCTGATTCTATTGTTGCCAAGATTGCGGATTGTGTTGCAGAACAGCAGCCGAGTCTGCCGAGCACAAGAGACCAGATTGACAACAAGCCTGAACGTGTGCAGGAAAGGTAAGCTATTTACAAGAAAGATCAACGAGACAACATACCACACTCGTTTGTCTGAGTAATGGCTCGAGACGAAAACTAAGGGGCGGCTCCGTCACAAATGCCACAAGCCCCCGAGGATGAATGAATACACAATCGAATACAACTCACGAACGCCAGACATTTACAAAGGATGCAAAGAACAAAGGGACCGACCTATACCATAACCTTTCCTCAAGTCATTTCTTCGTAGCCGAGACCTTGCATAGGCTATCGAAACTCGACAGCACCGACACAGCCTCGGTCTTCTACATGCACCAACTCAAGCTGCTGGTATCTGTTTGAAGGTCAGCGCTGTTCTTCTGATAAGACATGTCTCGCTGGAGTATTTACGTACTTTTCGCTGCGAGAGTGAAAATAGATTCCAGACACAGAGCCATTGCGCTGGTTGAAGCAGATGTAGTAAAAGCCTTCAAAACTCGCTCCAGTGATGGACTTGACCTTGTGGTCTGGCACCAAGAAGTATTCCTTCCATCTCATAAAGAGATGTTCACGCTGGGCATAGTCCTGGCATGCAAAATTGGGCGACTTGGCGTGCTTAGCGAGAGGCTTCCACGGTGGGAAGCGCGCCCAATGTTGCATGTCGACCTTTTCTGAAGAGCCCCATTCTGGATGCGCAGTGCGAAATGAGTGTTTGGTACCAATGATTTCGCCCTCGAAGTAAGTAGTTAACGTTGGATGGTCATCCGTAAGCCCTGGGCAGATTTAGCACGACAAGTCGAGAGATTTTGTCCGTGTACCCTTACCCTGGATGCGCAAGTAGCCGCAAACAAAGGACTCTTCCATATCAACATGCTTGATCTCGACCTGCACGTCATAGGTTTGACGATCTGATTGTTGTGTTCCCCTAAATTTGCTACCTGATTGGAGAAACGAAGATGTCAAACAAGGTATCAGCTGATGAGACACAACGTCAGCGGCTGTATGTCACTGCATGTCGTCGTAGTACGAACCCTTTTTCTGCTAAGGGGATAACTCGAATGAGTGGGAGAGGACTGTGCCGAGGCTGGAGGAGTAACTCGTGTATCCGTTTCTTTCGTATCATCATTTACAGGACTGGAAGGAGTTGGTAGACGGGCCTCTTTCGCAAGATGGTCTTCATCCAAGTCCATGGGTTTTGTTGGCGGGTCAGACGAGGACGGCTCTATATCTTGATCCTCGTCGGGGGTGGGCATCTGAGCGATAGGATCGGCTACAAGACCGCGACTCGACTCGGCGGATGGCGGGACATGGCTGTCGCGTTGTGTATGCGTGGAACGGTCTTCTGGTGGGCAAGTCGCGTGGATTGGACTTGATGCGGAGAGGTGGATGGGTGTAGGCGTTTCGTCATCATGGGGCGTGGGCATTTTGCGCGATGGCGACGGGGCAGGAGAAGAATGGCTATCGGATCAAAAAGAAAGTTCGAATATCAAGGGAGACAATGGTCGCACGCGGTCAGGGAATTAGGAACATAGGAAGGTCAATGCAGAGACAGGACAGTGTCTGGTTTGCACGAGTGTGAACAAGAAAGAAGTCACCATGCTCGACGCACGCCGCACTCGCCAAGCCCATTGCCTCTGGGGGAAAACCTTGGTGTCTCGTGCACGCTGGGCCTGGCCGAATCTCTCGAGGGTCCAACAATTCTCCAGATGCACCCGTGCGTAGCCACGCCATTTGCGTATTAATATGACTTTCCTATTTTGCTTGTCAAGACTCTCTAATGCTTCAGTTGTATCGTAATTTGAGACTCAGTCCTTGTCAGACTTGAAGGGCATTAGTACTTTCTCCATGGCTCTGGCAAAGCAGATTTATAGCCTTGTGTGGCTACCAGATCCTTGCAGCAGTCGACCATTGTGTTCCGAGACAACCCCGGTGAATGTTCTCTGGGAGCGACACTCGCAATACGGTAGTGGTCGTTTTGAATACCTGAACGCCGAGTCTTCCTCCACCTGCCTGAAATCATGATGCCGAGTTTAGATGGGCTTGATCTGTGAATGTGTGAGCGATACCATCGACTAATCAAACATCCGTCCTAGACGTACCTTGAAGTGAAGAGCGATTAGCGAGAAGACAAGTGCCTTTAGATCTTGTACGAGGTAGTAGAAGACACGGAGGCCTTCAGGGTCTTCTGATTCGTTGACGTCGACAAGAGATCCAATCTTGGCTGTCTGTGAAATACATCAGTATGGCGGATGGCCAAGAGTAGGTGAAGATTCAAACCTCGAACGAAATGTGTTCATTGCCCAGGCGGATCTCGAGCTCCTGTCTGCCATCCTTGTTCTTTTCCGGCCACTTGGTGTCATCTTCCCTATCGAAGCATTAGTTCATGGCTCATGATTGTGTCCACGTCAAAACTTACTTCAAGATTTCACTGTCCTTGATGATGCGCTTGATCTCTTCGATCATGAGCGAGCTTACACACACTAGACAATGTTAGATGGTTTCGTCATCAGATTGCATCTAGCGTACTCTCTTTGCGAATCAACGAGTCGTTGCGGTAGTTGGAGTTGTTGGCATAACGCGCCGAAGCAGAGCGGCCGTCGCCCAGGGCGCGGAAGTCAAACTCTTGGGACGGATCAGTACAGACAGCCAAGTGGGCATACAACCAGGATAGGTACCTAGAAACTCATGTCCGAATCTACCGGAGTGGCCTGAGCTGTGATGGTGTTAGTGGCCGCGCTGCAGAATAATTGGTTCCGTGAATGATAGGAAGAAGCTTCGCAAAAGAGTCGATGGAGTTTTCAAGGACTGCGCAGAATGGCAGGGTGGACTCACTAATAGCGCAAGTAGAATGACTCGTTACTCGCCATGATATATGAATGATTGTGTGATGTGATGGTATCAAATGCTTGCGGACGCGCTGCGGCGTTGGTGGACGATGGAGCAAATGGCTCGATTTGGTTAGGCTTGGACGGGGGTGTGTAAACGTAGCCCAAGGACAGCTCCTGAACAACTAAGCCGCCTACAAGACAACAATTCACACCCTTTCAATTCGCCAATTCCCACCGGCACCTCCATACTCGTCGCCCAGGTCACTGTCGCCCCGGCCCAACTCCCTCCGTCCCAGCTCTCACTGCGCCGCTCAGGTCCGCCCACAGGACAAGAAGGCCAGGGGACCCGCAATACCACCAGCACAACCCTCCCTCTTTTCGCACCCCGCGTGCATGGTCCATCGATAGACACTCTCAACAATGGCGACTTTTCTCGACAATGCATACAGCTTGGTGCACCAAGACAACACGGCCGACCAGCCGTCGTTGCAGGACCTCAAGAACCAACTGGAAAAGGGCACCGACGAGTCCAAGCAAGACACGATGAAGCGCATCTTGACAATCATGCTCAACGGCGACCCAATGCCCCAACTCCTCATGCACATCATCCGTTTCGTCATGCCGTCCAAGAGCAAGGCCCTGAAGAAGCTGCTATACATGTACTACGAGGTCTGCCCCAAGCATGATGCTGGCGGCAAGCTGAAGCAAGAGATGATTCTGGTCTGGTGAGGACGCCTCTCGACCTCCTTGATAGCATTCGCCTACTGACTGCGCCCTCCCACAGTAACGGTATCCGCATGGACTTGCAGCACGCCAATGAGTACATCCGCGGCAACACGCTCCGTTTCCTCTGCAAGCTTCGCGACGCCGAGCTCATCGAACCCCTTCTTGCCCCTGCACGCCAATGTCTCGAACACCGCCACTCATACGTCCGCAAGAACGCCGTCTTCGCCATTGCTTCCATCTACCAACACAACGAGGCTCTCATGCCCGATGCTCCCGAACTCCTTCAGGCCTTCCTCGAGTCCGAAAGTGACGCTACCTGCAAGAGAAACGCTTTTGCTGCTCTGATCTCCATCAGCCACGACCAGGCTCTCGAGTACCTGAGCTCCGTCTTTGAGGGCATCCCCAACGCCGACGAACTGCTCCAGCTTGTTGAGCTCGAATTCATCCGCAAGGACGCAGTCACAAACTCTCAGAACAAGGTCAGCTTGCGCCGCACCACCAACCACCCAGCTTCTCTAACTCTGACTAGGCTCGCTATCTCCGTCTGATCTTCGATCTTCTCGAGGCCAAAGAGTCCACCGTCGTCTACGAGGCCGCATTCTCGCTCACAGCTCTCACCAGCAACCCTGTCGCAGTAAAGGCAGCCGCTGCCAAGTTTATCGAATTGGCCATCAAAGAGTCGGACAACAACGTCAAGCTGATTGTCCTCGAGAAGGTTAACCAACTGCGTCGCGTCAACGAAGGCATTCTCGATGACTTGACCATGGAGGTTCTGCGCGTCTTGTCTAGCCCCGATCTTGATGTCCGTAGAAAGGCTCTCAGCATCGCCATGGACATGGTCTCGAGCAAGAACGTCGAGGAGGTTGTTTTGCTCTTGAAGAAAGAGCTGGCCAAGACTGTGGACGAGCAGTACGAGAAGGTGTGTCGCTCGATCCTGCTTCGCAAGCACAACACTGACAAGCTTCCCAGAACAACGAGTATCGCTCTCTGCTCATCCACTCTATCCACCAGTGCGCTATCAAATTCTCCGAGGTCGCAGCCAGCGTTGTTGGTCTGTTGATGGACTTCATCGCCGATTTCAACAACGCGTCCGCCGTCGATGTCATTCAATTCGTCAAAGAGGTTGTCGAGAAGTTCCCCAAACTCAGAGCGACAATCGTCGGACGCCTTGTGTCCACCCTCAGCGAAGTCCGCGCTGGAAAGGTCTACCGTGGCTCTCTTTGGATCATTGGAGAATACTCTCTGGAAGCCAACGATATCCGTGAAGCCTGGAAGCACATCCGTGCCAGTCTGGGAGAGATTCCTATCCTTGCTTCTGAACAACGTCTTCTTGAGGAACAGCCCGACGGCGAGCCCAACTTGAACGACCAGGTCAACGGAAACGCAAAGGCCGCCCCAACTGGTTCACGAAAGGTTCTTGCCGACGGTACATACGCTACTGAGAGTGCTCTTACTAGTCAATCTGCTGTCAAGGCCAAGCTGGAAGCTGTCAAGGCTGCACAAAAGCCTCCATTGAGGCAGCTGATCCTCGATGGCGACTACTACCTTGCCAGTGTTCTCGCGTCTACTTTGACCAAGCTTGTGATGCGCCACAGTGAGATCTCGGACGACCAAGCTAGAACAAATGCTCTTCGCGCTGAGGCTATGCTCATCATGATTTCCATCATTCGCGTCGGACAATCGCAATTCGTCAAACACCCCATCGATGAGGATTCTATCGACCGCATCATGTCCTGTGTGAGATCGTTGGCAGAGTTTGCCCAGAAGCGTGAGCTCGAAAACGCCTTCCTCGACGACACCCGAAAAGCGTTCAGAGACATGGTCAATGTTGAAGAGAAGAAGCGTGCTGAGAAGGACGCACTAAGCAAAGCCAAGAACGCAATCCAGGTTGACGACGTGGTTTCTATTCGCCAGCTCAGCAAGAAGAACGCCGTGGATGGCGCTGATGAGATTCAACTCGATCTGGAGAAGGCCACTGGTGGTGACTCTGCAACAGAAGATCTCAGCTCCAAGCTCAGCCGTGTTGTGCAACTTACCGGTTTCTCCGACCCCGTATACGCCGAGGCATATGTTCAGGTTCATCAATTCGACATCATCCTTGACGTCTTACTTGTCAACCAAACTCAGGACACTCTGCAAAACCTGTCAGTAGAGTTCGCTACTCTTGGCGATCTCAAGGTTGTCGAGAGACCTACGACGCAAAACCTGTCGCCATTGGACTTCCTCAATGTTCAGGCCACCATCAAGGTGTCTTCCACAGACACTGGCGTCATCTTCGGAAACGTTGTGTATGAGGGTGCTTCATCGACAGATCAAAACGTTGTCATCTTGAACGATGTCCACGTTGATATCATGGACTACATCCAACCAGCACAGTGCACCGAGACACAATTCAGAACCATGTGGACCGAGTTTGAGTGGGAGAACAAGGTCAACATCAACACCAAGATGCCTGCCGGCAAGGGCCTGCGAGACTTCTTGAAGGGACTGATGAAGGTCACAAACATGAGCTGTCTAACACCAGACGCCAGTCTCAGTGGAGACTGTCAATTCTTGAGCGCCAACCTATATGCAAGAAGTGTATTCGGTAAGTCAATACTGCTTTTCTGTCGTGTTGCCCAAAGCTAACCAGAACTAGGTGAGGATGCATTGGCCAACCTCAGTGTCGAGCAAGAAGACGGCACTGTCACAGGTTTCGTGCGGATAAGAAGCAGATCGCAGGGACTGGCCCTCAGTCTCGGCTCACTCAAAGGCCTGAACAAGATTGGCGACTATGTTTGAGATGATTTTTTGAACGATGCAAGATATGCTAGCCCGAGATCTGTTACGGCAGCCAAAGTATAAGTCTCGGACGCATAGTATGAGACGCCACGACTTAGTCAGGAAGCGTTTGTCCCATGTCGAAGCATGTCCGACTGGAGTGAGAATATTACAGGCAGATCCATGGCGTAACAGAAAAAGTAGAGCGGTAGCACGCAGGGATATTATTTGATCTTTCTTTCACTGTTGTTGACCCACTTTGCTTTGACTGTGCTTCTCCGTCGTACATGGTATATTCGGCAGCTACACGTTTTCGTGCAAAGGTCAGTACCACCTTCCCCTCTTGCAAATTGTGATACAGCAAGGGAAATTTCAAAAACTATGTGCTTATCATCACAAACTGATCGTTACATACCACACTGCCTAACCATTCAACCCTCCCGCATAACAAATTCATATACATATATGTTCGTAACCACCATCAGACACCTCCTTCAAAGTGTCTGTCTCAAATCTTCTTCATCTTGGCCTGCTCCTTGACTCTCTCTGGCACAATCTGCTTTCTCTCCGTGGTGATCTTCCAGCCTATGACTCCTTCTGGGTGACCCAGTGCGTTTAGTGTCTTCTGCTCTACTAGACTGTATGCACTACCATCTGTTCTGTCAAAGTTGAAGGGTTGCTTGAGGGCTACTGGGGGATTGGTGATGAAGCGTGGTTCTGTTGATAAGTGTCAGTATAGATGAAAAGTAAATTATATTTGCGTAAACAGAAAGAGGTAATGAGGAGAGTATAAAAAGCAGAGTATACTTACCTCTCAAATAATTCGGAGCAGCCGAATGCACCATTAATGGATGCAAGAGATAAATATCCCCCGCTTTCCCCGTAGCAGTCTTGAATCTATCCTTTGCCACTGGCTTTACAGCTTCATCAAAAAATCCATGGTCGAAATCTTTGTATGGCGTTTCTCTGCCTTCAATGTTTGTCATATCGGGCATCAAACCTTCTGGATGCTTGTACAAATGCTCAGCCATTGTGGGTATGGCATCAGGACAGATCATCGTGCCTCCACCCCCAACCTTGATATCCTTGAACAAAACAATGGGCAAAAGAGCTTGCTCTTTGCTATCCAGAAAATGGTGGAAAAAGTCGCCGTCGACATGCCAATTTGTTCTGTCATGCGGATCGAGCAGCTTTTGTTGTGTGGGTGTCAAGTGGTCGGGACCAGAGGGTGTGCCTTGTGTAGAGGCGTCTTTCCATTTTGCTTGGTCGGTCTTGCTGCCTACGTTGACGATGAAGCCGTCGTTGATCACAGAGAGGGAAATGTCTTGGACGGAAGAGTCGAGGCCGGGGGTCGTGGAGGAACCGGTATCGATGCGGTCTTCGCCGCCACAGAGCTCGCAGATTGCCGACCAGGCTTTGGGACAGAACTCGCGCATGGGGATGGCTTCGTGGTAGCGAGGAAGGTGAACTGTGTGTTGTCTACATCAGCAAGAATACATTTCCACGTTTTGATGATTGGCAGGAAAGCGAAGATCGGAAGAGGAAAGAGGAAAAGAGATAGGATCGTAGCATACCTCGCCATGGGTTCCAAGTCTCCTTGTCGTTTGGATCCATATCTAGGCGCTCCCATACACGATCCATGAGCCCCTTGCACATTTCGTCCTCTGTCGAAAAGCAATCATCCAGTTTGATAAAGCCATGGTCGAGAAAGTGTTGTTTTTGCTCGTCAGTCAAGCTGTAATCTGGCATTGCTGAAATCATCTTCAACGACCTGCACAACTAGAGCAACGTAAAAGCGCTTGTGAATTTCCAGACTCTGCTCGAGTATTGATATACACTTATAGGCAACTGTCGAATGCGGGGTGCTTGGTGGGGTTAAAGGTAGTGCAACGATATATGGCGGCTGAAATTAGATTTTAGGCTATCTCCGGCTATACCTGCGTTCCGTTCATGTACCTTCTTGCCAATGTCAGTTTAAGCACTCTCTAATGAAGCCCCCCAATGTAATTACACAGAGTCTCAGCTTCCTGACGCAGCACATGGGCCCATGCTTTTGTGTTTGGATCGGTGTTTCGCCGAGGCAGCCGCACAGAAGTTGCAACTTCCCAATCTGATCAGTATCGAAAATCGGATCCAAATCCGGACAGTCTTCGAACATCTTCACCAAGGCGAGAGGTGCAACCTCATCGTTTGAGAAACCCGAGCTTCAGATTGTGATCGTATCAAGAGACAATCGGCTTGCCGCTGTCCAAGGCGTGTGGTCTCACTCGAGCTGTTACTGTGTAAGAAGAGGTTTTCCCATTAAGACCGAGACCATGCTGTATGCTAGATCATCAGGTCGAAATCTTCTCTATCAGTGTATGCATCTTGGGTATCAGTTCAGAGATCTTGAAGGGCTTCGTAACAACGTCATCCTAACTTGCGTGTTAGTCCAAAATGATATCCATGCGTGAAAGTGGTATCTTACCATTCCCGCTTCTTGTGCCATGGTGATCTGCTCATGACGAGCATTTGCTGTGACCTGTTGCACGTGTCAGTCGAAGTAGCGACAGACGCTACGAGCTTAACCTACCGCAATAACTGGCACTGGTCTTGTGAGTTTTCCTTGCTTTTGCCACTCTCTAATCCGTCGTATACAAGTCAACCCGTCCATGACTGAGGGAAAACTTCAGTTTGAATGATTAAATGCTAGTGGCTGAGGTTGGCTTACCTGGCATCTCGAGATCCATGAGAATGATTGAAAGTGGTGTTGCGTATGGTCCACAATCCTTCGCGAAACTGGTCTTCTCTAGGAAGAATAGAGCATCTGCACCATGGTTGGCGACATGGACCTCACATTTGGCCTTTTTCAGTTGTTGCGCCATCACCTGTATCACTGTTAGCAAATGACCACGGATTTGATACTCGGAGAACATACTTTTTGGTTGATCAAGTTGTCCTCTACAACCAAAACGTGCAACGTATTTGCATCGCTTGGTGAACCGACAATAGGATTTTGAGATGCTGAGTGAGACCTGTTCAGAGGTGCAACGTAGCTGGGGTGTGTGACACGCAACCCAGTCGTCTCGTCAGGAGTCTTCTGGCCATCATGTGAAGGATCGCTCTGTCTTGATTGCTCTGCAGCCGTCTCTTCAAAGCTAGGAATTACCCGCTTGCTCGAAGTCGCAGCTCGGCGGGCCTTGACGTAGAACTTAAAATCGCTTCCTTTGCCTGGCGTGGAAGACACCCCAATGCGGCCACCTTGAAGTTCGGCTAGTTCTTTGCAGATGAACAAGCCTAAGCCACTTCCACCATAAGTAACGTGGGTCTTTGGTGATGCTTGCGAGAAGCGAAGGAACAAATTCTTCATCTCATCGTTTGTTAAACCAACGCCTGTATCATTGACCGAGAAGTGTAGGAAAAGGTCTTCGCCTGTGCCCCAGTCGGCGCCAAACACGGGTTCTTGTTTTGAAGCTCTGGGGAAGAAATATTGTTCACCGTCGCTTCTCATTGCCGGACTCTCGCGAGATGCGCTGATAGTGACGGTGACCTTTCTCTGGTCTTGATGCTGAGTAAATTTGATTGCATTGCCTAGAGATCGTTTAGCGGACAGCTCTCGGACCAACTTCAGGCCAGTCTTACCTAACAGATTGATCAGGACCTGGAGTAATCTCGACGGATCTAGATAGACACGATCGACAGCCAGAGAATTGTATGACTGATCTACTCGTATTGCGCTATCCACGCCTGCGTTCGTGCATTCTTGCTGATAGAGTCTGAGCGCGTGCTTGACTGTTTCCACGGGGTCGACCTCAGTTGGCGTGACCTCAAGCAGTCGAGCATCTAGCTTGCTCAAAGTCAGGATGTCCTGTAACAAATGTTAGTGAATTGGTCTTCTTGGATCTTGGCACATTGCATTGATGGTCGAGATAAAGCCTGGCAGTTGTGAAATCATCGCGGACAGCCTTGCATATACGTACGTTAATGATACGCTTCTGATGCTGCGCACACAGAATGATAGTCTGAGTAGAATCCAGGATGTAGTCCAGTCCTTCGCGATCAAGATGAGTATCGGTTTGGTTACCAGAAGATTGCCGAGCTTCCAGTACAGCAGTGTTGACTCCATCCGCGCACTGCAGGATGGCTGACAATGGATTGCGCATTTCGTGAGATACTGTATCGATGAAGGATTCACTCTGTCGCTTCGCCTCAAGGACATCGAGAAGCCTTTGCTCTTTGAGATCCTCTGCGAGCTTCTGATGCGAGATGTCGGTATTACAGCCCCAGATCGCTTTGAGAGAACCGTCTTCTGCTAGTTCAGGGAAGGCAGATGAGAGGACCCATCGGCTCTGCTTCGTTGTCCGGGTGGGCTTCAGCCGAATCTCGATGTTTGTCGCGGTTTGATCTTCGGTCAGGAGTTTCCATGCATGCACTAGCGCGGGCTTCGTGTCCTCCGTTATCCTGTCCCACCAAAGAGGGTGGCCCTCGCTATCGAACTTCGCATGATTGTCGACGATGTCCATTTGATCATTCCAAGTTTTGTTGCCATAAAGCAGACTTCCGGAAGGGTCCACAATCCACATGGCAACATTGGACATCTCGGCAAATCTAGAGAAGCGAAGTTCGTTGATAGAAAGTTGGGCTTGAAGCTGCAATTGACGCCTGTTTTCTTGCTCGAGGAGAACCACCGACGCCGCCGAGGTGGCCAACTGTTGACTCCAGAGCCTTGTGTAGCGTTGATAGTCGGTATCAAACGTCCGTCGTGGATTTAGGCCCATCACCACAAACCCAATCGCGTTCAACCCCTCACTGTCGTTCCTGGTCGTTGGTCGTATAGGCATTACCACGGCCTGTGTGATGAGCTCGTCGAATGCTCTGCCTGGCGTGTCTGATTTGAGCCAGTCCGGTGTCTTCTCGTGAGCGATCTCGAGACGTACAGGCTCTCCGGAACTAATGGCCTTCTTGACAACTTGATGAAAGCCAGGTTCCTCAAGCGCGACATCCAAGCCTAGCGGGACTTGTACCATGGATCTTCCAATCACACCAGCCAGACTGCAAGCTCTAGGAATAGTGATCCGACCTGATGAGGATACAGACTCGGAAAAGGAGCTAGACCGATTCGACCTCGACCGAGAGCCAGAACGAGTGTGGGAACCATTTGTAGAAGACCTCTCTCCGTCGTTGTCGTTGTGAAACTCATAGGCGATCGCATACGGTATATCCCAGATGTTAGCTTCGAATCCTTTGAGCACCGCATCCCAGTATTGCCTCATGTCTCGTGCAACACCAGCATGGTTACCTATGTCGATCAATGTTTGGGTCCTTCGCCTAGCCAGGTTCTGGTCTGTGGTTTCCACAGCGGTATGATAGAACCCTACACATTCCTTGTGGTTTCCAGTGAGAGGTATAAATGTATAGTCCACGAAAACTTCTCTGTTCTTGGTCAGTATATTGTTGGGCCTTGTCGCATCCAATATTCACATACTCATTATATCCGTGACGTCTCAAGAATAACGGGACATTCTTGTGGCGGGTCGCCTGGCCCTTTTCTCGTCCGAGCTGTACGATTGGAGCGAATTGAGCTTCCCAGACTTCTGCATATGACACGAGTGGAGTTCCTCCCATGAGTTTCGGATGCTTTTCTCCAGCAAATTCCACGAATCCATCGTTGTAGATCATGGTGAGACTGTCTCCCCACATGATGGCGCTCGGTGTCGGATCCAGCATGATGAGATCTATCATCTGATGAAGTTGATGTGGCCATGTTTCTGGTGCGCCTATGGCGGTGGCGCTCCAGTCCACACTGCGGATGAATTGAGCGTGAGGACTCTCATTGCTTTGCCAGCCGAAGGTTGACATCTTCGTGTAGCCGGTTTGCGGATGCGTGCCTGACAGTGGCCTCTATACCATTACGCGTAACTCGGAGCGATCTGTTAGTATTTTTCTTCCTTAATGCGGGATGTATCGCGGTATCACTCTTTCTTTGGGGCTCTTTTGTTTGGGCGGGAAGAGAAAGGGCTGTTGCACGTCGGACACGTGAAGAGGAAACAAGGTTCGGGTCTAGGCCCGCCGACGTCACTCTAGCCTGCTGGCCGTTGGTATTACAGAATAATTATGCAATGCATCTCTAAAGCCTCAGTGCTCGATTATTTGACGGACAACCAAAAGGTGGGTATTGGTAAGACTGGTTGCTTGGAGGGACGACAGTCACAATTGAGGGTCGTCCAGTATGTTTCGTAGCAACGATCAGAAGAAATTCCTGCATAAATCGCTCCTATCAGGTCCGGCAATGTGCAGGTCCAGAAGGATCTTCTCAACGTTTGGCGCCATTCAAAGCAACGACGACGCTCCCGAAATTACGGTTGAACTTGCGCAACATCTCGACTGCATATATCAAAAGTACTATTGGTGGGAACACACACTACACCTGAATCTGCTATGAAAAAACAGTGACCCGAAACCATGGAAGAATCCTGACTCCGAACGACAAACTCCAAAAAACGTCAACAAAATTGAAGGCTCTACAGAGAGCCTGTATACGCGTCATGGTCAATACCGACCAATCTTTGAAGGAGAGATGAGCAAGTTGTCCATGGACGAAAAACGATTACTCTCTGTTCATCAGCAATGGCTCCTCGTCTTTGGTAATACTGCTCATCTCATGATGTGTTAGCTTGGTCTCCGCGGATTGAGGACCAGACACAACTGCGTCTCCAACCACCGGCTTGACCGATTGCTCCATGGTGTGTGGATGAGGGTACACTTTGGCGGCTGAGCTTTCGAGATGCTCATCGACGTGGTCGTGTTCACCAGCATCTCGGCTGTAGTCAGTCTTGTTGCTGGCTGACAACCGATGCTCCACATCGCCAGTTACGGAGGATGAGTATGCTGAGCGAGCAACGCCTTCTTTGTTGGTGGATACCTTCACCCACTCGCCCTCGGAGCTGGATGCTGGAGAGCTGATGGTGCTTCTTTGCATGGCACTCATTACTGGACAACCTGCCGAGAGAGCGGCACTCATGCTTGCACCAGACACGGGACAGGTGCCTGTGGTTGAAGTGCGGTTCATCTCGGTTTTCGAGGTTGCGGCAGTGCTTGTGGGTCTACTCTCGTCTGGATGTTCCGAACCATGTGCCTGGGCGAGCTTCGATCCGTCCTGCGACGGTACTTGGATGTCGAGAGCGATAGAGGGATCAATCTTTTTGTCGATAACCTGCTTGTTGACAATGCCATTGGGTGCAATCTGGCGGAACATTTCCATTGGATCGAAGTATGTGTTGACTTCTTGCAGTCGTACCGCATCATCAACGGTAGCAATAGTGATGCCAGTGATGTCGATAGCTCCACCGTGGGCCTTGGCTGTCACCTTCTCTCCCTTGCTGCAATATGTCAATTTTGTGTCATACAAGTCACGAGTGGGTGTTCGAGACTTACTCATTGAAACCAACATAGTCGTTCTTCATGGTGCCCCAGTGTCTCCACTTGAACGCGACCCTTGGTGGGCCACTGTAAACTTCGAGGACCTCCCAAGCAAAGGTCGGCATCATTCGCTTGAATGTCTTATGGCTGCTTGCAAAGTCTGAGTATACCGGACTGTAATACTCGTTGGGCGCAATGATGGCGTTGTATGTTCCGACCTTGAGCATGTGTTCTCCTGTTTGGCCTGGGCCTCCATTGATGGCGAAGGAGTACTTGCTGTGGTCGACAGTCCGCCAGTCTGAGAGTTCAGGTTTGAAGGAGGCTTCAACCTCCCAATTCTTGACGAGGTTCTCAACCATGTCTTCCAGGCTGCCAGAGATGTGGTTCGCCTGTTTAGCTTTTGGGATGTTAGCCTTTTAGCCTAGTTGGTAGGTTTGACGTTGCACAAGTCGAGCATTATTTTGCAGGCAAGAAGTCTGCTACATGACTATTAGGGCAATGGGTTAAATGCCTAATCGTGGAAAGCTGTCGATAAGGTACGATCTCAAGCCCATGTGCGGCTGTCTTCAGGGTTGTCTGTTGCTGACAGGTGCGTGGTCGTACGTGGCTGAGGCGTGCGAATCAAGAACAATGAAATCGGCGAATACTCACTTTCTGCGTACACCTTTCGTGTCTTGGAGTAGTCGGGTGCTCTGCCGTATCGCCATTTGGCCTGGGTATCTTTGAGCACAGCATCCGGATCGGCGAGATAGTCTGGGATTGAGGGCGCAGGCTTGGCCTGTACAGGCTGTTGGACCTCTGCAGTAGCCATGTGAAAGAGCTGTGATCAGGAGGGGGTTGCTTTAGTCAGGCAGTTGTCGCCAGGTATTGAACTTGTAGAGGAGAAGTTTGGTGATGTTTTAGCTTTGAAGAGTTGAGGTCAGAACGAGTGGAAGAGGACGATTATATAGCACCTGTTCAGGTTCCGAGAGCTTCAGAGGCAACGAATAGAGCTCCGTCCCCGCGTGCGAGCAACCTATCATCTGGGGCATTGGAGTAGCGGGACCTGCATGCATTGACGAAGTACAGTGTTGCCCTGCAAAGCGCGGCTCCTCGGGTGGTGCGGAGGTTGCATGTCCGAAAAAGTGAATCAACTTGGCTTGAGACTGTTACCCAAAAGTGGTCTAATCAGGATGTTTGAGTAAGCGACCAAAGTAAACACCCTAGATTTGGCCGGCAAAGTTTCATCGTGCTCGTTCTCGTCCATTGTCAACTCGAATACTACTTCGTTTGACCGCTTGATGACCACCACCAGGAAGCGTCATATGGCTCACCAAGGCTGAAGGAGTCAAAGAATGCAGCAGATGACATGCAACTGAAGGCTTCAGATAACCAGCCGGTTCTGCATGAGGTGCATCTGGCTAGTGAGCTGAGCGTTCATGCGTCCTCAGCCGCCTGCTCCAACTCTGTTTCTTTGTCTCTATCGCCACATGCTAGTCGAATAGCAGGATTAAGACATTCCAGACTCGCGATTCGGGCTTTGTTCGTAATCTGTTCAAGCGAATCGACGTCGTTTGATTTTCCTGGTTAGTTGTCGTTTCCGATGTCGTCGGAAGTCGATTTGAGGGGATGCACTGAGAAGGAACATCGGCACGGCGTATGCCACATCTCTACGAAGCTCTATGCATGGCACCCACCAGAGGTCTGGAACGCAAGCCTCTGATATGCAACCAGAGCCCAGGCTGAATCCTTCGTTCGAGCTTTTTTGGTTGGCGGGGACCGTAGACGACGCGTTATGGTCTTCCTGCGTATGCAAGGGCGGCTGGTTGTTTGGACTGCCGCTGTTTCGAGGGTCGCCCAGCTGCGGCGGTTATCTGTTTCGATGGTGTATCCTCGGAAAATGTGCGCAGCACATGTCTCTTGTGCTTTGGCTGCTTGCAGTCTTTCCACCCCACCAATGCAGATGACTGTTTTAGCAGCAACCGACCTTCAAATCGCTTCGCAAGCCCCGACCATCGGGTTGTTCATGCGGCGTAGGAACCGATCGGTTCGCCTCAAGTGGCTTCGAATGGTTCACAATGTTCTCAGAGGGTGTTTACACATTATCACGATGAGGTTCGTAACGAAGAGAGTCCGTAAGGCCCTGTTCCGAACCTTTCGGAAACAACCTTTGTACAGGTGTACATTCGGATGTGGCATAGCCAACCACCATTGTTTCTTGCTAGTCACTAGGGAATATAACAAAGAGAGTTCGTAATACGTTGGCTAGCGGTTGGGAGTCTACTCCGGCTGAGGCTCAGCATACCCCGAACAGACATCGCAGATCATTCTGAGACTAGATATTCGCGACTAACCATGTACAGGTATGAACTTACTCCTCGACAAAAAGTTCCTGATTGATCGCAGTGCACTGTGCAAAGTCCACACATCCGAACCAAACCGGCAATGATTGTTGCTGAGTTTGGGACTAAGAGATCAAATGACGATAATTCATGATCTTGATTCGATGTCAATATGGACAGTTATCGCAGAGGCCGCTTAGCAGATGATGGGTGGACACAACCTTCGACGTGCCGGGCCGAGTACAACGCTGATTATAAACAGGAGGCTAATCGTTCTATCAGCCAAAGGCGCCGATGGCTTTTCAGGCAGCAGCTAAAGTATGGACGTTTAAGCAGCTTTATCAAGTCTTGGAGGCCGTTCCGTGGAGCAGTGCTTAGTTCCTGATTTCAATCATCTCGTGACACATCGACAGGAACCTGTGACGATATTCCTCTGGGGTCGTAGTAATGCTCATGGGTCCTTGGCGGTCGATCAGATTCCATGCCTTGATCAGCCCAGTCATGATCCTAGGTTGCAGCTTGTGCTTGGCCCAGAAGAAATCGAGGATCGCGGCGCGAAATACGAACTTCTGGTCAGCGGAGTACACTCCAGTGCGCCAGGAATTCGTTGGTGGTACAAATGGGGGTCTCTGGGATTGTTGGATGGCTGCCTCTTGACCCTGACGCGCAGACGAGTTGTCCTGGCTGGTAAGCGGGATCCTGACCAGAAACAACGAATAGTCGACAGCATTGCACCGTTCGAGTAGTTCGGTATCTCCCGAGAGTTGTTCGAGAAAATCATCAGCCTGGGACTGGGTCAAGACTATCTTGTCCTCGAACTTATCTGCTAAACGGTCCTTGGTGTCATCAGAGGTCAGCCTGCCATTTGCGATATCCCGTTCTGGGAAGAAGTACGACGTAGGCTTTAGGTCCCAGTTTTCCCAGTCTGATGTGCTATCTTTTTCCTTGCCGATCAAGATATTTTCCATGATGATGTGATGTGTCGGAGCCGTTCCCAAGAGACCGCCAATGCCAAAGCGGGACCATTCGAGGAAATCCGTAATTCGGATGAGAAGTGATTTGGTGTGTTTCATCATGTGGTCGTAGTAAGGTTCCAGGAATTCGTCACGAAAAAATGAATGCTCGAAGCCACGAGGAACACTTTTGACGAGATAGGCTCCGTCAGCAGTGTTGTAGAAGGTCTGCGCGATGCTTAGTCTGCTGCGCGTCTGGACCGAACAAAGCACTTACACTCCCACTGAACCCCATATCACCCTGCGCTTTCAAGCCGTTCCTCTGGCTGAAGCTGTCCTTGTAATCTTCGTCATCGACGCGCCACTGTTCACGCAGTTTCTCAAACAGATCGTTGCGATGTCTGGTCAACGATAGTTGATACAGAGCAAAGAAATATGCGATGGCTGTCAGGATGCGCGCAAGAAGCGAGCGTAACTTGACTCCATTGTTCTCGAGGATCGCGTAGACTATCGATTTGGCAATTCTCTGCTGACGTGCCATGATGAATGGCACATGTGAGATTGTTGAAAAGGGTAGGAGGATCAAAGCAAGACGTCGCACGAATGGCTGAAAGTGCCAATGTTGGTTGACGTCACATGGCCATCGCACTTTCCATCACAAATTGATATCTTGAGAGTCTGTGATGGAACGTCAGGTTGTTTCTGTAACGGGTGAACGATGAAGATGCGAGTGTATTATCACACACGGTCGTGCAGTGAGCTTCCAAAAGAAACATGGCCAGTCAAGTCAAGTCAAGGGCATGTGGGGCACTTGCTGCCGATGTATTACACACCAATCTCAAATGCACACCAATTTCAACAGTAAGAGTGACCGGTCTATATTTAGTTACATCGTAGGAGATTCTACTTTATCTCTGGTGTCGTAATGTGATCGTTAGTCCATCGCTGTAACATCATGTCTCATCCGCATTCATGTTTCGTCAACATCCATCCTAGGGTTGCTCACAAGGGCTCAAGCCGAGACTTGGTCCCTCACTCTTCTCAACAAGGGGGTGTTCTCGCTGTCATCATTGTCCGAGCTGGGGTATGGCATCTTCTTGAACTCCCCGTCCAGAACAGCACCAACTCTCCAAGTACCGGACTTCTTGGCTTCTTCGAAGAACTTCTGGTTTTCTTCGAAGCTACGGCCACCAGACTCGGGTTGGTAGAGGTATGTCCAGATTCCAGCGAACATGTTAGAGAAGCCGAAAACGAGGAAGAGCCAGTAGTTGAGGTTGTTGAAGAGGATAGGCGTCAGGAGCGTGACGGCGAAGTTGGCCAAACCCCAGACGACGACGCTGACAGCCGTGCCTTGTGCACGAGCAGTAGTAGGGAAGATCTCCGTCGGAATTAGCTAAAAGCTTGTCAATATATCTTTACAGTCCCTTGATTTTGTGATCGAACTTACCCAGATGGTTGCGAGCCAACCAATGCCGAATGCTCCAGTAGCAACATAGAGAGCAACAATACCAGGGACAGCAACAGCCACATCCGGGATGCCCAGATCTTCGGAGTTGAAAGCCAAACCACCGAACAATGTGAGCAAGAAGAAGCAGACCGTCAAGACGATAGATCCACCGAGCAGTACCTTACGGCGGCCGACGGCATCAACCAAAAGCCATGCAAATGTCATCAAGATGAAGTAGGAGACGTAGTTGCCCTGTGTCAGATACTCAGACATACGCGTATCAAACCCAAGCAGCTCGAAGATTTGCGGGCCATAGACCGAAACAGCTCCGTATCCTGTAAGAGCCTGGTTGATCTGTCCCATGACAGTGACCATTGTGGGATGGAATTGAGCATGTCCAGGAGTGAGCATGTCGGTGTAAGTGACATTTTTAGAGGATTCGTTGTCGTTAGACTCGACGAGGTTGTCCAGGGTATCCTTGGCCTGATCTTCTCCATATATTCTAGCAAGAGCTGCTTCGGCATCGTCCTTGCGGTCGTGCGAGACGAGCCATCGCGGAGACTCGGGAAGAATGCCAATGAAAGCCATCAACAGGACAGGATAGACTTGCATGATGATAATGGGAAGTCTCCAAGCCCATTGATTGGACTTTCCCAGAGCCACGGTCAAGCCAAGATTTATAGCGAAGGCCATATTTAACCCAAAGATATTCATCTGGAACTCTTGAGCAAGTGCTTTACCACGGGCTTCATCTTCGGAAAGCTCAGAGCTGTGTGGTAGGTCAGTGCTGCGTATCATGCTGTCAGAAGAACAACTCACCTGTAGACTGGGACCACGGCATCAACACCGCCTACGCCCAGTCCCATCACCACTCTACCAACAATCATGACAATCATAGCTCCCTTGGAGAAATTCAGACCAGCGACGAACATGATAAGATTTCCAAGGGAGGACATTGCAAGACATCCAAAAAGCGCAGGCTTTCTCCCGAAGCGATCGGCCAGGTAGGAGAAGATGACAGCTCCAACAGCAGTACCCAGGTAGTATAAAGCAACGATGAGACCAACAATAGGACTCTCCTCAGGAAGGCCCATTGTGCTGAGATAGTCTTCGTTCGTGTTGATCAAACTCATCATACCTATGCAAGTTGTCAGTACTGGTTCCGTCCTAATGATCAAGTTCCATACCTTGATCGTAGCCATAGAGGGCGATTGCCGTCGACGAAAAGACGACAACTTGCGTGACCTTGTCCATCCTGTATTTGTTTATTCAAGGATACGGCACAGTGAGATCAAGCTTTGTCAAAGAGACAACGAAGGTGTGAGATATTTAGTTGGGTGGACTGTCTAGCGATTTTGTTCAAGATCGAATAGAGTGGATGACGCACGGCGTGCAGCCACAAGCCCACCTGATCTGTCACTGCAGCCTCGTGTTGCGGGGCGGGGCGCATACAGAGATCGATGAGATGCTCGTGTATCTTGACTTGCAGCTCCATCGCGAGCAGGTTATACACAACGGCTTCAGTAAAAGCAGGATTGAGTCTCCAGCAGAGTTGAGCGTGTCGCGAAGATACCATTGGAGATTGGCGATGCAGGGACTCGCGACTCGCGACTCGCTGCAAGTTTGTTTATCTCTGCGAGTCTTCTGCAACAAAAACGCTCAGAGGGCTCAAATCGTGAGTCCGGTCCGCACCTTCCCGTTCGATGTATTTTGTTTCACAATATCCGACAACCCAAAAAAAAAAACAGCTCGAGCAAACACCTGGCTCATGTCCCTTCTTCGCTTTTGCCTAAAGTCGCCTGTGAATGACTGACCGTCTCTTCGGAGCATTACCCTTTATGTACATTCCGCTCGGCAGACCTTCCTCGACGACTATGTTGACTCTGTTGAGAACTTCCGCCCATCAAAAAAATGTTGTCATTATCTTCAATCCTCGTGGACGACTCCACAATGTAATGACAGGTATGAAGGTAAGCCGACGACGAGGTGGTAAGCAGAGGTTTTATAAAAGCTGCCCAAGATCGAAGGTATCGGACTGAGACTTTTCCTTCATCTCACGAATCAACCGGCTTCTGATAACAGTACCTTGGAACGGACAACATGATGAAATCAATAACCATGCGTCTCCCAGCGCCTTATATCCTCTGCTCTATCCTTATCTCGGTCGGAGGCCTACTCTTTGGACTGGACACTGGCTGCATCGGACCCATCACCACCATGCCGACCTTCCTCGAGTCCTTTGGACAACTCTCCTCGACTATTCACGGTATCCTCGTTTCGTCAATCTTGATCCCAGCCTCGTTGACCTCATTCTTTGCCGGCAATGTTGCAGACTACATGGGTCGGATCATCACCTGCTCTGTCGGAGGCTTGATCTTCGCAACAGGAACTGCACTGGAAGCTGGTGCCCAAAACCTCGCTATGCTGTTCGTTGGACGCTGCATCACTGGAGTGGGCGAGGGACTATTCTTGAGCACCCTAGTGGTGTACGTATGCGAAATCGCTCCCGCCAGACAGAGAGGCGTACTAGCCAGTGTCCAACAGCTGCTGGTCACTATGGGCATCGCAGTTGGCTACTTCATCTGTTACGGCACAGTAAGAAGCTCCACCACAAGTTTCAGCTGGAGGTTCCCCTTTGCTTTGCAGAGTTTCCTCGCCTTCACATATGCACTTTTGACTTTCTTTCTCTTGCCCGAATCACCCAGATGGCTTAAGAGCAAAGGCCGCATGGACGACTCGCATGAAGCCTGGGAACGACTAGGCATTGCAGACGCCGAGCGCGAGAAAACCGACCAACAAGACCAAAACCTGACGATCCAAGAACCAGAGAGTCTGGCTCTGACGCCAATTCGCTCGCGCCAGAGCGTTCACGACCCTCAGCACAATTCCTGGCTCGCCGTCTTCGCAAAAGACGCCCGCAAACGCACTTTTCTGGGCTGCTTCGTAATGGGCATGCAACAACTCTCAGGAATCGATGGCGTTCTCTACTATGCGCCCCTCTTGTTCCAACAAGCAGGTCTCAACAGCGCGACTTCCTCTTTCCTCGCTTCCGGCGTGTCTGCTCTACTCATGTTCCTCATCACCATCCCCTCCTTCATGCTCGCCGACAAATGGGGCCGCAGAACCTCCACCCTCGTCGGCGGCTGCCTCCTCAGCACCACAATGTTCATAATCGGCGCCCTGTACGCCTCCAACTCCGTCCACGGCTCCCACGGCGCAGCACGCTGGCTCGTAATCGTCTTGATCTACATATTCGCCCTCACGTACTGCACAACCTGGGCCGTCGGCATCAAAATCTACGCTTCGGAGATCCAGCCCGCAAAGACCAGGGCACCCGCAACCAGTCTGGCGCAGTCTTCGAACTGGGTGGTTAATTTTGTGGTTGCGTTTAGCACGCCTGTCTTTTTGCAACATTCGAGTTTTGGGATCTATTTCATGTTTGGCGCGGCGAGTTTGTTGACGGTGGTGGTTTGTGCGGCGCAGATGCCAGAGACTAAGGGAAAGACGTTGGAGGATATTGATAAGGCGTTTGAGCATGGTGATGAGGGTCAGCAGACTTCTGTGAGGATGAGAGTGGTGAAGCTGTTGAGGAAGTGGCAGCGTGGGAGTCTTGGTCAGCGTAGAGCGCCGGTTGAAGAACACGAGATGTAATGCTTAGAGAAAGGAATGGGATGATAAAGACTGGCATCACTATAGATTAGACTAGAGGATCGATTCAGGGTAACATCAGGGTAGAATGGGAGAAGGAAAAGCATAGCATAGCACGTTAATCTAATGGTCTATTTAGTGTCTACTCCAGCCTCAGCTTCTGACGCTCCCCTTTTGGTGTGATGCGCAAATGTATCAGTCTGTCCATCTGTGCATTCCAACTGTCACGGAACACTTCTTCGGAAAAGCGTTTGGCGCTCGTCCTGGCTCTTTTGCGCATAGCCAGCGTCTCTGACGGTGACTGATCCAGCGCTTTGGCGAAACCATCTGCGAATTCTGTAGGTGACTTTGCATGGAAGCCTGTTGATTGACAAGTCAGTAAAATGTCGGGCGGAAACGAGACAGAGATAGGCTTACCGGTAGGCTTTCCGTCAATCGGAACCACGATATCGTACTTGGGACCACCGCTGTCGTCAACAACGGAGATCAGTCCGGCAGCCTGGTACTCGACGACGCCGATACCAAAGTGTTCGTTCCACATGCCGTTGACACCGATCCAACTGGTCCTCAAGCGATCCAGAATCTGCGACCACTTTGCATCAATGACAAAGTCGACGTGATCGGCAATGTGTTGTTCGCGGGCCAGCACACGTAGCTTGTAGACCAGCATCTTGTCTTTTTCGTCACGCACCGAGCCCACGAGGACCAATCTGGGAGTATCCTTGTCATCAGTCTTGCGACGGCGCAAGAATTCGGCAAAAGCCATGATGATGTTTTGGTGATCCTTTTCTGGGCGGAACTGTGCAATGTAGAGTATGTCCTTTCTCCTGCTCTTCTCCGACTCTTGCGAGACTTCAATCTCGTGTTCCAGCTCTTCGACGGCGACGGGTGGGAAGACGACGTAGGTGTCGCGCGTCCAGCGTCTCTTTTGGCGAGTGCGTCCCCAGAGGGCTTTGATGTGGTTCTGAGTCCAGGTCGAGTTTGTCATGACGACGTCAATCTCGCCGCCGATCCAGCTGTACAGGCGGGCGAAGAGGTGCCAGTATGTCTTTTTGGCCTTGCCCTTCCAACCACTTCCCGAGCCTGCGTTGACACCGCGACCAGAAGCGTCGAGGCTTCCTAGCATGTCGGTGGAGATGGTAGGATAGTGGACGTAGGCGGCAGTGGGGACGTCGGGGAACAGGAAGTGCGACAAGGCGACGGTAAAGGCGTAGCCCATTGTATCAATGAAGATGTCGGGGACGACGAGGTTGAAGGCATCCCAGCCGACGATCAAGCTGCCGATGCTCTGGCCGAGGAGGGTGAAGTGGGGCCAGTGTTGGGCAAGGAGGAAGTCGCGGGTGCTGAGATAGAGGAAAGTAAGACGAGGGGCGTGGAGGGGGATGTTGAAGCGGTTCTTGACGTTTGCGATGATGGTGTCCTTGTCGACGTCGTGGTCGCCCGTGTAGACGATGCAGAGGGCTTTGGGATAGCGTTCCTGGGTTGCGCGGATGGCTGCCCAGAGCACTCGTTCGCCGCCGCCTCCTGCGTTGCTACAGCCCTTGTCAGTGACTTGTCACGGTACAGTGTTGGCGCAGAAGTACCAGAAGGGGTGGAAGAAGCCAATGATGCCCTCCCATTCGTGTGCTGGCTTTCCATGGTAGATGCCCTTGGCGAGACGGTCCTTGTTGGATGTGGAAAGCGCCGACTTGTCGTCGTCGGCTGCCCTCTTGAGCAACAGCTCTCTCCTCGTCTGAGTGCGGGCACGAACAGTCGAGCCAATGTTCTGGGTGATGAAGCGGACCAAGTAAGGCAGTAGCAAGTAGGACAGGCCGACGGTCACGGCCGCCAGCGATATGAGTAGTGCTAGACCAGGCATGCTTTTGTGAGTTTCATGTCGGATCTTGTTGGTCTTGTTTTGTCTCGTTGCGTAGGACGCGTATGACGGCAGCTCCAGAGCTGCCGCTGACTCGAGTCAATCAGCCCACCCTAGCCCTGACCCTGACCCTGCACCGCAATTCTCGGCCCGCATCACCGCCTTGGCAACAGCCCGAATATCAATCATGCATACCAACATCTTTTGCTCACACGTGGACCCCATTTGTTCTGGAACATGGTCTTGCTAGCAAGGCCTGCTGGCCGTCTGCTCTCTGCTCGTCCGCCACTTCTGCAGAGACAGCATGCCGTCCGTCAATACTCGCTCCAGGCCGTCGTCCAACACGGCTGCAAGGATCTACCAGATTATGTCGCACTCCTGCCTGTGGCATGTCTGGACTCGCTTCATTCCATTGGCCTACCTTGGTTTGCTGCTATCCCGCTGTCCGCCGTCTTGATCCGGACACTCGTCATCTACCCCTTGTTCCAAACCTCTTTGCGCGAGAAGCTGGTTACACGTGCCCAACTCCAGCCTCTTGTGGATGCCAATATGAGCATGGCCAAACGTCGGCTTTATAGGCGCACCACCAAAGACACCCAGAACTCCATGATACATAAGCTAAACTTGGTAATTAATTCCTGGCGGATTAGAAGTGACGTCCAAAAGGCCATGGATTCACGACGCATGTATTGGTTCCCCAATAGACTTATGATGTTCATGACAACCATTGTGGTTTCGGATGGCTTGAGAAGGATGATGGGTGCCAGAGAGGGTCTGTTGAAGTTTGTCCTAGGACCTCTGGACTGGACCTTGAGCTGGCTTGTGCCATCTCCCCTACAAAAACCAAGTCCTGGAGAAGCCGAAGTGTCGCCCACCAGTCCTGTTCCTGATCCAGTTACGAACATAGGGCTTGATAACGTCGACGACCCATCGCCGACGGGGGTTTCACATGGCATGTCTGCCACTGAGACAGCACAGGACGCTACAAGCGGTTTGGCCCAAGAAGCATCGACAGCAGTGACAGATCATCTTAACTCTGTCTGGTTCGATCCGACTCTCCTCACTGAAGGCTTCTCCTGGTGCCCGGACTTGACTGCATCAGACCCTACCTTGGTCCTTCCGTTTATATTCAGCAGCACTTTCTTCGCCAGCATCTACTTTGCACCCCGTATACAGGGTACCGTGACTGGAAGCAAATCAGACGAACGAGCAAAGCCGACGAACGGGCAGAGAATCATGATGACGATTGCGACGCTATCCATCATCCCGGCTCTGCATATGCCTGCTGGTCTTCTGCTCTACTTTATCTCCAACATGCTCACCAACAACTTGCAGTCGCGTTGGCTCTCGTACACAAAGCCCATCCATCCTGCGCCGACTGCTTGTAAGCGACCCGTCAGGATGCAGCGATACAAGGAGATTCCAGAAGAGATGTTGCCCAATAAAGCTAGATCACCCACAAGACGATAAACTGATCTGACTCTGTTGCATGGATCTGGAAAACGCTCTTCTCAGACTTCATCCGTACACCCCCAGGATGGCCAATCATGTATACTACCACATTGTATTTCTAGAACAACCCATACTTGCGCAGCATGCAAACATCAACGAACATCATGACCCAGCTCGATCGGCATCTCCGACCGGCAAGCGAGGTGATGTGCAGAGATTATATGAACAACGACGAGGTCTGACATGGTCCAAAAAATGTCATCAACGACGTCATAGCAAAAGTCCCACCTTCATCCGGGGACCCCGCCGGCTTCATAAACATGTGGTCTGCCCATCTCCCCTCAGGCATTCACAAAGTCTTAGACTACCTAGCTACCTGCCGCAACAATGGCCGACAAGAAGATCACCCCCCGCGTCTTCATCATCCGTCACGGCGAGACCGAATGGTCGCTCAACGGCCGACACACAGGCACCTCAGACATCCCCCTCACCGCCAACGGCGAAAAGCGAATCCGCGCAACCGGCAACGCCCTCGTCGGCGACGACCGCCTCATCGTCCCCAGAAACCTCGCGCACATCTACGTCTCCCCGCGCACGCGCTCGCAACGGACCCTCGAGCTCCTCAACCTCGGCTGCAAGGACCCCATGCCCTGGAACCCCAACGCCGAACACGACGACAGCAACGTCAAGACGGCAGCAAAAGTCCAAGTCACCGAGAGCGTGCGCGAGTGGGATTACGGCGACTACGAAGGCCTGACCAGCAAGTACATTGGCGAGCAGAGACAAAAAGCCGGACAGCACAAATGGGATATCTGGAAAGACGGGTGTCCTGGTGGTGAGAGCCCCGAGCAAATCACCGAGCGTCTGGATGCCGTGATTGCAGAGATTCGGGAAAAGTATCACAAAAACTCGATTGGCAAGCCCAAGGCCGAGGCTGAGCCGTATGATGTGTTGATTGTGGCGCATGGGCATATCCTCAGGGCGTTTGCGGCTAGGTGGATTAACAAGAACATTGCCGACAATCCTAGCATGTTGCTTGATGCTGGCGGTGTGGGTACTTTGAGGTATGTGTCCTGATATGTGGGTTCTGAATTGAGTGTCTCGGTGCTAATTGTCGACAGTTATGAACATCACAGTATCGACGAGCCGGCGATCCTACTGGGAGGTGGTTTCATGGTAGACGTGGTAGAGAACGCCGCAGAGGATGGCAAGAAAAACTAGATTTCGACCCTCGTGGTGTAATAGAAACTTGCGTCGTTCCTTCTCCTTTCATTACGCTTTGTGTGTGGAAGTCATACTTGTCGAAATGGCCACCCTGCTCCATAGAATATTGGTCTCGAGATCCGGTCACGCACGCGCAATCTGGAATAGACTCATCTCCAGAGTATTGTTTGAGTATCTTATCGCCTCTCAATAGTCAAGATTCATCTGTGACTTGTTTGAAAATGTTTACGTGCCACCTTCATAACGTGAAAATGACGAGCGTAAGAACACTCCAGACACTGGTACCAACGAGCACTGAACCACGACCATAAAGACATGCCCTCTATCAAGACAAAACACAGAGTAACCACCAGAGGACGCCCAACTCGAATATCGTCGCAATGCAAATCTTCCAACTCGGCCAACGGTACCCAACTTCTAAAGAAGCAACACAACTCATGTCCCTACCACTCCTCCGTGCCACAGTTTCATCATTCGCTCAAACCAGCCTCCCCTCTCCCAATTCTCGGCCACAGCCTTTGTGTCTTTTCTCCTCACCAAGCACCTCGTCTTCCAAGAAGACACGTTCCCTCATGAAGGCGAGATGCCTGGGAGAAGTTTGTGAGATGACTGTATGTGTGTGAGAAGGTCGGAATATTCAAGTACAATCAGCTTTTTTGATTCAATCATCTATGGTCATGTTCGTACGCCGTTATAAACATAAATTTCTCTCCTTGTACTTTTACGAGGCAAGATCGCGGTTTCCTGCATTGTTGCTCAGATCGTTGGCTCCTGACGAGGCACCAAAGCCCTCTGCTTCCAAGGACTGGACTGTGGTCTGGGCTCCTCCGGCTCCAGCCTCACGAGTAATCTCGCGAGGCTTGACCTCTCTGTCGGCGATAATGGTGCCTTGGGCATCGGCATCGACCTCTGCATTGCTGCCCTGGATCGAACCAGTGGATTTGCCGCTCGATGAGCTCTCCTTTGACAAGTACGCGGCCTTTTCTCCGAATGGCTTGCTTCCATCGCCTCGCTGGAACATTTCCTCGATCAACTCGTGGCGTCTGAGTGCCAGCTTCCAGTCGCAGTAAGATTTGGTGTCACCCTTGGCGTAGGCTTCGTACAGTCTGCCGACGTTCTGCGAAGGGTGCTTGAGGTCGGACAAGTTGTCAGAGGGGATGTTGATGGTCTCTGCGTTGTCCTTGCCTGTCTCGTGGAGCTGGATCTTGACGCCGTCGTGGGTAATGTCGAACATGGCAGATGGGTTGGTGACGAGGATCTCGCCCTTTTCTCCGTTGATGGTCCATCTCAAGCCAGGCTCGCCAGGGAAGGGGGCAGCGGAGCGGAGATCGTAATTCAGAAGAGTGCCCGACTTGAAACGTCCTTGCATGGCAATGTTGTCCGGTGTGTCTTTGGTGATTGTGCCGACGACCTTGCCTTGGTTCTCAAGATCGATAAGGTCGACCTTGGGACGCTCAATGCCCATGATAGTGTCGAAGGACTCGAGCTCGCCAAAGACCTCGAGCAAGCATGTGAAACCTAGACTTCTTAGACGCTTTCGATCAGATACCAGCTCGACTTGAACTTACTGTGCAAAAAGAAAATAGTGGCATGGTTACCACCAGCCTTTCTCTCAATGATATACTTGAAGCCAGCAGGGATCTTTGCACCTCCAGCAATATTGGTGCAACCGCTGAGCTGAGTGCTCAAGACCTTGCCAATCTTGCCGTCGGCAATGACCTTCTGCAGGACCTTGACGACAGGAGCAGCCTGACCCTGAGACCCAAACATGGTCTTGATGCCCTTCTTGTCAGCCAAAGAGACCAATTCTCTGATCTGGTCCATGTTGGATGCCAGAGGCAGCTCGGTGTAGCAGTTCTTGCCAGCCTCGACAGCAGGCTTCAGTAGCTTGTAGTGTCCCTCGACACCAACAACGCAAACAACCAAATCGATGTCCTTGTCATTGGCCAATTCCTCAGGGGAGCCATAGGCCTTGACATCTCCGGGCAGCTTGTAGTGCTCAATAGACTTCTTTGCACTCTCGACAGACGAGTTGCACAAAGCCTTGATCTCGTAGTGAGCCTTGCCTTGTTCGGAGAGGAGGTACGGCAGATGAGCTGTGCTGGCCCAACTAGTGCTCTTGGAGCCAGTGGAAAGACCAATAAGACCGACACGAATGGGAGACATGTTGACAGAGGATTTTGTTTTGTGATAACAGTTGAAAGAAAGCTCGAGAGAGGAGGTTGCTACGTGGTACTCGAGTAGGTGAAGAGTGATGAGATGGATGTCGTCATCCTGCTTTTTCTGTGGAGCTCTCCAAAGACATCCTCAAAAGAGCAAAACATCCCAAATTTATATTTACTCTGGCAGCTCTTGTCTATGCGTTATTTATGCCATTCTCACTCGATCCTCTCAAATATGCGGCAAGAAGTACTTGGGTAGTTGTTGATGGCAAACTGTGTGCTCGTGTTGGAATGATGACCTCGGCCCAATCGTTCCCCACAAGTTGAGACTCTGTTCTGTACGGGCTCAAACCCATCATCATACATATTCGTGCTTTTGTTACTACGCGACCCTCGTTCTTTGGACACACTTACAATAAGAACTCGGATTATAGGCGAAGTCAAGCGAGAATGATTTTCCGTCATGGACTCATGAGAAATCCCTCTTTGGCCTGTGTTCTGTAATGGAAAGCAACGCTGTGAACACCAAAAAATCAAGAAACATCCCAACCCACAACCCGTCAGAACCAAAACAGTCACATGACAAACACTACAAACCTCAAGAGCATTAATGCTGCGCGACCTTCCAGCCCTCCTTGATCATCGACTTGATAAAGTACGAAACGCCCAGCAAAACTCCACAGCCAGCGAGAGCAAGACCGGTAAAGAAAGCGCACCGCACACCCCATATGGTATCTTCAAGCGTGCCGTCATGAGTCATGACCGACACCTCGACCGTGCCAGCGATACCCAACGCCAACGAGATGGAATAATTGACCATGGTATTAACCAGCGAAGCAGCAAGACCTTGGTGCTCGCGCGGCATATGGTTAGAAAGGATGACAGTGGCAGCAGGAAACGACATGTCCATGCCAAACGGCATGATGAGGATAGACACGAACATCTGGGGCCAGTACGACTGATGGACAGGCATAAAGGCCGAGATTGCCTGGCCGGCGCAAAAGGCCAGCATGGCGATGAGCATTGTAAACGACACAGGTGTGTGCGTGAGCATGAAACCCGTGGCTCCTGCGGCGATGAGGCCGCAGACCAAGGCGGGCGTGAACTGTGCAGACACGTTGAGCGGTGTCAGGTGGCGGAACTCCTCGAGGAAGCGCCACGAGTAGTAGATCCAGATACCGAAGCTGCCCCAACCTATGCCGATCAAGGCCATGGTGTAAGTGACTGTTCCGTTGAAGGCTGACACGGGCAAGAGCGGGTTATCAGCGCGACGCTCGACCCACAGGAATGCTACCAGTACCAGGAACCCGATGATGAGGATGAAGTATACGTGAGGCGTAGACCACCCGTACAGGGGTCCGTTGTTGAAGGCAATGTTGACGAGTACCAAGCCGATGACACCCAGCGCGCTACCCGTCCAGTCAAATCCAGGTACACTGGTGACGCCAGCGAATTGAGCTTCCTTGGCTAACTGTTTAGGCACGACGAGCAGTGAGAATGCTGACAGGGCAAATGCGGCGGCACCGTAGCTCCAGAAAGTCCAGGGCCACCACGTGGTCTGCGAGAAGAGAGCTCCGAAGAGCGCACCGATTACAAATCCCCATGGTGCCATGGCGCCGAACAACGCAAAGGTGAGGTTCTTCTTGATGCCTGGAGGGTATGCGCGGCCAAGCAGTGCGAGAGCGTTGGGAGCCAGTAGCGCACTGCCGATGCCTTGCATACCTCTGCAGACGTCGAAAAAGATCTGCCTGCCGACGTAAGCACTGAACCCGGCAAACCCGGACCAGATTCCAAGAAACAGGTACCCGAACACAAACACGCGTTTGTGACCGAGAATGTCACCAAGCCGGCCGGCGATCAGGATGAATGTACCAGTGGTGAGACTGTACGCGGCTGAGAACCACGCTTCTTGACCAGGGTTGTTCACACCTAGTCCAGACGCTATGATTTTGACTGGCGCGATTGCTTGACCCAGACCTGCAAGACACATGAACTGCGCCATCACAACGACGCCAATGAACAAGGCCTTTTTCGTAATATCAGCAAGTGGAAAGTCAGGAAGCTTCTGGGACTGACCTCATGAAAACCACCAATTCTGAGCTCCTGGTGCTGTTGACCTGGCGTTGACGGAGGTGGAGCCATGTGCTCTACAAACACGTTTCCCAGAGCCTCATAAGGTTCCAGTTTTCCTGCCGCCTGAAGTAACAGAGAATTCGTTGAGTTACGGCGTCCATCAGTGTAGATGGCGGGGATCTGTGGGACCTTCTCCATGCTCTGGGTAAGCCAGCTCTCAGTAGCCAGTAGTTCGCTGCGAGAGTTTACAGAGATGTGCTTGGAGTTATGGCGGGATGATGACGCGGAAGGTGCTACAGGTGTATCCAGAGGTGATACCCGGCCATTACTGGAGTCGTCATACGTTACACTGATGACAGGTTCTTTGAGATCTCTCTCGTCCTTCAGAAAGATTGGAAACTCGTCTATTGGTGATGGCACCTTGGTGGAGGTTGTTGAAGGCTGTATCAAATCAGCAAACAGCTTTGGCGGCAATGTCGTGTTGGAGGTTCTACCATAGGAAGGGAGCCTGGCTCGGGACTAATTCTGCCCATGTGCGCCTGTCTATGTCCTGTTGAATTGAAAGTGTGATGTTTGTTTGTAGTGTACAGAGAATGTTGTGAAGAGTGATTGCTGGAAGAATTCAGAAGAATAGAGAACACGGATGGGCGCAGGATATAGAGATCAAAAAGTCCAAGGCGTGCCCCTCTTTTCTGCCCACAGTTCCACTGTCTCCTACTGTAGTAGCACTCCTACGGATGCACATCTTACTTACATGGATTCATCATAGGTTCAGGTTAGTTGCCCGCATCAGCAGAAAGGCTCGATTTGGAAGCGGGTTGCTGCAGGCTAGGGGCATCTCGACCCTCATCCACGATTCGCTGGGGCCATGCAGCGAATGCAAGGAGCGTCATGTAACTGAAGTTGCGAGAAAATAGGCATCTGGAGGAGGAGAGCCGAAGTTCAAGGACGACCAGCTGGGATGCCACGTCCAGGACAGCAGAGCCCAGGGCAGTAGAAGGCGGAACGAACAGATCGCTTCCAATCTTCTGATTGAGGACATGCATATGCCGGATACCTTGGCACGATCCCGAATCGGATGTGGACACGGGTGGATATCACAAAACATGCTTTTGTCTCTCGCGCGACCTCTTGTCTTGTGCATTGCACACAGCAGTCTGGACAGCCACATGGCAAAGGCTCGAGAAGCCAAGCTGAAGACCGTCAGCCGGAACACAAGATATACTGCGAAGCTGAAACATAGTCGGGAAGTTTCTATATGGCTCTCGGTAAGTAGGACGTTGAGGGCAGGAGGTAAGCAGGCCGTTCTTGACATCTTGATGCATGCCGATGCGTTTTTCCACAGAAGACAAGCACAGCCCGCAGGGCGGCGCATGTCATTCGCTGCTGCTCAGGTATGGTATGCAGTGCAACGACAAGGGCCGGGGCAGCTATACGCCGAACACGTCGGTGTGAGCTCCGCCTTGAATTTTTGGCTGCAAGAGGCGTCGTCTGCCTCTTTTGGCTCGCTTCTCTTCCTTTTTGGGCCGAGGAGGTCCATAAATTTAGGCTTCTTGGAACCGACCACATGCCAAGAGTCCGAAAGCCCCAACTTCTCCTCTACCAAAGCATCGTGGAGCTGAGCAGGTAAAAGTCTTCTTCATCGGCTCTCTACCATACATTTGCAATCCTTCTTACGACAAAATACCTCAGCACAAGCGAACAAAAGACGTACCGCTTCATACGAGCCCTCGTGTCCATATAAAGCAACAAGAGGTCGTTTGGCTTCTGCTCGCGGCTGATGACGGGCAGCCGAAGTCCCGCGAGTGGACCAAGAAATGCTCCGATGCATGAGGATTTGCCAATAGCTTCGGACGTGTGCTTATATTAGATAGTGCTTGCTTTTTGACTTTCTTACGGCGCGCGTGAGCCCGTCAAAGAACATGAATAAAGCCTCCGATCCTGCTTACACCGACCGCATCGAACATCACAATCCTAATGGTCAGAAGGATCCGGTAGCGAGTTCAAAAAGAAACTGCCACGATCGAGTACCTGGTTACTGAGCTTCTCCTTGCGATGACCGCATTAGTGATTGTACTTAAGCTAAAGATGCATGAGCTGTATGAACTGAGGTCGGACTCTCTGAAAGTATAATTGATGGGCAGGGTTGTCCCTCTCGACTTGGCCAGCAAGACGGTACAACAAATACAACACTAGGATTCCATCGCGGTCACAATGGATGCAATGGAAACAACAGTAGGCGAAACATCATTAACTCGAAAATACTAGAATACAAAAGTAGGAAAACCCGCGGATCGATTATCTGGATCAATGCGGGCGAAACACACTCCGTCCACCATTATTAATTGTGCCCCCTTTTACTGTTATGTTGCTGACTGGGTATAACGTATCTTTTTCTCATGTCTTCATCCCCCTTCGCGACTGTCGTGCGGCAGTGGTATCATGACGGCAAGAAAGCATCGCGGAACAGACTAACCAAAAAAAATTACCAGACGCGATGCTTAAACACGACCCTGGAAGACGGGGTTGTTCTTGCCGAAGAAAGTGCCCTGGCTTTCACCACCCTGGATACCAGTGGAAGTGCCGGTGGTGCCGGTAGTGCCGGTAGTGGCACCGGTTGAAGTAGCATCGTGGAAGGCACGGTCGACCTCACCTCCAAAGTTACCAGCACCAGTAGACTCACGGCCAGTACCCATGGGTCCCTCGCCGGCGGCGAAGTGAGACGAGCCTTGGTGGTATCCAGTGGTGTTGGTAGTGTTCTGGTCAAGGCCAGAGCCAAGAGTGTTGCCACTACGAACGGGCACCTGGCCAGTAAGACCAGCGACGTTGGAGCCGCCTTGGTAACCAGTGCTCTGAGAGTCGTAGCCAGTGTTTCCGTAGCCAGAGCTTCCGTAGCCGGTGTTGCTCGAGCTGTTGAAACCGCCGCTAGGGCCGGTGTCAGAGGATCCGTTAAATCCTGCACCGTACTGGTTGGTGCCGAGGTTGTTGGGACCACGGACACCCTCCTGGTTGACACGGTGGGGCTTGCGAGTGATGGCAGCCATCTTGGGCAGGTTGGAAGTCTCCTTAGCAGATCCAATGCTGAAGATGGGGGACTCCCACTTGTCACCCTTGGCGGCAAGCTCCTTGTACTCGGTAGCCTTGGTGCTGATGCCGCCGGGAAGGGAGATGTTCTTGAAGATGCTGTCGTGCTGGGTGACAGCCATGTTGACCTTCTTGTCTGCAGTAACCTCATCCTTCTTTTGCTTGCCCTTGGTGAACTTCTGCTGGGCGGCAGTGGCGTAGCGCTGGTAGATGTTCTGAACGTTCTCGGGGTCAGGGTTGTTCTTAGCCTGAGCCTCGGCTCTCTTGGCCTCCTGGTGGATACCGTAAAGCATCTCGTCGAGCTGGTGAATGTTGTTGCGGATCTGGGTCTCGGCAACCTTCTGGATGGCAGGACGCATGACCTTGAGGAGAAGAGGCTTGAACATGTTGAAGAGAAGCTTGTGGTTGGACTGCTTCAGCTTGATGTTGATGTTCTTGATGTCAACGTGAACAGAGTTGACCTTGAAGAAGTGCTTGCTGTCGGTCTTGTCTGCAGTCTCCATGGCGACCTTGAAGCTCAGACCGGTACCACCAAGGAAGATGTCCATGACACCCTTATCAGTAATACTGGGGAATCCTTCCTTCTTCTTGATGTAGTAGCTGACATCGCGAAGGTCACACTGGACACCAGAGACGGAGAGCATGACCTTGTTCTTGTTCTTGCTGGTGATGGACTTGCGGCCCCAGCGCCAGTAGTTGTCGCTGCCGAACTCCATGACGTTAGGAGCAAGGTTGTCACCCTCGAGGACGAGGTTCTCGACAATGGCATCCATCATGGGGTCAGAGTACTCGATACGAGGGATGGGGACGTAACGGATGGACTCGAATAGACCAGGGAGGATGACCTCGGTCAAGTCCTTGACGAGGTGAGGCTTGAATTGAGCCTGACCGTTTTCATCCTGACCAAGGTCAAGGAAGAGCTTCTGGACGGCGTCACCGAAGGCGACGTTCTGTCTGTCCTGGTTGAACTGATCAATGTAGAACTTGAACTCGTCGGAGATTCTGTCGGTGTGGTTGCGGTAGCGGTCGCGGAGAAGGAACTCGCCCTGGTCGTAGAGTTTGTTCCATTCCTCGGTGGACTCGTCCTGGAGGACGTAGCCCTGCTCCTTGAGGCACTTGCGGATGTATCTGTTCATGTGGGTGAACCAGCCCTTGAGCTCGGGGTCGCTGTCGGCATCGCTGTAGATGACGTTGATCGAGTCGAACATGTCGTCGAGGGAGGTGCCGTTGGCGAAGCGCTCGATAAGGGTCTTGAGGTCTGTCAGCATTTGTTGATTGTTGGTCTTGAACTCTAGCACATACCTTGAGGTCAGCTTCGGCCATCTGCAGACTGTCGTCCTTGTGGGCACCTTTCACAGTTCCTTGGCTCTGGTTGGCCAAGTTCTTAGTGTGGCCGCTGTACTGCTCGGCAAGACGAAGGAGAGTGTCAATGGCTTGGTGGTCTAGTAGAAAAAGTCAGCAGCTGGAAGCGGAGTCTTGGTAAGCATTGTCAACGTACAGTCCTGGTGGCCCTGGATCTCGACGATCATCTTCTTCAGGCGGTAGATACCCTGCTCGCGACGCTCCTTGGGAAGCTTCTCCTTCATGTAGTTGTTGGTGCGCTCTCTGGCCTCGCGAGCACGGTCCTGGGTCTCCTGGGGAACGTTCTCACGAGCCTGCTGCTGGAGGCGGTCAGCGCCCTCCATGGCACCCCTGGTAGCATCGACACCAGAGTTGCCACCTGTCTGCTGGTCGCGGCGGGCGAGGTCAGCGACGTCGGCGGGGTCACGAGAGCCGCTGGGGTGGGCAGCTTGGGTGGCATCACCAAGGGCACCCTTGGCCTGCTCCTTGTTAAAGGGCTTCTGCTCGTTAAACTTGGATCTAGCCTGGTTCTTGAGGTTGTCCTTTGAAAGGTCGGGGACATCGTGCCAAGTGTTGTCCTCAGCAGGTCTGTCAATCTGGTTCAGCTCATCCTCGGAAGGGTTGACCTTGTTGGCCGCCTTCTGAGCGGCGTCACCAGCCATGTCTCTGAAGAGAATGCTAGCATCGCTCACTTGTGAGTTCGTTAGCTGGGGTCATGATGGAGAATACAACTGATACTTACAGAGCTTGCGGAATTGACCGTTGGACAGAATGAGCGTGCCGAGGGTGCGCAGGCCGTCGAGGGCCTCGTTGCCGTGCTGCTTGGCTGTCTCCTTATCGACAGGAGCGTTAGGCGTGCTGGCGTTGCCACCAGAGATCTGCTGAGTCTGCCAGATGAAGTCCTGAAGGAGGTTGCCCTCGTTCTTGGTCAGGAGCAGAAGCTTGGCCTGCTCGACAACCTCGCGCAAGTCACCGACGAGCTTCTGACCCTCTGTCGAGAGCTTCTTTGAAGGGTTTGAGAGCGGTCGCGATGCGAGAGCGCTGTTCATAGCGACATCAATCTGCTTGTTTGATGGAACCTTGCCATTGGTGAAGGCTGGAGCGAGCGCACGTTAGCCATGGAAGGACGGAGGGTTGAAAACAGGCGCATCGCTCGAAAAGACTTACCAGAGAAGATTCCATAAAGCTGGAGCTTGTTGTTGACATCCTGCTCCTTGATCTTGGTGTTCGTGGGAACGTTGACCGACGCAGAGGGCGCCATGATGAGATTACTGTGGTGGTTTGTAGGATGTGTGTTTGAAATGTATCTGGGGTATCTGGGGTATCTGGATGTGAGAGGTCGTGATCGTCAATCAGGTAAAATTAACAAGTAACGTGGCGGGTATCGAAGGGGGGTATCTAAACTGCAAAGGAGAAAAGACGTGGAATTAGGATGCTGTTGTGATGCAAGGAGGAAACGATGGGTTTTGAGCAGGGAGCGCGCGTTGCTGGACGGGCACAGTTACCCATTACATCATGGTTACTATAGTCGGTCGCGCCTTCCCGTCCCCAAGTGATCGATTTACGATTTGCGCCACTTGCCCTCAGAACCTTGGCACCAGTGCATTGTTCTTGACAGATTCCAACTGTTTCAATTCCAGCAGAAGGATGAAGTCCTTTGCTACTGACTTCTTCTCATAGCTGGATTCTTGACAGCCTGCTGTGAAAGCACATCGCAAACTGTTTCTGGCACTACTCACGCAAGACAAAGGGGGTTGGATGGCACTACTCACGCAAGACACTACCAGCTAATCCGCCGCGGGCGCCACGTCCATCATCATCAACCCCCCGCTTCACTATTTTCCTTGCTCGACGGTTGGACAACAAGATGAGAGAGGCACGTGAACTGAACGGTGAAGAGACTCGATCCAATGGCCAGCGCACTGCATTCCACTGTTTGCAGATATCCAAACAAGCAGCTTTCGCAGCACGAATAAGCTCACAGGGCAGAAAATCATCCACACAAGAGTCCCCAGAGAGCATGGACCTCGATACGCATCCACTTTGGGGTGGTCTCGCCGTCCCGCAATCGTCATACTGGGATGATTGAATCAGGCAATTCACCAACCCTGGACGAGATTGCGTATCCAACCTGGATGCCACAGAAAGCTCATGCATGCTGCTGGCGACAGTCACAACTACTAGCCACACGGTGGACGAAACAGAAAAGAAAGTGGTGGAGCTGTGGCTTTTGCGGCTCTTCTTCCCCAAGATCGAATCCACTGGGCTCTTTTTCCTTTAATGACGTCGATTCATCAACAAACAATCGATAACAACTCGTGTATGTCTCAGCGACAGAAGTCTTTTTTGCTGCTGCAGACTTGCGGATATGCTTGGCTCGCGTAATAAGACCTGCACACGCGGCTTTAGGGCCATGGTGGCATGGTCAGTTGATGATAACTTGCTGAACTTGGAAGTGCCTTGGAAGCGCCTTGGAACTGGATCGCCCACCCCTGGATTTTTTGGGGTCGTCCCGCCGCAGGGCTTGTGCATGATCATCACGGGAAGAAAGCATCAGCATCATCATATTGAAAAGTTTCCATGATCTCTGGCGGTATCCACTCTTTTGCACGTTGGTCGTGTGATGGTTTGGAGACAGCGACGATATTGTCGTGTACTAACATTTATGTCAAGTGATGCTAAATGAAACTCTACCAGATCATAACGAGGTTCGCATGGTCACGCAGGCCGGCGTGTCGAATCCTACTGTCCATCTCACGCTGCCCATGATGATCACCATGAAACAAAGACCGGCCACCACGCTTGCCATGCCGTACACATAGGCGTGTCGGCGTCGCAAGGACTGCAACTCTGCGACCCACGTACTGATAGTGGTTGTAGTGCCGCAGAAACCATCCATGATGCCTTGCAAGACCTGACAGCCGACTCTGCCTCCACCGACCAAGGCACCGGCGGTCGAGGTGATTGGAACATGCTGGATGGAGTAGCACATGGCCTCTACTGCGCATCCAAATATGTTGACGGCGAAAGTTCCGAGAGGGAACGACGCAGAAATTGGATTGAGCTTTAGCGACGCGTAGTAGCGAAGGAGACAGCCGACAGGCGCAAAGACCAAGGCGAACAGAACCTCGCCACGCCAGACCTCATTCGTCCAACTGCCGCGACTGGACGGACCAGACGGTCTGTCTGGGGGCCAGATGGACAAGAAAATGGCGCCGAGCCAACAGCCCCAAGCGAGCACAACAATGAGCGGATCCAGAAATTTACGAGTAAGTCTAAAAGGCAAGGTAGGCGTGAAGCGATCTAGAGCAAGAGCCAGGTGTGCGCCGACATTGAGAGCAGCCAGAGAAAGCGCTACTGTGTATATGATGACGGCGATCAGAGCCATGAAAGAATATCCACCATTGCGATGTATCGTGGACGTAAACGAAGGCACAGTCGCATATGGATGGTTCACAGGAGTCGGAAGGTTGTTGGACAGAGCCAAAAAGACGTCACGCATAAAAGACGAAAAGGAAGTGAAAGAGCCGCAGAAGCCTGTGGCTAGACCGATGTACAGCGGTATCGTCTTCTTCGTCTTTGCGTGGGCCTTTTTGGCAGCGTCAGGATCCGACTTCTCTTGCTCCAACGCCTTTTCTCTTGTATGGCTGTCCATGTTGTCCAGGCCCCACTCTTCGCGAAACAGTCGCCTGTCTTCTGACAGGAAGCCCATGACGAACGAGCCTCCTACGTTGGCCCAGAGCACAGGGGTCACCAGCGGAGCGCCTGGGTAGAAGGTGAGCCATTGCATACCCAGTCGCGCGAGTGTGCCCCATAGAGAGAAGAAGACGAGGTGCGAAACGATGTAGAGCTGAGTCGCTGCCGGAGATGGGGGATCACTCTTCGTAGAAAGCGGTGACGACGAAGGCCGAGTGCGAAACGAGGGAGGCGTCGGAGCGGACTGGACAGATTCGTCTTCGAGATGGGTCTGTCTGTGCCAGGCAGAGTCATCTTGCCTGTTTTGCACAGGCTCGGGAGCGTCGACCTCGTTCAACGAGCGCTGAGGCTGTGGCGAGGCTTCAGCTCTGTTGCGCTCTGGCTTGGAGGCATGGCGTTGGGGTATGCGCGCTTGATAGTCCAGATAAGAGGGCTCGTGCGAGTGCGACGCGGCCTCAGTCATGCCGTGTCACGACGAGCAGATGGTCTAAGAGTCAAGAGGTGGTCGAATCATGCTTTCATGTCAACAAGTACCTCTGCACCGATGCAAATCTTCCCATGGCCGGCCGGGCCGTGCCTGTTCGGTATCTTCGGCCTGCTGCGAGGCTTGCCCCGAGCGTCAACAACAACCCCGCCATTGATAGCAGCCTGCCTGTGCCTCATCATGCTGCACTTCGGCGACGGCCGCCCTATCAAGCTATCACATGCCTTTGTCGGACGTCTTATCTCGGTCCATGTGAGCAAACATTTTGAGACTAGAGTGTCCTCTTCTTCTTGACCTCACTAAAATTGTGACTGCTTCTTCTTCCTGCAGCGTGCTCTGCTCTTTGTCTTACCTTCCTCGTCCTTGTCCTCGTTCTCATTGACCTGCATTCACACTCGACCATGTCTTCTCTACCGTCCAATGTCCATGTATCCCAACATCCCTGTCTACGGGCAAAGGTCTCGCAGCTTCGATCGCAACAAACCGGAGCTCGTGATGCCAAACGTCTGATCCACGACATCTCGACCATGCTTGGATACGAAGCTCTTGCCTCAGCTCTAGAGTCTACACAGCAAGGCACAGTACGTGCAATGGCCCTCGAAGACTCAGCATACACCTAACCATATCGCTTCTCATTCACAGGACACATCGCCATTAGGCTACGACTTCCCCGTATCCTCCATCTCGCCCTCGCACGTCTCCCTCGTACCAATCCTGCGCTCGGGCCTATCAATGGTCGACGGTACGCACTTCCCATCCACCCCCAAACCCCACCACCATATCTAAAAACTCACCATAAAGCCCTCCTCGATATCCTCCCCAACCCAGTCCCAGTCTTCCACCTAGGCATGTACCGCGAAAAAACAACCCTCCAACCCGTCGAATACTACAACAATCTGCCCTACCATTCCGCTACCACGACTTCTCAACAAACCACTCCCTCTGATCTTGCAATCTTGTTGGATCCTATCATCGCTACGGGCGCGACGGCGAGTGCAGCCATCGATACGCTGAAAGATTGGGGTGTTAAGAGGATAGTCGTGTGTAGTGTTCTCGCCAGTCGCGAGGGCTTGGAAAAGGTCAGTGGTGTTTGGGAGGAGGGCGTGCAGATTTGGGTCGGTGCGGTGGATGCTGGTACAGATGAGAAAGGCATGATTAAGCCTGGTTTGGGTGATGTTGGCGATAGACTTTTCCTCACCATTGGCAAGTGATAGGATGCGAATATAAGACAAAGACTTTTTCTCGCTTTTTGATTTGTGTTTTTTTTTTTTGCTTTTTTGTTTGTTATGCTTTTGGGCTGGTCTGTCTCTACTGAGCGCTGCCTCATGTTCACTTTCTCTCCAAAAGCCAGGCATCAGCTTCCTCCCAAACCTTCTTGTCCTTGGCCGAGACCAGAGTCTCAGGCGCGCTGGCAACAGCAGCGTAGACCTGTTGACCGTGTTAGCAGAGTCACGAGTGTCTGTTGTGGCCACGCTCACCGAATCCCAAAGTGCAAAAGCCCTCTGCAAGTCGCCCTGGAAGTTGGTGGCATGAGGGAACCATTCGTTGGCCCCCTTTGTCTTGACGGTCTGACGCGACGCCTCGGAAGTGGGCTCGCTCTGTGCAGACAGCTCATCCAGATACGACTTGACCGCAATACCGAGAGCGCAGTCTACGTCGTTGAGGAAGGGCAGACTGTGATTGCCGTCAGCAAGGGCATGTAATCATTGGGTGAACAGCATCACTTACCTGTAGCCTACTTGAGCCAATTCGCTGGGAGCCATGGTGCGATCTACGTGGTGATTGGCCAGCATACCAAAGAGACTCATTTCAACCACGTTGCGCAAGCTGCCGCGCACTGCAGAGACCATCGATGTGTAAGCAAGCAAATGTCTGCTCAGAGGTCCGGTGAATCCGATGCTCTTGTGACGAAGCCCGGCAAAGCAGGCCACTCTACTGACCAGCAGTGTGTTGCGCTTGTCGGTCTCGGAACCACGCTGGGGAGAACCATTGTAGGGGAACATGTTATCCGAGTTGAGCAGGTTCAGGCGTAGCATCTCAAAGGCAAGAAGGGTCGGTTCTTCCAAGTCCTGCTGGTTGTGACGTGAGAAGGCGGTTTGCAGGCATTGTCCAAGAGCACTGAGTTGATGGTCTTGCTGGATATAGCCACGCAGCTGGAGGACTCTCCATAGCGCATTCGATTGTACTTCTACAGGAGAGCTGAGTGGCTTCTCTCCAACCGACTTTGGCGTGACACTGCTCTTAGCAAAGTCGGCATCTTGCAAGCTGCCCACTGCAAAGGCCAGAGATGACACATCACGCTCAAGCTTGGTCGCCTTGGCTGCGATTTGTTCAAGCCGCACGTTCCATCCAGAGATTGTCGTTCTAGGATCGGCAGTGTCTGCAACATTCAAGGTCTTTGGTCCGTTGGGATTGAACCAGCATCTCAGGTAGATGGGCCTGTGCTGATAGAATCGATGGAAGGAGTACGTGAGGAGCGACAGAGCAGATGCTCGAAGAGGTATGAGACCGTCAGACACGAGGCGACGGTACACATCAGCCTCGCCTCCATCGAGGGGAGGACGCTCGATGATTTCATTGGATGCTATCCAGCTCAGCACTTCGGAACTGATGACGCCGTGCGAAAGATATCCAAATGCCTCCTCTGGCAGACGATGACCCATGATGTTGTTCAGGTCGCTAGGTGCAGAAGCTCCATCGACTGACTCGATCTTGCCGTTGGGTCGGATGCAAACGTAATGCTTGATGTACAGACTTGCCTTGCGATAGCGGTCCAGATAGTTCAATGCAATCATAGCCGGGTCATCCTGGTACTGTAGACAGAGAGCGTTACCATTAGTTTGGCTTCTTTTAAGCAGATCTGCAGCGGCTTTGATCTTGGGAGTTCTGGGAGATGCAGTCAACTCGTTCTCCAGCTGAGGAAGAGTAGGCAGGACTGAGCAGCCAGAAAGAAGGCAAGCATCGACAAACATGGCTGTCGAAGGAGCTCCGAGAGCCTCCATACATTCGCGACGAGTCACCCAAGAAAATTGAGCCTGCTCAAAGTCGAGTTTGGTGATCAGCTGGTCAATCTCGTACATGAGGATGTCGCTGGATCCTGCCACAGCATCGCAGAACTCGGTACCAGCGATCGACGCAAGCTAATTTGAGGTCAGTATTATGATGCATTCGAATGTGTTATTGCGCTTACCTGAGCACATGCGCTATGCGGCGCAACGAGAAAGTCCACATCGTTTTTGCGCAAGATATTCTGGACAAAGCGGTAGATGTTATCAACATTGATGGTGCCAGCTGTACAAGAATATCAGTCTCTGTGTGCTCGACCACAGAAGGACAGCCAATGCTTACACAATGTGCCAAACTCAGCAACAGCACGCTCAGGTTGAGATGCGCCATACAAGTCCCAAGCATTCGCAATGTTCTTAGTGGCGCGAGTTGCGGCCTGGAGTCTTTCTTCTTGGCCGTTTGAAGTCACTCCGTTGAAGATGAAGTAAGGCTGGCAACCATGACCTCTCAAGATGGCAACGTGGTTTGTGATGGTCTCTTCAAGGGCGAAAGGAAGACCACCGAGTGCTGGAAGTAGCGGCTCTTTTGTAGGCGAAGTTGTGAGTATGTTGGCAATGAAGTCCTCGGCTTCGATTCCGAGACGGCGCTCATTCAACTCTGCGAATGAATCGGTATGGCCCAGCTGGGCTGATGCTGCCCATTCGTTGAATCCGGATATCATTGTTTGTCGCAAGATGATTTCAATGTGGAGCACTGCAGCAAGGAGATGTTTTGGTGATCAAGGTGATGTGAATAGACCTCAACCGATCTCGAACGTGAGTGAGAGTGTAATTAGACGTAAAGTGTAAATATAAGGAGTCTTTGGACGACTGAGGTTGGCATGTGAAGGGAAGGTCCGAGCGCCAAGCTCCACATCTGAAACACATGAAGCGACTGCCTCTCGACGAGAACAATGCGAGTGAATTCTTGGATTGAGGCGGCAGAATCACATCAATTCTATTATTCGTGTCTATCGGGGTATCTCTTTGCGCCTTTGCCGCATGCTGTCGTCTTCATATCTGGGCCATGTCCCCTACGATCCCGTACTCCCTTGTCTAAATGATCTAAATCTAAAATCGTGATTGTGCTATTATGCGTCTTCCAAGTTCCCATATTGCCAGCGGTAGGACTGATAAAAAGCAAAAGCAAACAAAGCAACTACAATGGCTCTGATGAATCCTGCCGATTTGACCTCCTCGACTTTTGGTGCTGCATTTGGGGGTAGAGCAGCTCGTGTTGGCGCCATCTTGAGGTGTGAATGTCCATGTTTGGCCTCACGAGCAGCCAAAGACTTGACGAGTTCGAGGTCGGTCATGAGCTGCTTGTCCAGAGCTTCGACAATCGCAACACACTGTTCAAAGATGAACTGAGCCTCATCGATGATGTCCTTGCGCTCGTGTGCCGTCAGCAGCTCCTCTGCTTTCTCTAGACGGGTCTTGAAATCCGTCTTGATATCTTCTCCGTCTCTTGTACCCGGAAAGCAAAACAGGGTGAAGCCTGGCCTTAGTGTCCCATGGATCCAGTACTCGGTCTTGTCCGCCTCGTGAGTGACACCCCAGAACTCAGGTCCAGATTCCGTGAGTTGTTCTCTAATCCAACGTCCTCCTGAGAATATTGCCATGTACATGATCCAGGCATAGGCAACCAAGACGTGAGGTTTGTCTCGAGTCTGTCGATATATGTGCGCCGTGAAGGAGCGAAGCTGCTCGTTCGACACGGCCTCGAGATCTGCGCCAGTGGCCGTCTCCAGGTATTCCAGGTCTTTCTTAATCGCATCGGAGCGCCAGAGACCAGGAGGGACTAGTTGAGAAAGCCATTGACGCAGATCTTTATCGTGTGAAGAACCAGCTGCCTCGGACTTTTCAACCTCGGCGATGAGAACTTGCCAGCAGTTTTCAAAGACAAGGTAGATGTCGCCAAATGTGTTGATTCCATGAGCGTATAGTTCGGGACTTTTGGCTATCGGCGGAAGAGCCAGAGGCAGGCGGGAAACGATGAGCTTGTTCAGCCGCGTATGGACGGATCTTGGGACATGTCAGCGACTGCATCGGGACTTTGCAGAGATGCTTCAAAGGGGACGTACCGTGTGGCCGTGTTGATCTCAGTGGACAGATTCTGTGGGGCAGGAGAAGGCGGAGGCGAGAGGAGTGGAGGGGGTGTTTGCAACGACGCCATGCTGTCGGACTGCAAGAGGACCGAGCAGTAACGATGTTCGCCTTCTTTATGTGCTTGTCGCGAAACTTCAACGACTATCTCAAGATCAAGTCACGAAGAACAAGTCGTCACATGGCTGCGACCAGGAAGCACATGGACAAGGCAGAGGGCCTGGAACTGTCCCCGTCTGTGCTCTTTTCCGATGCGATCGCTGTTTCGGACCGTTTGGCATGGCGACATTGGTACAATTCTTCTTCTTTTCTTTCCTTTTTTCTTCGTGTTGCATGGACATCCAAGCACACACGACCAAGCACGAGAGTGTTGTGTAATTGCACATTCGCTCTGATTTACATATTGAGCTACACTTGTATCCTGGGTGTAGCAAGTCTCTTGGATTATTCATACCACATTCTTGGCCGTCCTCTGGCGTCCACGTACTCGACCTCCAACACCGGTGCCATCACTTGCATCGACGTCGCGAACAAGTCCCGGACTCTCTACTCGTGTACCGATACTATCGTCCATGAGTCTCGTGCCCATCTTCTTGCTCATCTTCGCCCGATACTCTTGTGCCTCTGGAGTCTCATACGTGACCTGCTGACTTGGTGCAGGTGCTTCGCCTTCCATGAGGTTCGTGAGTGAACCCGAGTTGGCTGCATCCATGCTCGGATGCTGTCGGAATGAGACAGACGTTGACGAATTTGACGCGTACGATGGAGCGCGCCCCAGTTTCTTGTCTTTTCTCCATCTTCCCTTGGCTGGCTGTTCGGCTGGCGACGGTCCTGAATGTGAATGTTGTCGCTCGAGTAACGATTTGATTTCACCACTCAATCGTACTTGGTTTGCCATTGCATCGAAGTTCTCGTCTTCTGCCGGCTCTGCTTGTTGTGCGTCCCTTCTTACGGACGAAGAGTTTGAGCGAATATCCACGTCTCCCAAGGGTGTTGATCTTGATTGTTTTCTGATGGTATTCACCTCTGGTGGGATGCTCTGTAATGGCTGTTTTGGCTGCGTGATATCCGTAGCCACCGTGTAGTCGTCAGCTGCGACTGGCGCCGGGTCGTCCGACGGCACATCGCACTTGTCTTCTAGTTCTTGAGGGTCGTGAGTCTTGTATGCTGGCGGCGCCTCATCCTCGTCTTCTTCAATGAACGGTCCCATCCTCTTGGATTCTGCAGGCTGCGGTTGTGCTGGTTGAACAGGCCCCGACTGATAAAGGTGCAGCGAAGTAGCTAGGTTTCGTTTTCTGATGGCCGAAAGACGTTGAGCAGATGGAACATCTCTTCTACAGACTATGTCAGCCTGGCTCTGACTAGCTAAACTAGTTCGTCCTACCTCTTGTCTTGTGGAGGAGCAACACTTGCATCCCGAGCAGAAGAGCGGTCAAGACTCTGTTTAGACTGTCCAGCCACCACAAAATCGGACGGTGGCATCATTCGTACATGCTGCAGACTGGAATAGAGCCATGTGTCCGAAACAACAGGAATCTTATGCTTCGCCGCGTATGAGATTTTTTCTGAGTTTGCTGCGGCACCAGGAACGATCAAAAAAGACGTCCTTGGTACCAACATTTCGTCGTATGATGCGCCTGCCAAAAGCGTCAGTCACATCGCTTCATCGTTGCATGCCAATGATGTCTCACCTGCAAGTCTGACCACTCTAGAAATGTGTAGCACGTCATGGCCCAATCCAGAGGTCGCTATCGTCAAATCTTTGAAGTCTGAGACAGTTAGCGAGTAGCAACATACGAGAACACGAGTAGACACACCATCGATTGGCAGACTGAGATGGGGTTGACTGAGTATATCATGATCGGGATCAACAATCATCTTCTGCTTGATACATCTTTCCAGCCACCATTCCGTCACAAGCCACGTTTCAGGGGGAACTTCGGGTAACGAGCCCTTGTTAGTTGATGTCCATTCGCTTGGAAGTATCGAGACCTTGTGTTGGCATGAGTCGCCATTCTGAGCCGCGCGCAAGATATCAGCGGAACGGGTGGTTTGACCTCCATTCGAAGTTATGATGGTATCAATCTTCGTGGCCTGTTCAAAGAGGTCAGACGACACTTTGATTACAAGAACGATCTCAACTCACCTTCTTCTCATCGTGACCATGAACAAGACACAAGATACCCGAGAAGAGACCGGGTTCTTCTTCACGAGGCGCAGCGACCCCTTCCCATGAAGCATGACGAGATGCACCGTTTGGTCGGCCTGGAGGAGTGATACTCCGAGATGGTGTTGCGGCATGTTGAGCCTCTGTCCACTGATCATTTGCAACTTCGGATGGCTCTTCACCTCCGTGCGACATGAAACTGGTCATCATGTTCTGACTGTGATCTGCCAACTTGGCACTTGCAGTGCGTCGCATCTTTCGCTTTCCGTTCTCTTCTTTTGATGTGATGGCCGACTCCTCCCGCCGTCTCTTTCCGAGAGGAGGAGGCCGCTCATAACCACGTACATAGGCGCCCCGGCCCTGATCTTCGAGAGGCATTAAAGGATGATAGAGCGACTCGTCGACGGCCATTCCCCGGTCCAGACTTTCTTCCAGCCATTTCAAAGAGGTCGTCTTGATGGTCCAAGATTGTGCACGCTCGTACTTTGCGCCCTTCGGTTTGGCGACAATCAGATGGGTGACTTCTCTGGTGAGGTCTCCATGATAATGAGCACCGTTGCTTCTAATCTTCTCGATGATTTGCTGTCTTTCCTCGACTGTGTATGGGGTTAGTGGGTGGTTGACAAGATTTGTGGTCAGCATACATACTGTCTTCGAAGCCTGTGACAGATATGTGCAGGTTGTAAAAGACGGGCAGGCGATGTTCTTGGACCAGTGCATCGACGTCAATGTCCTGATCCTCCATGTAGGATTTGCGGATGGCATGTATCCATTCGGGCTTCAGTACGTGTATGTCGGGTCTTTCTTTTGCGGTATGTCTGCATTTGGGGGTGTCGATGTTGCCGACTATCAGATGGGTCACGTCGGCGGTCAAGTCGAGACGGTGGACGGCACCCATGCTTCTTGCGAGATCATTGAGCTTGTCCTGTAGACAGAGTGCGTGAGTAGAGGCGGTGTGGTTCTGATATAGTGGGTACTGACTCTGAGATCCTGCGACAGCGATGTGCTGCAGAGGACGACTCCCCGAAGAAGAGCATTGTTAGCTGTGATCGAGGTCAGTCATTTCTGCAGTACGTCTCGAGGTGCTTCCAGATATCTCACCATCTTCTGCATCGTCAGGCATGATGGTGCATACAGTTTTTTGACATGAGCCTCTATCTGATTACCTACTTTGCCTCAAGGAGACGCGCCAGAATCTGTTTGGAACGGTCCCGCGTCGTCCAGGAACGCGTTGTTAAGGCCGTTAACCCCGGCTCGCGGCATCGGAGCGGCAGCAGTCGTCACCAATGACCACCCCCACGGCCACAAGCATACCTAGGTAGGTAGGTAGCTAAAGCGAACAACCACAGCACACCTCCTCGGACACATACCCCGCCAGGCACTTGATTATCCGGTTTTCCTGGCAAGCGCGGTTCCGTTAACTGTGTCTCAACACCGTTGTTCAGCACCGAGAAGTGACAATTGATCTGCCCCGCCGTCTCAGCTTCAAGGAACAGTCGATGGTCACTGCTTCGGCCCTCCCCGTTCTGCAATTACATCAACAAAACATGTCGGATCGCCCATCCGACACACGTAACACACACCTCAGGGACGACAACAGACCCGCGAACGACAGCGACATCCCATATACCTGGAGCCGGAGGGTGCGGAGGGTGAGCGATATTTCAACCGGAACACGCGGATCAGCTCGTTCTCGTGTCAGGTGCCGTTGACTAATCTGCCAGAACTTGATGTCTCTGTAGAGTGCTCAAAGGCCAGCATAGATTTGCCTTTGCGCGCCCGCCCAAATGGAGACTGGGGAACAAGACTAATGCATATATCCAAAGCTTGTGGCCTCCCCCAAAGCCAATCACGGAGACATCGGATCGCTCGTCACCTCTGCACTTGGGTGCGAAGCCGCGCAACCAGGCAAGACAGCGCCGCGGCAGATGGTCTTTAAAAAATAATGACGAAAGTCTAAAAACGCCCGCGACGCTTGGTCATGTAGTTCACCAGCCATAGCCCATAGATAACCCAAACGCTTGTTGTTTCTCTGCCTGTGATTTCTCATTGTGTTTCACCTCGCCCCGGACCCACGGACAAAACTCGACTCACCGCCGTCTCTACGTCTCCGGCACCCTCGTTCTTCCCATACCGGCACCGAGTGCAGCAGCAAAGAGACTCGATTTGGCTTTGTGTGCCAGGTCCGCGACAATCTGGCTTAGACGGCCTAAAGCCACACTCAGGCTACACCCAGAACCACCAGCGCTACACGTGAAAGAGACGTCGATAGTCGCTCAATCCTTTTCCGTGACCTCATTTCTAACCTTGCACTACCACCGACTTGCGCATACACTGCTCAAGAGGTCAGGTCAGCTGTGCGTACGCCCGTAGCTGCGATTTGCAGATTTGAAACACGCTTGATTCGGTGAGTCTTGCTCTTGCACATGCACATGGTTCATGGAAGCCTCGCATATGCTGGCTCGCAATTTGGGCATCATTCCTTGTTTTGGCCTGCACGACGAATCTGCACGACCTTGGTCAGCGACATCGCGAGCCATAACTATCCTATGCACCCCACTCTTCGACCGCCGCAAAGTGCCTGTCAATATCCATAGCTAATATACAATGGCAGAAGTCCACCCGAACCATCACCGCTACAGCTGGGCTCATTTTTGTCCTAGCAGTTTCCACGAAGGCTCCGACCGATCGGGTTATTTTGAGCCCCGCAGATATAGAAGGGGATCAATTCGCATCAAAAGCGTCCACGAAGCACACGATCCTCCACCAGACCTCGGCAGACCACGAAATCACTACAGCCGCTTTCTAGTCAGAAGACTCTCGACCTCTACAAAACACGCCAAACGCATCATTCGCTCGATTGTGTCTGCGCGCTCCATATCCCCACGCAACCCTTCGGACGTCTCGCACTTGTCTGCGTATAGCCTAGGAGGCGCAACCGCAGAAGGAGGACAGAAACCGGCTTTCTTTGGAAACATGAGGGCAAATATCCGTGGTTCAATTGGCGGCCCCGTGAGCGGCATGATCTCGAGGCCTTCATTGACAGACGACGTGAGAGCTGCTTCAGACGCTACAGCTCGGGCACAACATATGAATACCGTAATGCCCGGCACAGATCCCAATGACAAACCGCTTGTGTCTGGTAGCGGCGTGAACGTTTCGATCAACTTGGCCGAACCAGCACTATTCTTGCAGGGCTTTGAGCAGAACGACATGGCCAGCGGCAACACGGCTATGTTAAGAGGAACCCTTCATCTCCGAGTGACAAAGGCTGCCAAAATCAAGGCAGTTACTCTCAAGTTCAAAGGCAGAGCGACCACAAAATGGCCCGAAGGTGAATTTTCACTTCCCCTTTGAATATGAGATGTGTGACTAACAATCCATAGGCATTCCTCCCCGCAAGGTCGATTTCGAAGAGGTTGACAACATCATGAGCCACACTTGGCCATTCTTCAATGCTCAATTCCCAACAGCCGAGGCAGGACCATGCGCAGATCACGTAGAGCTCTTCAAATCCGGCGCTTCTTCGACCACCTCGTCTTTTGGTATGGGAAAATCGCCGAACATTTCGACCACCAATCTCACCACGAAAGACCAGCGAAGGCTATCGTTGCAAGTCAACCAATCGCGCAGTTTTGGCAAGGGTGAATCTTCAACTGGCGGTCCGTCAGTGGCACAAAAAGGCTACCGCACTTTCAATCCTGGAGACTACGTATACAACTTTGAGCTTCCCCTCGACAGCAGACTGCCCGAGACAATCGATGTGGATCTAGGTTCGGTCAAGTATGAGCTTGAGGCTGTCGTCGAACGCGCTGGGGCTTTCAGAGCCAACCTCGTTGGAGTCCGAGAAGTGCAGTTGATCAGAGCCCCAGCAGAGGGATCGCTTGAACAGGTTGAACCCATTGCTATCAGCAGAAACTGGGAAGACCAGCTCCACTACGACATTGTCATTTCTGGAAAATCATTCCCTCTGGGGTCACAGGTCCCTATCGCGTTCAAGCTAACTCCACTGGCCAAGGTGCAATGTCACCGAATCAAAGTACTCGTAACCGAGAATATCGAGTATTTCTGCAGTAACAAGCGCGTCCACCGCATGGAGCCTACAAGGAAGGTCCAGCTGTTTGAAAAGCGAGCAGACACACCGCCCACCAGCACCTTCCCCGGTAGTTCAATGCGTGTAACTTCAGGAGGTGGTGTACCGTATGACCAACGTGCGCGTGCCGCAGCTGGTGAGACTGTACAAACCTCGGACCCGACGAATCTTCTCGGCAATCTAGAGGGCGAAAATATTGGACCTACTGAGATGGAATTCAATGTGCAGCTGCCAAGCTGTTCTTCGAACCGTGAAAGGGAAAGAGCGACCAGGTTGCACTTCGACACGACCTACCAAAACATCCAGGTGCATCATTGGATCAAGGTATGTGGATGTCGCTATTTAGAACTCATGCAAACCAATTACTGACCCGATCCAGATCGTGATGCGTCTGTCGAAACCTGACGCCGAAAACCCAGGCAAGCGCAGACACTTTGAAATCTCCATCGACTCGCCCTTCCACATCCTCTCATGTCGCGCGACACAAGCAAACACATCGCTACCCGCCTACACCAGCCCCGAGTCTGCATCCAACGGAAGCGCACTCTACGAATGCGGCTGCCCCAACGCACTCCGCCGTCGCAACTCACCCACCTCATACGTCCCCACCCTCAACGCGCTAAACGGCATGAGAGAAACAACCATACCACCCACAATCACCGCACCCAGTCTAGCTCGCCCCCAAGCCGCACACCTGACTGGCGCAGCGCCCCACAACCAACTCGATCGCCCCATCCACTTGTTGCGCGCTCCCTCTTTCAACCCGCCCGCTTTCGAAGACGAAGAGCCCCCACCGCCGCTCATCACTCCTCCTCCCCAATACGACAGTATCGCGAGTCCGACTTCGGGGTTGGCTGACTACTTTGCCCGTTTGTCGGATGCATACGACGATGACGAGGACAGCGATGATGCGAGCAGCAGTCGCGGCCGTGTCGATGTCCCGCTGACGCCCGGCGCAAGAGTCAACAGAAGTATGGATGTTTCCAGGAGTTGGATACCCCTTGGTGCTCAGTTACACGGTTAAAAGAGCAAGGCAGTCGCCAGAAAAAAGGAGCAAAATAGTTATGAGGGGAAAAGATGCGAATGTTTTACGACAATGATATATTTTTATTGACGAATTAAGGCTTATTTGCATAGCGGAAACAGATGCATGGCAAGAACATGATTTTTAGACAGTTCAAGCAGTCGGAGGTTTACAAGGAAAGGAGGGCGGTTTGGAGTATGATCGGAGGGAATTCTTGTTAATACATACACTCAGGAATGTAAAAGTCTTACAATATGTCTCTGGATTCGTCCTTGAGTTGTATATAATTGTGAAGTGAGCGGACAGGGTTTGCCTTCATCATCAATATCTTGACACGCTTGTACGTAATGCTAACTTGGAGCAGCGAGAGCAAAGGAGAAAGAGAAAAAGGAGCAAACAGCTCCCTGAACAAGATCTACTGATCAAGCGAGAGAGTGGTGACCGTCATGTTCAGAGACTCGGACGTAAAGTTAGCAGGCCCAGCAATCATGTTGCCCAAAAAGTTTCTCGTCGCATTACCCTGCACACGATCCAGATCAGCTTGCACGATGGGAGTGCCACTAATCAACTTCAACACAACCCAGACAGCGCTAGGACCAATAAAGTAGATGACTTCTGCAAAGATCAGAGTCCAGAAGGCCCACTGGATCAGCTGCTTGATGACGTGAAGCTTGAACTTCAGCTTGACCAGACGAATGTAGGTCTGCTTGTCGATTGTGCGTGCGGCTTCGATGAAGCCGAGGGGTTGTGTTTGTTGTTGTAGGATGCCACCGGATTGGGGGCGTCCTTGGAAACTGCGGTCCATGGGTATGACAGGGTCCTCGTCGTCTCTCAGCATCGAGGCGAAGACACGAGTTTGAATTGCTTCGAATGGTCTCAGCAGCACCAAGCGTATCAAAGGCTTAATTTGAGCGCGTAGCATGGACTTGATGCAAGCCCAGAGGATGACGGCGATGCTTATCTTCACCAGCGGACCGTCACTGAGCTGGAACACTCGGTGATCGTTCCTTGGTTCAATTGTGGTGGGTTTCGACTTTGAAGTAGGCGTAAGGTAGTAAAAGGCTGCTTGGACAACGTCGTCGCTGAGACCATCGACCAGTGAAGCGAGCCAAGCGGTACGCAGCACCTTGAACCATGTCATTGGCATACGACGGAACCAAAACTTGTAGCGGGGCTTGGATATGCACACGTGCAGAATCGTGGCGGTTATCTGGATCGCAATGAGGGATGCCACGTGCTGCGCGAAATTCTCTGCGATGCGGTTGCTTTTCTTGAGCAAAGGGATTCTATGAGAGACAAAGCTGACAGCGAGATACATGGGCATTGTGAGCAGGCCGGCGGCTGACGAGGTTCCTATGCCACGAAACATGCTTAGGTCTCCCGCCTCGGCGTTTAGGTGGCGTAGTGTCGCGCGGATACTCGAAGATATGTAGGCAGGCTTGGATGCTGACAAAGTTTGCTTTTTGTCCTTGTATTTGTCTTCTTCGAGGAGTCCGTACTTCTCGGACCCCATGTCTTGAGAGTCGACACCACCAGGAATGGGAGTCTCGACCTCGGATAGTGTAGTCATGAGGAAGAAGAAATGGTCAATCTATTCATTGTCAGTCGCTAGCACAAGATGGAAGAGGGAGAGTGGTTTGTACCAAGTAATTGGCAGCAAATCCGAGGGCTATAGTGAGCATGGGCAAGAAACCTTTCAGGACAGTGGACCAACTGAAGCCAGAGCTGTCCTTGCCAGCATGGTTGCTTGTGTGATTTGACGAGGCTTGCATTGCCTCGTTTGCAATAGCTAGCAGAGCCCATTGGCCAGGCGCATCAACATCTGCCATGCTGAAGTGGCTAGGCAAGGATGTAGTCAAGTTTGACACTGAATGATAATTGTTGGTCTGTTGTCAGAAGAGACTCGGGACATGTACGGTCGAAGAAGCGTAGTCACCACAAACGATTGGCGAAGAATGTCAAGGCAAGTCGGGCCTTTATATGTTGGACTAATAAAGGGTCACGTTAAGAGGTAGGCAAGCTCTTTCGGCCAAGCCGGATTCATGGTAATGGAAATGAGGCTAAGGCTGGCTTCAGAATCCTTCAGACGCGCTGGCTGGTGCCTGGTCTCGTAAGGCTGAGAGGTGATTTTGGCAACAGAGGGCGATCATTCCATCAGGCAGTCGATGTGTTGACTCGTGACTGCGTCTACCTCTTATTCCCGCAGAGGACGGAAATGTGATAACAGAAGGTTACGGATCATTATTGTGGTTCAATAGGCTCAAGTCGGAAAGAGCTGACGACCCTCAGATGTGTTCTCTCGGAGCAAGTAGCTCATGGTCCAAGCCATCGCATAGCCCTACGGGTGTGCCAACAGTTCGGTAGAGGTAAAAGAGAAGTGGTCACTGATCAGGGAGATGGTCTGGCAGCGTAGAAATGGTCTCTGGTATGGGCGAGCCTCGGCAGGCAGGGTAGGCGGCGGTTTGACGGGGCTGGCCAATGCGCCGATGGCGGGGCCGAGAGGTCGCCGTGCACGTCACAGGCCTTCTTGATTTGTGTGTCGCGAACAATTCAGCACCCGACACAAGCAAAATGGCGAGCGAAGCATCAACGACACAACCCGTAGTCAAGATTGGCACGCGCAAGTCTGTGCTCGCAAGAGTGCAGACGGACATTGTGTGCAAGGAGCTGCGCAAGGCATGGCCCGACCGCCAGTACGAGATCCACGCCATGAGCACCATGGGCGACAACAACCAGACCACTGCCCTGCACGAGTTCAATGCAAAGGCCCTGTGGACCCATGAGCTCGAAGCGCTGCTCGAGAAGGGCGACTTGGATCTCATCGTCCACAGTCTAAAAGGTAGACCATCTGCCACCCTGTCCATGCCCACCCGACACTGACACCAATCTAGACATGCCCACGCAGCTCCCTCCATCCATGAGCATTGGCTGCATCTTCCCTCGCGAAGACGCTCGTGACGCCCTCGTCGTCAAGCCTACCCTCCCCTACAAGTCCCTCGCCCAACTGCCCGCAGGCTCCGTCATTGGCACCTCGTCCGTACGTCGTTCCGCACAGCTCAAGCGTCTATACCCAGATCTCAAGTTCGCCGATGTACGCGGCAACGTTGGTACCCGTCTTGCCAAGCTCGACAACCCCGAGGGCGAGTACACCGCCCTCATCCTGGCCGCAGCAGGCCTCTCACGCCTCGGCATGTCCGATCGCATCACCAGCTACCTCGACAGCGCATCGGGTGGCATCTTGCACGCAGTAGGCCAGGGAGCATTGGGCATTGAGGTCCGCTCCGACGATGAGGACGTCAAGAAACTGCTCTCGGCCGTTGGCTGCGAATGGACCACCCGTGCCTGTCTCGCCGAGCGCAGTCTGATGCGTACCCTCGAGGGTGGCTGCAGTGTACCCATTGGTGTCGAGACCGAGTGGGTACGCAAGAAGTCCTCTCTGGCTACCACCATCGGCACCGGTGTTGGTGTAGGCGCAAAGCCTGCTGCCGAGTATGACAAACTCAGCGGTGTTGCTGTGACTGGTCGCACCACTGAAGAAGAGGGTGAACACCAGGACAGCGGTGCTGAGTTCACCGAAAATCTAATCATGCGCGCGCTTGTCGTCAGTCTGGACGGTCAGAGGCACGTAGAGACTGAGATGCAGAGACGCATCACTAGCAGAGAAGAGGCCGACGAGTTTGGCTGGGACGTCGCAAAGAAGCTGGTCGAGCTGGGCGCCGAATCCATCCTTCACGATATCAACCTGAACAGAAAGATCATCGAAGAGCAGGGTGACGCTTAGACATAGACTCAAAACTCAAAACACATGCATCGCATCTCAATTCAAGATACCCACGAAACAAACCTTGGCGTTCAGTATTTCGACTCCCAATGAATCTGCGAACGGAATGGAACCACAGTTCATCTCGAGTGTGACGAGCTCGATGCACTTCCCGACTGTCAGAATGTCTCAGAACTCTGTCAACGATGTCCCCCCAGTGGTTGGCGAGCCGAGGATGGGAAACTTTCTGCTGCTTCTAGAAGCATTGGCAACGCCTGCGAACGCCTCCGCCCTCGAACATGCTTTTGCAAGGCCTCGCTACCGCTCTCTGAAAGCTGGCGCTGGAAAGACAAAATGTTTTTGCAGCTTCTCTGCCCTAAATCGATTCCTGCATTTGTCCCTAGAGAGACCCTCTGGTGGTCGCGAGGTAGCCAAGCCATCATACCAGGCTCTTCTGCCCTAAGTAAACATCTTGATATGTTCAAGTAGGAAACCATCAAGGTCGCCTCTGTGTATAGATGGTATAGTATATATACATCGTTCATTCTTCGTCCATATGCATTCTCATCATCTCATTCTCCCTTCATTCTTTGACTGGTATACCGATCTACCATACACTTTCGCTTCAAGATGAGACCTTCCACCCTCCTTCTCGCCGCCTCCGGCTCTGCAGTCCTTGCTGCTCCTACTCCCAGTCTTATTGGAGACTTGCTGAGTTTGACAAACAACGTCATCACCACCGTCACCTCCACCATCACCAACAACCTTGCCCAGCAAGTCGCAGCTCTCGGATGTACTCTGCAAACCAACGCCAACCAGCATGGTCAGATCCTCAGCTCGGTCGCTCTTACCGTCCAAGCCATCGAGGTTGCTGCCAAGAGATTCACTCAGACCTGCAACTGGTCGAAGCCTGGCAAGCAGTACATCAACTGGTCAACCTACAAGGCCAACGGTGTCAATCTCGGCGCCTGGCTTGAGATTGAGCAAAACTACGATACTCAGTGGTGGGCTGACAATGTTGGCTCCTTCCCCGATGAGTGGACTTGGTGCTCTAACGTAGGCTTCTCTGTCTGTGGCCCCCTCCTCGAGAAGCGCTATGCTTCGTTCTTCACCTTTGCCGATATCGACAAGATGGGCGCCAAGGGCATCAACACCCTGAGAATCCCTACCACGTATGCTGCCTGGACCAAGGTTCCTGGAAGCCAGCTTTACTCCGGCAACCAGCAGACCTACCTCAGAGCTCTTACCAACTACGCCATCGACAAGTACAACATGCACGTTATTGTCGGTCTCCACTCCCTGCCCGGTGGTGTCAACACCCTTTCCATCGGTGAAGCCTTTGGCCACGACGGCTGGTTCCAGAACAGCACCAACCTCGACTACAGCTTCAAGGCCATTGACTCCATCTTGACCTTTATCAAGACCTCTGGCCGTCAGAACGCCTTCACCATTGCCCCCATCAACGAGGCCAGCGACAACTTTGCCGGCTTTGCCACCCCTGCCGGTTTGACCAACGACGGTGTCAACTGGATCAACACCTACATCAAGGGCGTCCTCGCCCGCATCGCAAAGGTCGACAAGAGAATCCCCCTTATGCTCCAAGACTCGTTCTTCAGCGAAATGTTCTGGTCGCCCTTTTACCCCGCCGGCACCAACCTCGTCATCGACTCGCACATTTACTTTTTCGCTGCTTCCGGCGCTTACTCGCAGTATGTCCCTGCTGCCGTCTGCGGCCAGGCAAAGTACATTGGCCAGGGCGACGGCAAGTTTCCTGTTTTCATCGGTGAATTCTCGCTGCAGACTCTGTACAACAATACTTTGAGCAACAGAAAGACTTTGTACGATACTCAGGTTTATGCGTACCAGAAGTATGCTTCTGGCGGTGCGTTCTGGAACGGAAAGATGCTGAACACTGTTGATGGTGTTGACGGCGAGGGCAAGCTTCAGGATTACTGGTCTTGGGAGCTTCTTGCTGATGCTGGTGTTGTTTCCAACACCCTTGATCAGAGCTACTGCTAAATGTTTTGGGAACTGGGGAAAAACTGTTTTTTTTATATATAGGAGTCTAGAAATTGGGCACAGATATTGTACATAGCCAGGAATTTCACGTCATCATACAATTTACATCGTTTATTTGTATACAACAGTATATCCATCCAAGTGACCTATTTCTGATCCATCTTGCCAGTGACGACTTCAGGTTCATCAGCAATCTTTGCGTCAAGTGCCTCCTGACCCTCGAGAATCACATCAGCGGGAATGCGATCAGGAGTCTTGTTCGTCAACATGATCATCGGCGCAGTCGCCACCGCCATAAGCCCAAAACTAACGCAGAACCCGATGAGCGGGCTAGCTTCCGTCTGCGTATTCATGCCATAACTAATAGCCTGTCCCACAGCCTCCAGACATCTAAATGCCGCTCCATTGCGCACATTTGCTTGTGCATCAGTTGCAAAAGACGAAAGTAGCCAGTACATGTAAGACTGAGAGAGAGGCCCGGTGGTTTGAACGAAAAAGTAAGGCAGGAAGGAAGATGGGTATAGAGCGTCGTCCCAGTCGATTCTGCCAGGGTCGTTGGCGTTGAATTTGACTTGCATGATTATGGACCAGATGTAGACGCCGAGATTGAGGATTACGACTACGAAGAGGCCGACGCGTGCTCTTTGACGTTGGCTGAGGCTCTTCATGTCGAGGATGAAACCTAGACCGAAGCATCCGACGCTGTGATTATCAGTCAACATGTGGACATACAAGAGGATGTGGCATATACTTACATGCAGAAGAATGGCGAGATCAAGGATGAAAGAGCGCGAGCACGGACGGAGAAGTAGATACCAAGATAAGTGCTCCATGTGCCAGAATACTGGAAGTGTGTTAGCCTAGTGTTATGACACAAGAGATAGTGGGGAGTGCTTACGAAGAACGACCACATGGCCCAGACCGCCGACAAGACAATGAGACTAGAGGCCATGGTGGTCTTGATGAGCTTAAACTCTTGCTTTGTGCCAATCTTCTCAGACACCAAGATACGGGTGCCGTCAGATCGAACGACGCGCTCGAGAGGGGAGATCATAAGGGCGAACGGAAGACTATGGTTGTCAGTATCTCAATGTTGTAACATTGTAGTGCTCGTGTACTTACGCAAGACATTCGATAATCAGAAAAGCAATATAAGTGTCAGGGGTAACACCAGCCTCAGCACCTTTTACATGGTTCTTTGAGAGATTGATAGCACCTCCAACCAGTTGTCCAAGGTTGCGAGCAACAATCCAGAATGCCAGGTATTTTCCACGAGCACCTGACGGAGCGAGACTCATGATCTAGAAGGGTACAATCAGTATAACCCTTATGCGTGTATTTCAAAAGGGCGCTTACAGTGCCTGACTCAGCAACATACCTAGACAAATCAATTAGCCTGGCTATTATTTGGAAAAAGGATACTGCAATTGCACATACCAACAACCTGTTCCAATACCAGAGACAAAGCCGCCAAAGATGATGTACTGTGATGTTTCAGCACTGCTTCTGTCTGGGTTGGCTGGGATTCATGCCTACCCATTGATTCCCGAATTTGCTGTTGCAGTAGTACGATGAACCTTGAATTGGAAAAGACATGGCTCCAATGACCAAAGACCACTTGACACCGAGTTTGTTGACAAGAGGTCCGCCGAGAAAGCAGACAAGTGCGAGCATAACGTAATTAATGGCGTTGGCGATGTTGTTCGTTTGAGCCGAGGCGAGACCACCACCACCAAGACCTATCGATTGTCAATTGTGTATCGAGAGAGAAATCTGGAAGGATACCTACCTGCGATTGCATCTGCCATGGCGGGGCCACAGAAACTTTGCATGGAAAGAAGCATCATCTGGGTGAAGCTGTCTTGGTATATCCTCTTCCACCAGGGTACGGAATTCTTATATTCTTCCATGTTCACTCTCTCGTCGGCGTAGACTGGCGGGTCGTTCATGGGTATGGTTCCATGCGTTCTAAGAGCTTCATCGTCTCCACCAGCATGTGTGTTTGGGGGAGCAGCGGCGAGTGAAGCCATGGTGAGTGTATAGTATGGTTACTGGTAGAGAAGGTGGAAAGACTGCAAGGCAGAGACTCGATTGGGGATCTGTTTGACATTTATAAGATGAACGACAGTAAAGGGCTACCCCAGGATGATAGTCCTCATCGCTTTGACCTGAGCCTACTATCAGTGGAACCTAGAATTGACTGCCACGCGGGCCCATGGTTTGCCCCAGACTGCCAATATCATGTCGGATATTGGGTGAAGGATGGCCGTTTCCACCTTGGACCTTCCTCGTGTTCTCAGCGGCACAAAGCGGCAGTCTTCGGCCTACGATCGTGAGGAAGGTACAAGCGTCAGCCTGCGAGATAGGAGACGCTATCGTTGACCGTAGCCGCGGCCGGCGAATGGAAACTGCATCAAGCACGATATCTGCCATTTAGGCAGATATCGCTTGGTTCCGTGGCCAATCGGAGCTCGAGATACAGGCGGAGAAGCAGTCCACATCGGGCCTAGTCTATGCGGGGGATAAGCCAACGACGTCGACCGTGAGGCATGTCTTCCGACAACCGTTCCAGCGACAGCAATATTTTAGTAAATGCTTTCGTGGAGTGTCCTTGTGTACGCCTTCCTCATAGAAGATCGTAACCGTCCGGTATCTGCTGAGATGGCAGTGACTCACATGACATGATAGCGAAACCATGATGGCTAACCCTCGCAGCCCCTCACTGTTGACTTCGTACCTTGATTGAATTTCGCGCTCATGGAACTCGTGGAACTGAAAGAGCTCGGAAACAATGCATACACGGAAGGATAACTTGGCGGATATCGATCTCTATGTCTGAGCTACAGCTGCTAGGAAGTGGTCCTCTTTGGCTGTATTACCCATTTGACCACCTTCTTCGGCGACTCCATGTCATCGATCTACATTTGCTTAGCACCGCCTGCTGACCTCCGACTCTTGTGTCCATGAGATCCCGATCGATGCTGTGCTCTTGGCTCTGAGCTTCCAAGGCCAGTTTGTTTGTTATGTTCGGCAGTGGATAGTTGACTTCCATCTCCAGTGAGAGTGGTGCACCCCATGGCGTAATGAGGATAATTAAAGTGCGCGTTTCTTAGCACAAGACCGAGACTTCTTTCAGAGAATAAGTGGAAAGGGAGAAAGTGACTATGCGAAACTGGAAAGGACGTCTGAGACCGTAGCAGGCAAGTGAGATGTCCACCTCTCGTCACAGGTAGTCTTGCCTTATCGCACGCCAGCTTTCGTTCACCAAACACACTCACTCAACGTCTTTCGAAGACTGTTTGCGGAGTCACAGGTCAAGGCTCGACAGTCACGACAACCAATCGGCATCTCAAAGAGCACTGGTGGGTAAGGATTCTTTCATCAGACCTAGTCGCACCTTCTTGGCTGGCTTTGACATCTCATTCTCCAAGATCACAACTATTTCGTGTTCACTTATCTGCAACAATCCAACAGCGCTGCCTCCTCAACCTTCATCACGCACTCTGCACTTTCATCATTGCGCACATCACCTCAACAGCCCCGCGATCCTTCTCGCCTCTTCTACAATACTACAGCCTGATCAATCTCTGTCACCTCAACTGCCAAGCGTCGATTCAAGATGGCATTGCTGTTGTAAGTCACAACCATCCAATCTCGACGCGAGACGCCGCGGATAACAACATGTGTCAGCTGGAGATCTTACTGACCATCTCTCTAGAGACGCTGTCACTGCTGGATCTATAGCAAAAGTCATCGTCGGCTCGGGATCAGACATCGAAACATTCACCGTACACAAGAAGCTGCTTTGCGACTCGTCTACCTATTTCAAGGCTGCCCTCAACAACGGATTCAAAGAGACCAAGGATCAAACGATCACGCTGGATGATGAGGACCCTGAGATCTTTCGTACCTTTGTTGTCTGGCTCTACGAGACCAAATTGAACGCAGATATGATATATGAGGGTCACGAGAGTTTTCAGGGACATTTGTTCAACCTCTACGTCTTCGCTGACAAACGTGGCATCGCAAATCTGGCCAACGACACGACGACCATGTTGGCTTCATACTGGGCCCACGAATGGGTAAGCGTGAGCGAGGTCGCGCGAGTCGTTCCCCTCATCTCACGCAGTGGCAAGCTGTACAAACTCATCATTGATAGCTTGCTACTAGAGATGAGAGGTGGGCACGATACTGGCGATTTGGAAGATGCAGACATTCCGAAGGAGATATTGATCGACCTCCTCTCCAGAGCCTTCATCGTATCGGTGGATTTCAACAAGTGTCGCATGTGCTTCCAATCCATCTGTCACTTTCACTGTCATGGTGGCCAGAACGTTCTGAGTGAAGAAGAATGCATTCTCCGTATCCAGGCTGGGGACAATGTCTACGAGCCTGATGGTGTGGATCTGAAGCAACAGGCCTGGATTTGGGATTGACGAAGTGATCAATGGCGAACAGAGAAGGAGCTTGGAGCAACACATCAACGTGTGCTAAAGTACAACAAGTTTTGCAACAATGGCAACTAGAAGAAGCCAAGACGAACAGCTGAGCTTTATAATCCATTTTAACGGTTCATTGCCGTGCTTTGTTTCACTGACACATTCAGCTCCACCGATCATGAACAGACGTTCGTTCCTTCCGTGAACCGTGACTTCTTGTTTTTTGAAGACTATATCACGATGCTTTGAGATTTTGTATAGGATATCGCAAACAAACTGGTCGCACTTTCCTGCAACAAACAAGCTAAACAGTTTCACCGTTTCCGTTTCGTCTCAAATGTAGCATAAAGCAGATGAGGTGGAGGTATATTTGGATATTGGAAAGAAAACTTCTCTGGCATATCTACTTCTTGTAGTACAGACTTGTCTGTCCTTGAGAATGTGATGACCAATGACAAGAGATTTGGGACCTCAATCTACTCTTCGATCATTCCGATTCATAATGCGGCACGCTGATATCTGACATGAAGTCGTCTGACTGCAGGGCAGGTTCCTTTTCAAGATCGGCCAAGCGGCAAGCCTCGGAGCAATAGAGACCTCCACTGATTTGCTTGTCACAAGCAAGACAGAAGTCGAAGAAGGTTTCGCCTAAGCTATCCTTTGGGCTATCCTTGACTTCAATCTTGGTGGATTTTCTCGGTAAATGCAAGCTCTCGTGACGTTTGAGGTCGTGCTCACGAGGAAAGTCCTTGTCGCATACACCGCAGACAAAGGGTCTTTCCTCGGTATGGGTGCGAAGATGGGAGCGCAGATTATATGCGCGCGTGAATTTCTTAGAGCATACAGTGCACGGAAAAGTAGCAGGGCGTTTTGGAACAACAGGTGGAGAAACAAGAACAGGAGGGCTAGAGTCAATGTTGTTCTCTGATGGAGGTATGGCTGGTACCATACCGACCTCCTTAGGAGTACCGCCATCGCTTAGTTGAGAGCGAGGCTCAACTGCGGTAAGCGGGGCAGTCGAATTGCCTCTCTGACGAAGACGACGGGTATGTTCGAACAGAACGTCTGTTTCGTACTTGTCAAATTCACGGAGGAGAATTATGAATTCTTGGTTTTCCTGCCTCAAATTAGCATTGCAAGAGCTTGGTTTGATGATAAAACTGGATTGTCTTACACGATCCCATTCCCAAGGTATTCCGTAATGGTCCAAAGTCTCAATATCCAAGTATTTGCGATGGACACGAGGATAGACTGGTTGCTTACCGACGACAGGCGATGTGATCGCACGCTGCTCGGGACCGAGTGAGGTGTTAGCTAGGTCGACCAGGTAATCATGCTCCGACTGTCTTCGCTGATTGCTCTCTTTGATCTTTCCGGAGTCTAGGGCGAAATCAATGTCCTGCTCAGACAAATTCGGGTTTTCAAGACGTGCTTGCAAGGCAGAGATGATGCGTGATTGCTCCTCTGCCTTTGCCTTTCTTCCTGCTTCCTCTTTTGAAAGATGGTTTAGTATTTCCGTAAGAAGGTCTCGTACCCTTCTCGCGGGGTCTTCTTGCTCTTCCTTTTGCTTGTTTAGAGGCTCACGGTATTCTATTTCCTCGGCTTCTTCTTGTTCCCGTTGCTTTTGAAGAAAATCATCGTAGGCTTTGCGCTCGCGTTCACGCTCTTCACGCACGTTTTGCAGCTCTGGTATTTCCTGAAATGTCGTCTCAGCGTCTACAGCTGCCTTTGTATCGGCAGCGAACTTGTGTTCGTGCTCGTCATTTTGCTCTGCTGCTGCATGTTCCTGTCGCTTTCCGACTTCTTGGTCTTCTATCAACTTCATCTGCACCAGAGGTAAGTTCGGCTCTTCTGCATACTCAGCTTCGTCTTCCGTGATTTCCTCGATCTGTTCATTCTCGTCGTCATCAGGATCCATGGGAAGAACGAACAAGGCAATCTCTTCCATATGCGTAGCAAGATGTCGATAGAGCCGCGACAATGGCATCTTCTCCGAGCAAATAAGACATGCATCGAATTTGTCATCATCCATCTCTCTCTCGCACATGTCTGCGTACGTTGAACTCTGGCGCTCGTCTACATTACTCGGATGGTTAGCTAGTAGGTGCTGAACCATATCTGCCTTCGACATCAAATCCATCACGCACCCGTCCGGACAGACCCACTTTCGTCGGTGCATCTGTTGTTCATGATAGATCCAGTCGTGTCGGGTAATGAAGAGTCTTCCTGGATCCGGGCACTTTTTGAAGCTGCAAACATAAGGTCGAAGGTCGCGGAAGACGTGTTTTCTATCCAGGTCAGAATACAACATTCGCCACTAGTGTGGTGGGACTTACTTCCAAGTCTCCCTTTTCTGCATCGCTTTCGAATCCAGGATGATATGGCAAAATGGGCACTCAAAATTTGGATCTGTCTTTGAACATTTGGGAACGTCCGGTACCCGGGTCGTGTTTGACCGTCCGCCGATTCCTGATTGAGCGTAGACAGTGCGCCATTGCTCTAATTCAGCGCTGTCACCTAAAGCAGATTTGGCGACAGTTGACAAGGAAGCGTGTATAGCTGAAGGCATCTTGCCCTTCCGCTGGGTAGCTCCATCAACAGTGTCCAGAGCTCTGTCTTGTGGTTCTGGTACGTCTGGGAAATCGACCCAGTAATCGAACTGCTTCCGGCGGAAGAGATTGGCCCAGGTGAGTCTTTGACAGAAAAACGCAATATCTGCAATCTCTTGAAGTTCGTTTTCGTTTCTCAGCTGCATTTCTTCTTCGGTAACTGCCTGTTCTTCCTCTCCACCGACCTTTAATCGCATGGTCAAATGTCTCCACTGTCGTATCTTCTCTGAAACGTGAGCATAGTCCAACGTGACTCTTAACGCGTCGTGAGAAGGAATTGCCGAATTGCTTGACTTGAGGTACTTCGTGGAGTTTCGAGGGCGTCTCAAAAGAACAGAGACCCGATAGAGCGAGCGAATCCCTTCAAATACCGAGTTGATGGTCTTGCGAAATCTGATCTCCCAAAGTGTTTCCGAAGTCTCTTGCGACGCATCACTCTCATCAGATAGTGACGAGTATTCCTCGTCTTCCGTATCTGCGTCGGTCGTTGGAGAATATTTCTCTGTTTGTTGAATCGCTGTACAAGAGTCAACCACGATTTAGAAAACCAATACAATCTCTGAGCTGACCTCGCTCAATGTGGCCATTCAAGCGTCGTAAAGACCTCATGACAATTTGCTTAGTTTCGTCATTTTCACGAAGTTGTTCGTCCAAAGAACGCCTCGCATTCGGTGGCAGTATAGCGTATGTCTGTTCGCCCCAGATGCGCAGTCGGCTGAACTCGTCCTTGACTTCTGGGACAAGACTGGCAATTAGGTGGGTCGAGCGTAGAGGATCGTTTTCCAGAGCAAGCAGAAGTGTTCCGTATCTCCTGACGCAACTCTCGAATAAGTGACAAATGGAGTCTGTGCCCGAGAGATCATCTTTTGTAATCGCGTCGGCTCCGGCGTTATAGTTTGCGTCGAAGGAGGTATTGAGACGTGTGTTCAGATTATCGTAATTCTTTGACATGGCAAGCAATCATAATCTCAGATGTTGGTCGACAGAGAGGTTGGAGCTGACGATTGTGAGCCAGAAGAGGAAAATGTTGAGTTCTCGTGATATATGGGAAGCCACAGCGGTTCGTTCCTGCCGTCATTGGTCGGGATTATTAATTGCTGACCATGCAGATACAGCCTCTGCCTTATGCGGGGCAATATCTGAGCGGCAGTCGCTACCTTCACCTGTTCTCTCCATCTCATTCTCGTGCAACTCATATGACAAGTAATGGCTGAGGCAGCTGGATTGGTGCTGGGTGCCATACCCCTTATTTTCTTGGCCCTCGACAAATACCAGGATTGTCTGGAGTTCGGCCGGTCTTATGCGAAATACAAGGACACACTTACGAGCATAAGAGATGAAGTCTCTCTTCAACAAATGCTATTTCATGGCACGATAGAGATGATGGGCTTGTCCCGGCCAACCTACGTGGAACTTGAGGAGTGCCTTCGAATCCGGTTCCCTGAGAACCACATACAATTCATGAGGTACATCGGGAAAATGGCAGCAACCATCGATCAACTGATGGCCAGACTCGAGATAGATGCCAACAGCAAGGTCGGTAGAATCAGCAAGATTTGCAGTACCTGCGACATCCACTGACATCTTCTTCAGCAATCAGAAAAGATCTCGTCCCGTGTCGGATGGGAGTGGCGGAGGGTGAAGAGAAGTCTTTCGACCAAAGAACGTAAGAAGATGTTCGACGAGCTACAGCATTCCAACAATGTTCTCCGCACACTGTTGTCAAGACCAGAGGTACCTTTAGAGGATTGGACTCCCATGGTCCGAACCTTCGTCGCTCGTTACAACCAGACCGATTGCGACGCCGTACGCTATCAGGCATGCGAAGTGAAAAAGGCGCTGGACGCATGCTGGCAATGCTCATGTTCGCATCGAACATCGCTAGACCTCAACTGGCATACCAACAGACCGACAAAATCGCCTGTGTTCAGTGTATCCTTGTCTTACAACATCCCGAACAACACAAATCAGACACGAGATGCACATTGGCGGAAAGCGCAAGTCAAGGTCGATGCAACTGGTATAAGCAGTGGCACACAAAAGGATGAGCAGGTCCTGGGTCCGCCAACGGTAGACGCTCAACTCCTCGCTGTGCGTCCTCCACAATCGACAACCACGACACAACAACAACGAAGCCTATGGTCTCATCTGCGGCCGAGAAGTCGGTCGACGAGCCCACTTCCTCCTTCGCCCACCGATTCTGTAGCCACTATCGCGTTGGCTGATTCTGCAAAGAAGATCGAATCACTATGCCAATTCATCCAAGGACTGGACAATGGTGGCGAGCCTCTTGGTTTTTTGTCTATTCCAGGAGGGACAAAACGTGTTCATCTCGAATCAATCCCTGGGACCAACCTTACAGAAGAAGCGACTTTGGTGCATCTTCTTCCCCCGAACAAGCCCCCGACACACCTAAAGCTGAGCCGTCGGAAGCGCTTGGAGATAGCCGTGGCTGCTTCATGGACGACGTTACTGCTATGTGATACACCATGGCTGAACCACACGTGGGATAAGCATGGGCTCTGTTTCTTCTCGGAGAACGTCTCGGCTGCTGCACTTCCTCTCGCAGGACGATGTGTCTCGATGTTGCAGGGCTGCGCTCTAAGTTCGCATCCGGCAACGAGCGCTGGTGCCAGTATACAAAACAAGATCATACGCAATGAGGCCATCTTTGCTCTAGGAGTTCTCCTGATCGAGCTGGGCTTGAATCGATCTTTCGAGGAGTTGAAGAGAACGAGAAATATTGGCACCATTGTCACGAGCGTGGTCGACGACTATGATGTTGCTGACAGCCTGATAGAAGATGTGTTTGATGAGGTTGGAGAACCGTATGGAAATGCGGTGCAAAGGTGCATCAGATTCGCTTTCCCAGGACGAGATACGACCAAGAACTTTAGCCATGCGACCTTCCGACAATATTTTCATAATCTGGTCGTGGCCCCTATTGAGGCCACTCTGTCGACTGTCCCACTCTGAGTTCAACTCTCGCCCTCGATTCAACGTGAACGCAACCCCCTTGGCAACTGGTTTTTCCGTTCCAGCAATCAGAATACCCGCCTCTTGGCCTCTGAAGCTTTCTGTTACCCTCAACCAGTGGATAAGCTAGGAGGCAGATCCTCATAGCTCGTACCCCAAGCACTTTCCGCAGGCCCAAGAGTCAACTCAAGTACACCGCCATCAATGAAGAACTCATGCCCAATCCAGTTCTTCGAGTACGGCACTCCATTCAGTGTAGCACTCTGAACATAAATGTTCTTATACTCAGCATCGAAATTAACATTGCGAATGGTTGCCTTGTTGCCAGAAATCCTGTTTGTAATGCTGATCTCGGGGAAGAAAGGAGGAGTGATGAGATAGACATTCTGACCCGGGACAGGGAAGAGACCCATCATGGCTAGAACGATAAAGGAACCCATGGCGCCTGAATCGTCATTGCCAGGGATACCGTTTACGGTTGTGTTGAACTGAGAGGGGATGTAGGAATGTGCTCGTGCGGCACTCTTGCCAGGGCGTCCAGCATAGTGGTATTGGTATACTGGCAGAAAGCCCTGCTCATCCCCAATGTAGAGTAAACCACTCTCGTGCAAGTAGTCCAGACGCTTTACAAACGAGTTTTCGCCGTCGAGAGTGGTGATCAGAGAAGCCATGTCTTGGGGGACGTATGTTGTGTAGAGCCAACTACTTCCCTCATAAGTCTCATGGCCCTCTGGATTCAGATAACAAGACGTGAAGTTGAGCAAAGGAGAGCAGAATATCGGGTCTTGATAGCCCCAAGTACCGTTCAAAAACCTGGGCTGTAAGAATCCTGTAAAGCCAGTTTCCGTGCCATTGATGGTGGAATTCTGGTCTTCCTTGTACAGATTCTTCCAATTCTCAGATCGCGAAATGTACTTGTCGTGATCTGAGGTATGATCTAAACCGCGTGCCATTTCCGCAATGCAAAAGTCATTGTATGCGTATTCGACTGTGCGAGAGATACTGCGGGTAAAAGGTCCGATGCCATATGGATCGTAGTCGTCGGCAGGGATATAGCCTAGCGATTTCCAGCTAGTCAGGCCTCCACGTCCTTCGACAGCCCAATTCTTGGGCTCGTCTTCGGCATCTGATACTACAGCCTCGTAGGCAAGAGCCCAGTCGATACCTTGAGTTAGGTTCTTGACGTATGCATCGGCCAGCACGACATCGGCATTGGAGCCACCTTGAGTGAAGCCTTTGCATAGAGACATTCGACAGTCTGGAAGCTTGCCTTCGTGTCGATATATATCCAACAAACTTCTGATCATCAGTGCCTGAGATTGAGGATCAAAGATCGTGATCAAAGGATGAATGCTACGGTATGAGTCCCAGATACAGTAGAAAGAGTCATAGTAGGGCTCTGAACTGTCCCACAGCGGATTCTCGCCGGTGTAATCTTGAGGGCTGATTGAAGCACGGTACAGTCCGCTCCAGAAGATGGTTTGGAACTCATCACTGACACTGCCTGGTGTAACTGCTATCACGCTCATCTTGTCAGTCCAGGCCTGACGTGCGACTGAGCGAGTGGTGTCAAAGTCGAAAGCAGAAATTTCTTTCTCGGCATTCGCACATGCTTGGGTAGTGCTCATGAAGCTCAAGCCGACACGAGCTAGGATTTGAGTAGCGTTGTTCTCAGGCGCGTTGAACCGCACCCAAGCTCCTGCAGGAAGTATATCAGGAGAATTGTTCACACCATCAGGGACGACACTGAGGTTCTTGGGTTGAGAGCCGGCCCTATTGTTCATGAAAACACCAGTATCGCGGATGGTCGCGCCAGAAAAGTCGGCACAAAAGTGGAGGTCATATGTCCCGATGCCAAAGCTAGGGCTAAAGGTTCCGTTGCCGACTATTCTGCCAGTGACTGGGTCCACAGAAATGGATCCGTTACTTCTAGACTTGGGCAGATCTATGAAATCCGCCAAAATGAGCGGACTTAATGGCATGTCTGCAGTTCCCCTCGGGAAAGAGAAGCGGTATAGGGCAGTGTGATTGGTCACGGTCATTTCGGCACGAACGGAGTTCTCAAGAGTGATTGCAAAGTATCCTGGTTCTGCGACGATAGAGCCATTGATCTGAGGGGTAGCTCTATCAACAGATGTAAAGGTACATTCGTCCAGGTCATCGTTGTGGCATCCTGGATGCGCAAACAGAGGGAAATTACCGAGCGAGGGTGACCTATATCGGCATTCGTGTTAGCCGTGCTCTCAAGATTATGTGGTGTAAACATAGAATATATGGGTATTAATCAGACAAAACTCAAAATGGTCTCAAGGGGTATCGATGGGTTGATGACATAAAATAAAGAGTGCTCATCATGTAGGTAGATTGGGAAAATAGAGATGGACTCACCCTCCAGTTCCGCTGTCGTGCATATGTGAAAAGCCTGTGATGTTGCTGTAGTCGCTTGCATACCCGCCCTGGTTTTCACCATTGACGTCTGCAACAGCTTTAGCCATGCCTGCGAGCACATTAGCTAAGGTCGATATTGGAATGTTGAGTGGAAAGGCATACCGAAAGGCAGAGTAGCACCAGCAAAGACATGACCTGCACGATTGTCAACATAAGAGCGGGTTTCGCCCTTCTTTTCTTGTTTCAAACCTCCGAAGCCTGTGCCTATGAGCGGATCAATATATTGTAGAACATCTTGAGCCAAAGTACGGTCGAGATGGAGACTCAGCAAGCCGCACAGTACCCAGAAGCGAGCCATGTTGTCGAGCAAGTGATGGAAGCAGAATACACTTCCAATGCTTCCATGGCAATCGCTGGCTATACATAGTGCAACACTTCGAGTCCTACAATATTGACCCCGCCCTCAGTTGATGAGGAGCAGGAGCAAAAGGCTACGGTTACATTGTCCGGATGAATGATGAACATGTTTCGATTGCAGCAAAGATTGACATGGCCGAGAGGAGTCAAAGTGTGACTGATGCTACGGCACACAGGAACAAAAATGACACGAAACCAAGAGCGCGCCAAGATGTGACGTAGGGCTTTGGTGGCACTCGGCTCGACTTGACCACTTTGCGCCCATCACGAACTCGTCGCGTCTTCTTCCAGATTGGTGGCAGGGACGTGGAAGGAGCGACCATTATTTCCTTCAAAGACGATATTTGGAGTTGACAGAGCAGAAGCGAGCAAATCAAATATGCTGGCGACTTCGAATTTCGGATCCACTCCTTCTCAACCGCACAAGTTCTTGCCCAGCGTGCCGTCGCCACTCTCTCCTCGACGCGCAAATGTTAAGAGCTCTACTTCCTTCTGGTCCTTCGACACATCAATGGCGACCTCAGCACCTCAACAAGCATCGAACCAACAATCACATGTACCCTTCTCGTCACGACCAGTAAAAGCTGCTCCTATACCACGTTCCGATGCATTGCGCGAGCGCCGCAGGGACATGTTCTTGCGCAAGGTCCGCCAGGCTCGGGATGAGAACAAGTGGGACTCGAGAATCGACGACGTATGTTTCCATCTTGCAAACCATCAAGCTCCTTCGTACTGACAGTCACTCAGATGGCCAGACTCGACTATTTGAAAGAGAAGCGACGATGGGAAGCCGAACAAGTACGATCCGCGCCATCACTCCACCCCGAATTTGCAGAAGCAGAAGAAGCCTCGGACTACGATCTACCCACATACAGCAGCCACATGACATGGGATCCTCAATCTCAGCACGACTATCCTCTAGATCCAGAAGCCGACGCCGCTCTGCAACAAGAGAATGAAGAGTTGGAAGCATTGATCGCTTTGATGCAAGAGGATGAGAATCGCCTCAACCAGCATTCCAACAGTCAAGAAGCACACGATGATCGATCGTCTGCCTTTGGCAGCGATGATGACGAGTACGACAGCATCTTCATGAATCTGATAGACGAGACGGGTGGTGCGGCTTCTGGACCTGAGCAACAACATCAAGACGACGAGATGGATTTGAGCTAGTCAATTTGGCTGGTTAGGGCAAGATTTCTGTGTTTCTCTATGGCTTCTTTTTGCACTTTAGCGTGGCGTTGGCTGGATACCTCATCGGACTCGGTGCATGGCTTGGAGGGATATGCTTTTGTCAAGGAAAGGACCTTGCGTATGGACCGAAACAGCTGTAATAGCTTGGGACCAACATTGTTTCGATAGCAAGTGTAAATGTGTTATCGAAGTCTTGAAATTCATCTCTCTCTTGCCATCCTTTATCGTGTATTGCTGCAACAAGCCCACAAGCATTATGTAAAGGATATCATCCCCTTTTGAGTCCAGTCTCCGTCCATCTACTCGTTCCCCTCTCAACTAGCAACACCACTCCTACCCTCAAACACCTTGAGATACTCATCCTCCATGAACCTCTTATACCCCTCCCTCTCCAACCCCCTCCTCGCAACACCCACATCAAACTCAATATCCTCAATCAAACTCTCCTTGCTCACATAATCATACTCCGGCCTAATGAACCCCAAAATCACCAAATTCATGTGCGAGCCATAGAAGTCGGCGTCGAACTTTTCGAGCACGTGGACTTCAACGCTGCGCACGCTGTTCTTGTAGAAGGGGTTCCAGCCGATGGACATGACTTGAGGGTATACGGTGGAGGGGTATTTGGAGAGAGAGCAGTAGCCGTAGTAGACGCCTGATTCTATGTCGTCGTGGCCGCCGACGGTGAGGCCTGAGAGGGGAATGTTGGCTGTGGGGATACCGAGCTGTTGTTTTAGGAAATCAGTTTTGTTTTTCATTTTGTTCTTCAGATTATTTTTGTTTTATGTGTGAATTTTGAAGGTCCTCAGAATGCAGTATTTTGTGGTGATGGAAATGGGTAAGAAACACAAACCTCTTTGCTGCCTCGTCCAAAGCCTTTAACGACTTCGCCATTCAACTTGAGTGGAAATGGTGGCGCGGGACCGCTGTCGGGGCCAACGATGGGATCACGGGGGCCGTCTGGACGCATGTTGTCTCTTTTTGTGGTGAGTTGATGAGTTGATCTGTCGCGGATGTTCACGGCAGCTGGTTGATTTGTCTGCCTGGCATGACCTTGACGTTTGTGGTGGTGATGCGTCGGACTTTGCGGCGTTTGTACAGAGCCCTATCAACGAACGAGTCTATCGATGTCTTCCTCCTTCCATGTAATATTCCCGCTGATACATTACAACACCGTCTTTGATCATGATTGAATTCGAAATTCTATACTGCAGGAAAATATGAACATGTCACGTAATCATTTCCGATCTGCATCCCTGGTATGATGGGGACTCGGGTTGAATTTGTATTGCTGCAGCAAGATTTATATCGTCCACTATCATTACTAGTCCGTAGATCATGTACTTGTGTCCATCGGATCGCCAGCAGCACTAGCAGCCTTCTCTTTCCTCTTCATCTCGATGAACGCCAAAATCTCCTTCTTCTTGTCTTCAGCTGGCACCACGTCCTCGAAGGCCAGTGGTACGCGATTGAAAGGATCGGTAGAGTCTGAGAGCAAGTGCGAGCGGATGGTGCTGCGGTCGACGATCTGTTTACTGCTGGGCAACAAGACAGGATCTTCCATCAGCGAGCCCATGATAGGGTCAAGGAGCTCGTCTGGAATCTCGCCGAGGTCTTCTTCAGCCATGACTTCCTGGGCATGCACCAATGCCACGGCATCAGTCAAGGCAGTGAATTGCTTGATCTGCTCCGGAGACTTCATGCCAAAGCTTTCCATGAGCTGCATCACCTCTGCAAAGTTAGCTGGCTTGTATGAGCGTCCATCACGAGCAATAGCCTGACGGAAACTCTCGCGGTGTGATAGGTTTAGGTAGACATCCACCAGATCTGAGAGCAGTTCACGAGGCTTGAATCCATACTGTTCAGGCTGGTCCACCTTAAGGTTACGGCGTCGTGGTCCAACCATCGCGTCCAAGTTGTAGTCCAACATATCTGCAAGACGTTGCACGATTTCTGGCATAGTAAAGGCACCGGCCAGAGCATCTGTGAACAGCGTAAGCATGGCAACAGTCTCCTTGGTCAAGCCCATGTAGGACTTGGCCCGGCCTTGCTGTTCGGCCAACGCTTCCTCTTTCTCTTGTCGTATCGTCTGTTCCATACTCTCTGTAGGGGCCTTCAACTCTTCTTGTAAGTCGTGAATCTTGGTGAAAGATCCGAAAACCTCATCCAGAACATATGTCACATCGTTTAGCAAGAGGTTGACGAAACGAACGAAAAACTCAGTGTTGACTTGCGCCTCTTTCCCGAGATTTTCACGATACAGAGGATTCGACCAGATGCTCTTGAACACTTGGAAGATCTCGTATCGAATGTTGAACTTGTCATAGAATGCTGTGTGTGTTCCGGTGCTTTCGCATTCGATGTAGAACTGCATCAGTGCATGTAAGAGATGCTTGTGACAGAACTCCGAGCCATTGAGAAGGTCGCCAAGAACACCTTTAGAAAAGCCACCAAAAGGCCAGACGCCGTGGAACAGGATCGTGACCAGTCCGGCCTTCATGTAAGGATTCTTGATGTAGTTCGTGTTGCGCAAGAAGGTGATACAAACAGTAGCAAGCTCTTCGCACTGAGTGGAAGTGATGATGTGAGGAATGTTGCGGGTGATGAACTTGAAGTTGTCGACGACGTCTTCAAGGAAGTATTCAGGAAGACATCTAAAAACTTCAGGCTGCTCTTCAGGTAAGGGTAGGCGCAATTTCTCCTTTGGGAGATTCTGCCCTGATGCTAGACTCAAGAGCCAGACAATGACATATCTCATGAACTGCATGGACCTTGCTTGAGAGACTTCGTCGAGCAATACACCAGTGGTTGCATGAATAACGCTGTGCACTCTGTCGACCTCGTCTCTGTACTTCTGCAGATGCTGTTCAAATCGAGTGGCGTATCTGGGGTCATGTGCGTATTTGTGTCTGTCGGCCTCGAACCTCTCGAGCTCTTTTTCCATGTGCTTGACTTGCTTCTGCATGCTTTCCATCCTGCTACTGGCTGCCTCCGTGCCGTAGTGGTGGGCCGCTACAGTGAGGAAGAAGATTTCGGAGATGAAGTTATTGGTGCCGTCAACCTTCTGCTCGTAAAAGGCATCGGACGCTTTCTGGTCTGCGTTCATCTTCGTCTCATCCGAAATGTCAACTCTGGGATTTCTTCTCAGGTAATTGACATCAATTCTCTCGATCTTGCTGAAAGTAGCGTCCATGAAAGGATCACATAGTCGATCGAGACAATTCGTGATGTTAATCATGAAACCATCGGAAGACGTTGTCTTTTCGTCGACCCTCATAGCACGACGTTTGTGATTGGTGTTCATACAGTGAGCGAACCAATCAAGCAGCCTCTCGCGTGGCTCCTTTCCAGATTTGACGATTTTGTCAGCAATGGCAAAAAGCTCTTCCTGGTGGGTATTGAGTGTCATGCGAAGCGAACGTTGGGCATTTGCGATGTAAGCCCTGTCCTTTGACCTGGGAGTGGTGAAGAAGCTTTGCGCAACGCCGTTTTGGAGAGGTGAGAGGCGGAAGAAGGGACCTAGAATGGTAACCATTTCGATGTCCTGTGCCGCGACTCCGTCAGGGAGGAAAGCGGGTGATTGAGTGATCGCCTCGATAATTTTTGGGAACTGGATGAGATTCCTGAGAGCCGTGAGGTAGTACTTGTACTCTATGTCGTTCATGGACATTGCAGCCAGTTGCCTGCTGAGCTGTTCGACAGCACCGACCAAAGCATCCTTGATCGATTCGTCGTCCTCGAAACGCGAGACGGCCTCGTTGAGGAAGTCGTGATCGATACCAGAATCGCCATGGGGATCTGCGATGAGATGCTTGGCTAGTGCATTCTCTGGCGGGGTCTCGAAGCCAAACATCTCAGGCATGGTAATGGCAAAGATACAGTAACTCATGCAGAGTCGTCTGGCCTCCATCAAGACCTTGAATCTCGGGTTCTCGGTATCTGTACTCCTCATGCCTCGGCAAGCTTTGGAGATTCGCTTCCAACATGCCAGCAAATAGTCCAGTGGGGTGATGTTCTTCAAAAGGCCGGCAGCTTCGGGAAGGGCCTGGTCCAGCAGGCTTGTCTTGAGTTGAAGCGGCTCGTTCTGTTCGAGCAGGTCTCCTCGCACACTCTCGAGGTAATACAAAGGTTGAGAGGAAGCATCTCGAACGACGTCGGGTTTCAGCGACAGACGGAAAATCTGGCTGAGCTGGCGATCTTCCCACAGCTCAAGAGATTCCGAGGCTTGTGGGCGCGATCTTGGTTGAGGCGAGTCATCGTTGGGCCGCTTCTGAGCAGCAGAAGATGTGATGTTGATCTTGACAGGCGTTTTTGTCTCGGACTTGATGCCTAGCTGTGAGAAGGGATTGCCTGCGGGCTCTGCCGGTTTGTCTTGTGAGGCGGACGAAGATGCGGTTGGTGGGGTCTCGACAGCTGGAGATGAGGGTGCTGGTGAAGATGGGCCAGAGCCACCGCCCAGTTTGGCAAGGCGCTTGTTACGGATCTGCCCATGTTAGGTCTGGCAGAAGAGACAGCTGCGCGCTCTGGCAGCGACGCGGATGCGAGGTACCTTGTCTGCTTCTGATTCGGCCATGTTGTGTGGCGATAGATGAGAGTGTGTGGCACTGGCAGAAGCGATGACTAGAGAGAAACTGCGGGGTGCACGCCTCAAGCAGACTCGGTTTAGCAAAGCAGAAACGAACAAGTGATGGTCAGAGTGATGGTCTAGAAAGTGGACGAGAGAGTAAACGGATGACGCTCTTGCCTTAACACCGCTATGTCCATCCTGCAAGCTTCACTATGCACTCCAACGCGCGCAATGACTGTTATCACAAACCATCACAGACATCTACCGACACTTTACATGTCTCTGTTTGTTCTAGCTCGATTTACTACAAGACCGATGCACCATAGATATGGCGCTGACAAAAAGTGTTTGCTCTGTGTGAGACTCTTCTGTGCCTGTCAGGCTGTGTTCAATGCTCAGCAAGACACGATTGTGATTACGAGGTAAGATCCTGCATGCTCCTGAGTATATGAGTATATCGTCTGAAGGCCCTGTGCCGGATGTATATATTTCTGAGGCACAAATATCGACCTTTCTCCCAAAGAGGTAATATACCACGCTCAATCTTCGTCTTCTTATAGAACAATTTCCTATTCTGCATTTCGATCTACCGCGGGGAGATTTGTGGTAAACAAGACACTGATCTGACTTTGATCTGACTTGAACGACTCTCAGGCGTGGTCTCGAAACAACGTCTGATACACTGACAGACGTATACGTATGAGATATAAAGCACGGTATTTCAGGTTGCTGTGGCACAGCTTGTGTGGCTGATCGCGATACGCGTTGATGCCAGATGGGACATGTGTTGATGGGCCACGCCTCTTGGCACATTTTGAACAAAACAAACTAAACAGCCAGCCTGATCCGAGCGTTGAGAACGAGTACGATGTTGAACGAGGCGCAGACATGTGGCAGACATGGGCAGAACGGGAGTGCGTGAGCAGTGGGAGGCTCAGACGCTGTACAAGAGGCAGAAGAGGAGAGGTAAACCGGCAGTGCAACGATAGCGCTCGCTGCAAAGTATGCAACTCCAAGCCACACATTACATGGCAAGTTCGAAAAGGGCATTTTGAAGGCCCCTTCCCGCACCGAGGCAGCCATGATGTCGTGCTAGCGTTGTGATAATTACTCTGCGCAATCTGTGTAATAACACGTTCCCCTGTTTCGCTGTTTGATGCTCGTAGACAGACCGCTCCACGCGACTACAAGCCCTCCAACTCTCTCGCCACTCTGTATTTGATCGGTTAAACAACAAAGACTTGCAAGTAGCTGACAAGCAAGCCGGTAACAGAAGCAGGCAGACGTGTTGTTTCTCTGCATTGGACAAAACAGACTAGAGCCCGAGTGCCCAACAAGTTAACAACAAGCTCATCCCCGCCAAGGCAAATCTGGTGGCTGGCACCTTCTCTTCCCTTGTTCGTCGCCGCCAACAACATCACACTGCCATCACCGTTGCCGACATCACATCCTATCTCCATAACAATCCACCTGCGTCTTGGCCTGAACATCCGGCCGACTTGCTCACCTTTCACCACCTCACAGTCTCTTTGTTGATCAGTATCCACAATGGCGGAAATCCGTCGCAAGCTCGTTATCGTCGGTGACGGTGCATGCGGAAAGACCTGTCTCCTCATGTAAGAAAGAGTGCCGCCTGCTCGACCATACCTTGCTGACCCGCCGTCGACAGTGTCTTCTCCAAGGGTACCTTCCCTGAGGTTCGTCTCCCTTCACCCCTGCTCGCTGTCGTCGCTCGACTTGTCTCCCCCTCTCCGTCGCACCCCCCGCCAGTCCTCCATGCCCGAGCGCGACACGCAGCCTCTAGTAAAGTACACCCGACGTGCTGACATGTCTACTCAAAGGTCTACGTCCCCACCGTCTTCGAGAACTACGTCGCCGATGTCGAGGTCGATGGCAAGCACGTCGAACTCGCCCTCTGGGATACCGCTGGCCAGGAAGATTACGACAGACTGCGCCCTCTCTCCTACCCCGACTCGCACGTTATCCTGATCTGTTTCGCCGTCGACTCGCCCGACTCTCTTGACAACGTCCAGGAGAAGGTACGCCGCCCACCATGGACTGCCACCTCACGTGCCTAGTTGCATGCTGACATGAACGTTTTTTGATAGTGGATCTCCGAGGTCCTGCACTTCTGCCAGGGTCTTCCCATCATCCTTGTCGGATGTAAGAAGGATCTCAGACACGACCAGAAGACCATCGAGGAGCTTCACAAGACTTCGCAGACTCCTGTTACCGAGGAGCAGGTGCGTGTTGATGCATGATACGAGACATGAACCCGACTTACACATTGCACAGGCCAGACAAGTCAAGGACAAGATTGGTGCCAAGGAGTACATCGAGTGCTCGGCCAAGACCAACGAGGGTGTCCGCGAGGTCTTTGAGCACGCCACTCGTGCTGCCCTCACCTCAAGAAAGGAGAGGAGTAGCAGCCGCAAGAAGTGTCTGATCCTGTAAGCGGGCAGGCCCAATTGCGCGATCAACCCCATCCTGGCATGAAGAACAAAACATGGTTCGGTGACCATGGACGAAGCGCTTTTCCTCATGTCGCGTCTACCACACGGCTGCTGCTCTGCCAGATGAACGATGGGTTGCAGCTCGAGGCCTGAGAGACTTGCACATCCCCCAGATTTATACCTTGGTTCTGCAACATGGCGTTCGGATTGGAGTTTCTTGGTTGTCCTGTTCTGCACCGCAAGAGACATGTCCACCCTATTCAAGCAAGCGAAATGGACAAGGCATGCACGCAGGGCACTGTGTTTGTTGGTCGAGGACGTGACACTGATGGTCTTGATCATTCGTCTTGCTCGGCTCACGCACATCTACGTCTTGTCTTTTTTTTTCCCTTCTCAGTACAAGTCGCTCAGGTCTTTACCCACATATCCCCCCCTTGTTTTTTTCCGTCGGTCACTGTTTTTCTTTTCCTCCACCATCACCTGCACCGCGCATTCAGATCGGTGTAATATTTGTCATAGGCGTCAATGAACTAGTTTTCTTTGCACAAAGGACGGTCTTGAAAACATGCAAACAATGACGTGCAACTCGAAGGTAGGGTGGTAGGACTAGATATCCATGCTCTGATGGCATCCCCACGAGTTACCGGCAGAGTCCGGCATACAAGAGATGATCGCACGTTGATCTGCTCTTCTTTTCCCCATGTTTGGACGAGGGTAATAACACGGGATGGCGAAACGGCGAAGATCCTGAGACACTCGCAGAAGAGGGGGTTTGAGTGACCATGGTTAGAGGAGCATCATCTGGCAACCGCGCGGAAGTTCATCATTCTTCAGAGACAAAGAGTGGCTACCGGGGACACGACAGAGTGCGGGCAAGCGAGCCAATCGTGGGGAGTCTGTGTGCATGCAGGGTACAGTAGAGTATCCCACTCTTAGTTATGACGAAGGCTGCGAGACAGGTCGCAAAAGCCAGTCGATACTTCACGCTGCATGCTCTCCCAAGTGACTGTCGACGGACGGCAGAGAAGGAAGCAGTCGGGTCGCAGCGTGCAGACTCGGAGGCAGCAGCAGTTGCGATGACGCGGGGCTAGAAAATTGGCAGAGCACGCGAGAAGTCGGCCGCCGCTAGAGAGAGTTTCTGGGCCCTGGCCGTCTAGCGATACACCACACGCATTTCCAGCGCCGCCTTTCGTCGAGAGATCCACTTCCCTCCACACCCTGATCAACATCTTTCTTTTCCACCTGCTCCCTTCCACAACCACTTACACCTCCGGTCAACATGCGCCTCCTCCGCATCAACACCAACCCCACCACCGCCATGGCTTCCTTGTGATGGTCTGACTATCACGGTACACGCCGGCCGCTGGCTTCGACCTCTCGCACCCTCTGACGCCGTAGTAGCTGTCCATTTAGCAACGACACGCGCCTGCAGCCTCGCGCAGACACCAGAACACATCTCCATATCACCCGCTATCAACTACACCAAGCACGTCGCCGTCTGAGACTCGACAGTCACGCGACATATCCTTTCTCCAACAGTCACCATGCCTTCTGCAATCTCGACTCCCTTGCTCGACACGACTCCACAGACCACAAACATGGACGCTGGCGAGATGCCGCTCCTCGACCGCTCCAAGGACGTCAAGGGTACGCTCGACTCTTCATGCTTTCTCGCAACCGTCGCTGACTCGAGAAAACCAGGGTCCAAACAAGACGACTCGATGCCCACCATGGTCGCTCACGAAAACTTGAACCCAAAGCTCAGCATCGCACCGCTACCCGGACGCTTGCGCATGTACGTCCCACCAGCCAACTTTGGCGCGGTCGAGACGAATTCCATCTACAGGAGTGGTTACCCAACCAGCAAGAACTTTGACTTTATCAAGAGTCTTAGCATCAGGACCATTCTGTACGTTCTGAGTCCGTCAATATCAACTCAGGTTTGCTAACCTATCATTCAGCACCTTGGTTCCTGAACCTCTAACAGAAGAGTACATCACCTTCATGGATCAAAATCATATTCGCCATTACCAAATCCACATTCCTGCCAACAAGGACGGCAAAGTCAACATTACTTCTGAGACCATGGCTACCGCTCTTGCCGTCGTCTTGAACCGCAACAACCACCCTCTTCTCATCCACTGCAACCGTGGCAAGGTTAGTCAAGATATCTTGATCACATGAGCACATGACGCTGACACATGATTAGCATCGTACGGGCTGTGTGACTGCCTGCTTCCGCAAAACACAATACGTTCAGAACGACCCAGCTATCGCCGAATATCGTGACTATTCGTATCCGAAATGTCGTGAGGACGACATGCACTTCATCAGATCTTTTGATCCGAGCATCGTACTTCCTATCGCCCAATCACAAGGCTGGCTGCCTACACCACCTCCAGAACCTAACGATGGCTTCTGGCATCTCAAGCACCAGACCAAGATCCCTACCTATGAGGATGTCGCTGCCATCAAGACCAACGATGAGCATCGCGATCAGGTGGCTCGCATCTCTGTCAAGTGACGACCAACCTCGGCATTGATCCATGTGATGATTCTGGTTCTCGCAGTCTGCTACATGGCGTTCATGGCGGTAATGGCAAAAGAAGCCTAGAGACGACGTACAAGGACCACAGAGATGCGTCGAGGGTACTTTTTCTTTTGTTTTTGTTTCTCACAGCGACGGCGTTCACATGGAGTCAACAAAGGAAAGGCTTAGAGAAACTGGGAAAACAGTTGTAAGTCGGGCGGCGGGTTTTATGGGATGAAAAGGGCGTCGAGCAAGGGATTTTCGCTCCGCTGGGTCTTTTGTTTTTGTTTCTTCTTACAGACGAAATGGTCCAAGCACTATCTTGGGTGCTGTATATCTTGTTCTTTCCTCCTTTTCGGTCAAGGAAGAATTATCTTGGTTGAGTCTTATGGCCTAGGGACCTGGACTGATATTGATGGTTGAGCAGTCGAGCAGGGGGGCTGGTTCAGTCAGTGCCGCCTCTGTTGATATCTTAATTGGTTGTTCTCCTCTCTCATAACGGCTGTGCTTGCTTGCATCTCTGTTAGGCGATTTGACTCTATCCTTTTCGCTGATCACCAGGCATGGTGCGTATACCTGATCGTGCTGACGGACAAGGTACTGAGACCTACTCCAACCTATTCAACTATAATCACCAAGAGTCGACGAGTTGATACAGCCGTAAGAGTGGCACATTTTGGGAGACAACGAGTGGTGTTTGAGATCATGAAGCAGTGTGGTTCTGCCAACCAGAAATGGTCATGAAACAGCTTCAACAGTGTAGATTATCTCGAAAGGCAGAACCATACGTCTTCGCGTCTTTAAAGAATCGTTACTCTCATGGAGACACCTTGATAGGTAACTTAAAATGCCAAAATAGCATTCATGACAAATTGATAGAAGGTAGAGCTACAGATCAAGGATGAGGTGCACTGGTTTATAGAGGTCAGGGTTGGAGGCTCAGGATTCCAGTCACCCTGTCACTCGTGCTGCGACGACCGAGAAGCCGAGCTGATGCGACCACAACGTAGCTCTCACGCCCAATCAGTCATCACCTCTATTCAACACCTCCCAGAAGCCATTGTCAGCGTCTCGACCATGAGTGAATTACCAGACTCACCACTGTCGTCGATATCCTCGTCAGACGAGGCCGATGACCATATCAGCACACCAAACCGATCAGCCAGACCCAGCATGGACACAGACAGCGCAGGACCGCCGAGCAAGAAACGACGTACCGGAGGCCATCCAACGCAAATCGGGACACCTCACGGCGGCACGATAATGGTGGCAGGAGCAGATGCGCTCGAAGAGTCAGAAGCAGACATCAGTTGCGACAGCGAGGGTTCCGCTCCGGGATCACCCAGTGCAGACGAGTTCGCCATGCGCGCCGATCAAGTCACCACTTGCGCGTGGGAGGGCTGCAGTGTGGGTGACTTGGCCAACAGTGACGAGCTCATTGCTCATGTCCAGAATGACCATATTGCTCCCAAGCGGGCGCGCTATACCTGTGAATGGGGAGATTGCGCTCGCAAGGGCACCAATCATCCCAGTGGCTATGCCCTCAAAGCTCACATGCGAAGTCACACCAAGGAGAAGCCGTTCTTCTGCCATCTTCCAGGTATGCGTTGTTGCATTGCTTTCCTACGACATGTCCAGCTAACTTACGAATTCAGAGTGCGATCGCTCGTTTACTAGGTCTGATGCTCTCGCCAAACACATGCGTACAGTCCATGAACCCGAACCACCGCGCGCCGCTGCCACAAACGCCAACCCCATCGACCCTGCCACCGGACTGCCCAAAAAGGGCCCCAAACTACGACTTTCCATGAACGGCAAAGGCCCCATCAAACCCGTCGTCCCAGACGCGCCCGTTCCCGCACCCACACAAGCTCCAGACGATCCATCACCACCCATGGACAATATCCAATACATACCCGCCCGCCATCCGATAACAGGCCAGGCAGGCTTCATGATCACATACCCCCCAGACATACACTTTTCACAGTTTGAGAGCGAGATCCCGGCGAACCAACTCATGCGCCTACTCAGGCGTCAACTCCACTGGGCAACAAAAGAGAGCGAAGAGCTAAAACAAGAAGTCCAAGGGCTGGAGGAGCTTCGCCGCAAAGAGTGGGCGGCAAAGGAAGCTCTGCTCGAGGGCGTCTTGCAAGGCGAACTCGCATCTGCGGATCTCGATGAGGATGTCAAACTCGACATGAAGGGAGAGGTGTGGGGACCTGAACCAAAGGACTTGGATTGGACGGGTGCGCCTGGGTGGACTAAAGACGATCGCGCCAATAGCGTGCACATTGAGAGTCCGGGCATGGATGTGGATGAGGTGCTGGAGGATGCAAATGTCGCGGTCAATGCACAGCAAGCAAGTGCCTCGCAAGCAGAGAGGGATGAGGACATGATGGCGGTTGGTGCATTGATGGGCCTTAGTGGTGCCAGCTAGTTGCTGCCGTCGGAACGGTCCAACAAGTCGAGCCGGACATGGAAGGAGTCGAACCGGCCTTTCAAAAAAGACAGCAACACACTGCTTGTCGAGCAAGAGATGACTGCGTTACGATCTTGGAGCACTGGTAGAGAGGACAAACCGACATCTTGGAACGACGGGGTCTGCAGTATGGAACTATGGATCGTGACCAAGCGGATGGAGCTGTTCGAGAAGGCATGGGAAGAAACATGAATAATACGGGGGGGAATATGCAAAATATTGCTACCAACAACAGAAAGAAAACGAACATCCCTTCTTTTCCAGCTGTACAAAGCACATGCCAGATCATCAGAGCTTAGTACTCCTGACCAGCCCCTTCTTAATACCCGTGAGTTCACCACCGTAGCCACCCTTGCCTTCACCGCCCTTGTACACTGGCTTGATGGAAGCAAGCTTCTTCTTCTTCTCCTCAAACTTCTTGCGCTTCTTGACGCGCGGGTTGCGCACATCCTTCTTCCTGTGCGGCGTGAGGCCCTTGTTCTTTTCAATCGCATACGTGATTGCGCGCTTGCCGTCGGGGCCCACCTCTTCCGTTTCGATGACCCTGCCGCCTTGTGCCGCCGCCGCCTTGAACGCCGCTGCCTCGGCCGCCTTGTCTGACTTTTTCTTTGCAGCTTTGGAGGCCACCATGTCGTAGTAGTCTTCGTCGTCGTCGATGTTGTCGAGGTTCTTTTCGCCGCGCACGTCGCGGGCAACCGCGCGGTCGGCGTCGTCTTCGCTGTCTTCGCCGAGGGTGTCGCGGTCGAAGCGCTTGCCTCTTGCTTCGGCTTCGGCGTTGAGGCGGGCCTGTCTGTCGCGCAGGCGCTCCCTGTGCGGTACATCCTCGTCTCCGCCCTGCACTCTGGCACCGCGCTTGTTTGCCTTTTGGGCGATTTGCGAAGTGTAGAAGCGGAGGGACTTTTTGCGCTTTGCCTTTTCGGCGAGCTCTGCTGCTGTGAGGGACGAGTCTTCGCCGAGGTCGGAGTCGTTTGCGTCGAGTGCTGCGGATGCTGCTTGTGTCTTTTTGCTTGACTTTTTGGGTCGCGAAGAGGTGGTGAGCAGGGCGTCGAGGTCGCCAAAGTCTGCTTCTGTCTTGCGGAGGCGCTCGGCGCGGCGGGCTTCTGTTGCTGCTGTGACTGCGTCTGCGGCGCGCTCGGCGGCTGTCTTCTTGACCTTCTTGGGCAGGATGGTGACGGGGGCTTCTTCTTTCTCTGACTCGCTAATTTCTTCCTCTTCGGCTCCGTCTGGGATGGACTCGTCTTCCGAGTCGTCTTCGGGGAGGTCTCTGAGACGTGACCATAGATCACGGCATTGGATCAGGCTTTCCATGACGGGGTGGTCGCGGATGGTGGCTGCAGACAGAGCGAGGCCGTTTGTCTGCTTGTCCTGGGCGGTTGATGTGAGGAGAGCAAAGTACATTGTGAGAGAAGCGAGGTAGGCGGCAGCTGCTTGCTGCTTGGTCTGAACAGCGAGCGAGCGTAATTCCACAGAGGACAGGTCCTGGTATGTCTGGTGCAGGGCGAGGAGCTCCTTGCTCAGAGGCTCAAACTCCGGGTAGCGTGTCTTGAGTAGCTTGAGGCGTTCGGTCGGGGCCATGTTGTCGTCCAGCTCGAGTTGAGGCAGCACCTCGGTGACAATGTCGCCATCCTGGTCTGCGTCTTGGTCGTCTTCTTGTTGCCAGTCGGCCTCGTCGAAGCCAAAGTCGGCGGCGCTCATGGCTTGCAGCTGCTTCTTTTGCAGGCGCAGTGCTTCCTTTTCTTCGTCCAGTGCATCCTGTTCCGTCTCGATGGCGTCGGCATTGTAGTAATCTTGCTTGGATTCTCCCCATGCGCCCATATCTTCGTCGTCGTCCTCTTCATCCTGTGCCTCCTTCTTCGACTTTTTAGCTGGTGCCTGGTTGATTTCTTCCTCGTCAAAGTCATCTTCATCGTCGTCTTCGGCTTCCGAGGGACTCGAGTATCCTAAAACTTCCTCGTCGGACAGTTGGAGAAATTCCTCTGCGTCTTGTTAGCATCTGAATTGTCTCTGCGCAGATGTATTTGCCATCTCACCCTCCTCCTGCACCTTTCTCCTCCTCTTTGCCTCGGGCCCGTCGTCGAGCATGACCTTGTCGCGATTGATGTGGAACTCGTCGTCGGAGCCCGCCACATCTTCGTACGTCTTGATGCGCATCTTTGTGCGCTTGTTGGAGTCGTCTGCGACATTTTCTCTGGATGCGCCGGCAGAGGATGCCTTTCTCTTTTTCGCCATTGTGTTTCTGTTATGTTTGGTTGTTCTAGACAAAAGTCACCCATTAGGATTTTTTGATGGTTAGAATTTCTTGCCCTGAGCGCTTTGTCCGACAAAGTCCGAGGTCCGGGGTTGGTTGTTTGGGGCTCACTTCATGCTTCGACGACTCCTCCTTCGACAGCCTCGACTTTTTTTTCGTTCACATCATCACTAGGTAATTGATTATCTGGAATTTATACATTTCATGCCTTACGGTGGCCTAAGGATGTTCTCTGATATTCTCTGCTTGATATATCGATATTCCAGCGATGGCTAGCGCGGTAGGTCAAATGCTAGCATTACTACGAGTAGACCCAGAGGTTGTACCTACTCTCCCATCGTCTTGTAGAGCCCATAACCAGCCCTGTTATATCATTTAGTCATGAGAGTCGGCCATTACGATCTCGTGGTCGAAGGTAGGTCGGTCGAAAGAAAGCAAAGAACAATGTTCGCCGCATGCGGAAAGAGCCTCTCAAAGCAATCATCAGAACTCTGCAGTCGCTTTGTCTGTCACCACCTCTACACCTCTTGAGGACACCAAATCAGCCATGTCTTGTGTTTCTCCTCCAGACACCTTCGAGTCGTCGCAGGGACACTTTTCAAACATCTATACCTCTCGAAACATAATCCGACTATAGAAAGATATGCAGACTCCACCATATACACCCGCAAGGGAACGGGAAGGCCGATCGGAAGGTCCCAAACGCCCTCGGTTAGCGAGAAACCCCAGCAATATTTCCGAAGATGGCGCTACGTTTCTGGGCCACACCCCTGGCCCGGAAGCTCCAAACCGCAGTCGTGTTAGCAGCACTGTTAGCAATGTCTCTGAAGACGGTGCCACATTTCTTGGGCACCCTCCCCCGAGATCACTCACACCGCGGCCTAGTTCCCGTCGTGCTGAACAAAAGATAAATGTCCAGCAATCTCTGCACACTTTTGGAGAAGACACGGCGCCCAAATCTCCCATAGAGAAAGCTGTCGAGTGGCTCGAGGGATCTTGGACTGATAAAGAGCAGAAAGAGTTCTTGAAAGAGCTTGTCCGGTTCTTGGTGATTGTGTTGGCTTTCGTCATGCTCAAGAATCTCACTTATGAGTGTCCTCAAGATTCTTCGAGGGCGGATGTTGGTGAACAGGCGTGGGGAGCAGATATCGTTGATCCTGCGTCTATCCCTCTTCCTCAAAGTCCTGCAGTTGTGGGAAATGGAGATGCTGGGAAGCCTGTTTGGGTACCAGAGGCGGAAGCTGTACCAGGAGCCAGCGATCCCTCTGCTTGGACGCCAGCTCCTCAATCGCCTATCATCGAAGTCCCTGGACCTTCAAACATCAACACAGCCATCCCACGTCCAAGCGTTCCCGCATCGGCGATATGGACCTTTACGCCCGCAGCCCTCTCAAGCATCTGGCAATTCCTTCAAGTCCCCTCAAAAGTCAAGAGCGCGGCCACTGGCCTCTCATGGACCACTGACACGGTCTCATCCGCAATGGCCCGTGAACCCGATGTCCACGGCTGGCAAGTCGTGGTTGCGAATGAAAAGAACAGAGGCCGTTTACTGTCGATCTTGCGAGATATGGAGGAAGTGAGTTCGCATTTACACGTCGAATTCAGCTCGCAACTATTCCAAAACTCTGCAAGTCGCAGTAGCTCTGAGCAAACTTCTGCCATTGAATCTCTAGAGAGTTTGCAGACGCAATTGCAAGAGTTGGAGCAACACCAATTCGAGATTGTGAGGTAAGAAATCACAACTATTCTTTCGCAGTCTACAAGATTCACTTTACTAACATGGCCACAGAGAACTGGGCATTTATCATCGAGCAGGCACTCTCGCTTCCTCAAGCCTCGACGACTACATCATCAAACACTCCAAGACCAGCGCTCAAGACCTCGACTCTTTCCGTGCATCCATGGTTTCCAATGGACGAGAATTGCTCTCGCATCTCGATGCTCTGGATCAGAATATCGCGTTTGTGACTCGAGCGTCTGAGAGTCTGCCTTGGAAAGCACAGAGTAGGGGTTTGCTGGGCAGATGGGTGGACAAGTATAGGTATAGGTCGACTGTGGCGGCATTTGCTGGCTTGGAACATTTGAGGGTGTATGGGAATGCGGTGAGGGGGCTGGTCACTAGTGATATGCAGGCGTTGGAGTAATTTTTTGATCTTGAGAGGTTGAGGTGGTGAGGGAAAGGTGATGGTAGGAGAACATCAGACGAGGATCAAAAACGAAATCTATACAAGAGTAAATACAAGGGATGGACGCGGTTTCTTGAAGGCAGATTGACAGGGCGGAAATGTACTCAGGTAGTTGTTGCTTTTTCTTCATGGGTACAATAATAATCATGTCTTTCTTTTCCACGAATCGCCCTCTTGTAAATGCCCCTCTGCCGGTATTTTCACAGCATCAAGCTAACTTCATCGCAAAGCCCTGTCGACAAACTTTTGCTCAAGCTTAGCAACCTCTGCCTTGAACGCCTCAACCTGCTCCCAACAATCCAAAGGCCTGCGGTCATTCAACCTCAAGCACTGCACCAAACCCTCCTTTGCCTTTTCCACGGCAGCATCAGGCGATTGTTCGAGTTTCTTGCGGCGCTCGAGTTTGCTGCGCAGCTCGGCGACTTCCTTTGACACACTGTCGTTGCTGCGGTCCTTGTGGGATGACGAAGATGTGAGGGCGGACGAAATCTTTTCTTTCAGCGAAGGTGAGGTATCATCGTTGGAGTCGTCGGTGGCGGGGGTCAGGCGCTCGGTGTATTGGGCGAGGCGCTGGGCTTCTTCTGCGCGGATGCGCTCGAGTTCGGCCGTCACGCGTTGTTGGATTTGGAGTTCGAGGTTGCGCTGGCGGGTCGAGTCGGACTTTTGCATGTCAGAATTGATTTCGCTTGTGGTGTTGTTTCTGTGCTTTTGGGTCTTTGTATACCTCGGGGCTGTTCTGTAGCGAGTCGACGACCGAGGGAGAGAAGCTGACGGGACTGTCTCTGTGTTTGCGCTGGGTCAGTAAAACGAGGTCCATTGCAGGGTATACAGCAGTCAATCGTACGCAGCAAAGACATATTGCGAGCCTTGCGGCTTGGAGCTTCCGGAACCCATGGCGAAAGCGAATGTGATTGGAATAAGATAGACGGTTTCGTTGATGCTCGCTGCTGCTTGTCGGCGATAGTTCGACTTGCCAAGGCCCAACTCTGGGTTCGCTCGTCCTCCGCTTGCTCCGACCACTGAATAAAATAATCAATTAAACTCCAACCGCACGCGAGAACGCGTCTTCCTCAAACGGCCCTCTCTCTGTTGGAATAATGCAGACTTCAATCACCACCTGGTTCAAGAAATCTGCTGCTGTCAAGCAGTCCACTGCTCCTTGTACCCTGCCAAACCAAGCGTCTTTATCACCACAAAGCACATTGCACACCCAAAATGCCGCAACCTCGCCGTCGTCGCCGCAACAGCAAACACCACAACCCACATTAAGCACACCACACCCAACGATAGCAACACAACCACCATTCACACACTCACAACCCAATCTCCCAAAAAACATCACCCTCGTCCCCTGCGACAAATCCCTGCTTCAGTCCTTTGAACGCCTAAACACTTTACTGCTACCAATACCCTACCCCTCTACCTTTTACAAAGAAATCCTCTCGGATGCCATGGCTGCAGACTTGACTTTGTTAGCCACATGGCAGGACAACTGCACATCTTCCCCAAAAGTAATAGCAGGAATCCGGTGCCGCATCCTCACCGACCCTGCCTCCACCTCGAACCAAAAAATCCTCTATATCAGTACACTGGGGGTATTGAGTGCATTCAGGGGCTATGGTGTTGCGACCGTATTGCTGGAGCACATGATCCAGAGGGGGATAAATGGGTACGGGGTTGTTGCCGTGGGCGCGCATGTCTGGGAGGCGAGCACAGAGGCTAGAGACTGGTATGCCAAGAGAGGGTTTAGGGAGATGTGTCTTGAGGGGCATTATTATCGCAGACTTAGTCCTCAGGGTGCGTGTGTGCTGAGGAGGGAGATTGGGCCTAGAGATTTATTGGGCTGTGCGAGGACTTGATGAGATGGGGTCCATCACACGTATACTGTCAACTCAACTCTTACTCACCACTCATAGACACATGGCAATGTTCACACGCACCAAAGAATCAAGACTATGGTTTGAAAGAAATAAGTGGTCAATGTACGAGGATATATGTACACATATGTGACGGGGCTTGCACACAAGCCAAAAGAAGAAAACATGTTCAAACGCCCTCCCAAATTTATTCCGCATGCTCATGCGTAAAAGATTTTGTAATCATGAGAAATTTCTGAAAATCGTCGTGTCTTCTTCAGTCGTACTCCTTGACCTACTCCTGCTTGGCCAGCTTGTCGGCAACAAGAGCGATCAGAGCAGCTCCGACACCGCTACCGTCCTTAGCGATACCGATGCGGATGCGCTTCTCGCCGTGCTTGCCGATGCCCTCGATCTGCTGGAGTGCCTCTCTGATGTACTCCTCGAAGCCGGGGTAGAACTCGACGAGCGAGCCGTCAACACCGACATCGACCATCTCGTCCTCGTTGACGGTTTCGTCGTCGGCCGTGGCAATCTCCTTGGGTGTTGAGAGCTTGTCGGTTGCGAGAACGATGGCGGCAATGGCAACAGCAGACAGACGAGCGGCACGCTTGCCAATGGCGGCAGCGATGACCTTGACAGCCTCGGCATCCTCGGCGCTGGCAGCTTGAACGCCGTAGTCCTTGTCCAGGGTCTGGCGAGTCACCTTGAGACCCTTGCTGTTGTCGCCGTGAGCGATGGACAGGAAGCTAGTGTCGAGACCCCAGGGTTGCCACAGTGGGCTGCTCTCATCGAGGCAGGTAGTGCTGTGAACGTCATTGCTGCTGCTGTTGTCGTCGCTGAAAAGGCCAGTCTTGCGCTCCTTGACCAGGTCGACAATGGCGAGGCGGAGGATCTCACCCAAGAACATACCCGAAATGCGCTTCTCAAACATTTGGATGCCGGGGTTGGGAGTCTCCTTGTCCAGCGAGTTATCGTAAGGAGTGTTGGGGAGGACGGACAGCTGGTTGTCGAATGAACCCCACTCGGTGTTGATGATCATTTCACCAGTGGTCTTGTCGACGTCAGAGCTGTTGGGATCGAGCTTCTTGACCTTGTCGAGCTTCTCGACGTAGGCACCGTTGGTACCGGTACCGAAGATGGCACCAAGAAGAGTACCGGTCTTGCCAGGGGAAGTGTATGAGCGAGCCATAAGAGTTCCGACGGTGTCGTTGACCAGAGCAGCGACGCGGACAGGCAGGTGCAGAGCATCAATCTCGTCTTGGAGAAGCTTGCAAACATCCTTGCCGACAGCATCGGCAATGTCGAAGCCCTTTGTCCAGCGGATCAAGGTACCCTTGTTGATTCCGACCTGTTCCACAGGGAAGGAGAAGGTGAAGCCCAAGTTGAAAATCTCCTGCTCTCTGAAACCGCTCTCGGAGTGGATGGTGGCACGTCTGCGGATGGTAGCGTGGTAGTGTTCGCCGTGGTGAGTTTGCAGGAAAGTAGCAATCTGCTTTGCGAGGAAAGAGAAGAGTTCCTTGCTGGTCTGGGCAACCATGAGCTCGCGGGGAATGGCAACCTTGGACTGAGTGAGGGAGAAGGTGCTATCACCGTGGAGGTTGATTGAGCAGACGCGGAAGTTGGTGCCACCGAGGTCGACAGCCATGTAGAGACCCTATCTGTGTCAGAAGTGTGTCAAGCTGTTTGCTGCAGTCCAGGCTCACCTTCTCAGTACCGTTGGGGACAGCGGTCACGTAGGTGGGAATTTGGCTCATGGTGGTGCCAGACTTTTGCAGGCCCTCGTCTGCGCCCAATGGTTAGTGGAGTGCCCACGGCAAGAGGCTTCAATTGCGGCAGACATACCCATCTGGCGGATGAACTCCTTGACGGCCTTGTTGACCTGGACATCCGAGTACTCAAACTCGGCGGCCACACGGGCGGCTTCTTGTGCAAGACCCATGGTGCGAGGTGCCGAGGTATCGAACAGTGTGCTGGTGTGGTGTTCGGTGGTATGCGGACAGATCAAGTCCTGCAGGAAAGGATTGGAGGGGTTGTGACGACAAAAGTCAGAAGGACCGGAATCTAGTGGCTGACTTGGCTTGCGGAGCGAAGCTACGAAGCGGGGCACGAGCAAGAACTGGACACCGAGGACAAGTACGAGGAGGACGACAGCGTACAGGGAGCGAGAGAGAAGCGAGCCTTTTTCAGATCGGAGGTCGCGGAGGAAGGGTGGGTCTGCCGCACGAGATGAGGACGGGGAGCGAGATGAGGGAGTTGGGAGAGATCTGGTGCGTCGGTGCAGCGCCAGCGTGAGGATATGTATTTATGGGCAGAGGGACAGGAGTCAGGACTGGTGCGCGAGACGAGAGGCAATTAAGTAGCAACCCTAAACCTGCTATTACCTGATGCTCAGGACGCAACGTGACGGACCGCTCTTGCTCTACTACAATCGAGACTCGACAGCCAAAAAGTAGTGGGTGCGTGCGTCAAAAACGCCCACCCACGTCACTGCCGACTGCGCTCCTGCCTTCTGAAAGCCTCTTGTTGAAGCTGAAGAACACACAGCTCTATGCGCCTTCCTCGTTGACAGAGCAAGCCTTTGCTCTGCCATGTCAACCGCGTGAGCTGTTCTGTTTACTGCACATCACCTGTCCTCCGCCTTTCCCCTCGCTCGTCTCCAGCGTATCACCTCACTGTTCTCCATCCTCCCACTCGTCATTCTCCGCGCCCAACCGCCAGAATCATCAAAGCGCCCGGTACTTCTCCGGAGCCTCTCTTGTTTTTGCTCTCCACCCCATCCGTCTCACCCACTCGTCTTCAACTTCTTGCTGGTCGTCTCTCGCTAGCCACGCGAGCGCATCGGTAGCAGTTGCCGCCCTTGCCCATGACCACTGCTCTTCTGACCGGTGTTTTTCAAGCTCACTGGTCCACTCTTGCTGTCCGAACGTGCTCTCTTGCTGTACGACCACGGCTTCGTTTCGGCTTCCCTTGGCATCAATCGGCTGCCTCATCCTCCGATTCGGCACCGTGCCCTGCTCAAACACGCCGCCGAGAAGAGCCGAGAAGCACTGAGGGGCTCCACGCGAACACTAGCAGCCCCGAGCAGAATCTGGGCTCTGATAACGACGACAAGTAGGTTGTTCCCAGTAGCATGTGAACATGACCATCAAAGTCTGTCAAGCATTGTGAGTGTATTTTGCTTACCTTGCCCAAAGCCATGAGCATGAACAGCAACCTGAAGGAAACGTACCCTCGCCCAAGAGGAAACTCCGATCAAACCACAAATGTATCGCATTTGTTCGTTCGAGTCTTGGATTGAAAACAAAGTCCACACGTCCAACTCAAGATGCCATCTTCATAGCAGTTGATACCGAAGGCACAAAGGCTGATCTCACAGAGTTGGGAATCTCAACCTTTGATACTCGTGACATCAAAGATTCTTCGCCTGGTCCTTCGGGGTTAGAATGGGCAAAGCACATTAGGTCTCGTCAGTTTCGCTTCAAGACTGGCCAGCGCAAGCCGTTCCTCTTCGGAGCTATAGAACACCGAGTTCCTCTGACCGCGATTCGACCCTATCTCAAGCTGCGCCCTGATCGACTGTATATACTTGTTGGACACGCTTTGCATCACGACATTGACAAACTTGCTCGTGTCTTGGGCTATGAGCTGCGTAACGAACCCAACATTGTTGCCATAGTGGACACCTATACTCTAGCCCAGCAATGCCGGACAACATTACCTGGTCGACTCTCGAAGCTCTGGAGATTTCTCGTAGCCTCTAGCCCAGGAAATGTCACCCCAGCTGATGTTATTAGATTGTTCTCTCCCAACTCGAATGCTGTAGACTTGGACTACGAAAGCAACCATGCTTTCCATAACGCAGGGAACGATGCGTTTTACAACATGCACACGCTCTTGATGCTTGCACTACGGCCAGAACTTCTCAGGGAACCTCAATTCAGCTCTTCACTAGCTGGAGTATTCCTCACCGCCCGATCTGCAGCATGGCAGTTAGTCAGACGTCTGACAAGTAAATCACCGACACCTAAGATCAAGTCAACGACTCCGGATTCATTAGTCGGACGGTCCCAGGGTGTAACATCTGTACACTCTCCGCAAAATACAGGCACTAGAGATTTGACGCCTCGAATCAAGAGGCCAAATACCTGATACGGCCTTGATGTTGCTGAGTTTTGAGCGAGAGAATCGCGCTGCTCGCTCTCTAGCACCAATGGCATTCTTGAAGGATATTGCTAAAGCATATATGATCACGACTCTACTGGATGAGTAGCCAGTCACATAGCAGTACTGTGCCCAAGCCGAAGTGGAACACTCAGCGCATTCCTGAGTGGGCATAGACAATAGCAACAAGCATTGCGTGACGCGATCAACAAGAATCGTATGAGCACTTGCAGGCAACACACGAGGACAGACAAAAAGATATCAGTACGCAAAACATACAGCAGCAGGGATTCCCACGTCGTCACCGACCGTAGTACTAATCTGCCGTTCAACTGCTTATGTATGGCAGAGCGGACGGGATGCCCAGT